>VVIT01000020.1:0-111728 GCA_009806525.1 Sanghuangporus sanghuang | reverse complement strand
CGAAACGCATCACATTCGCCTCTGAATCCAAGACACTCTTTCCGTACTTTGCATAAAGATTGAAAGGAAGACGGTAAGCGCGCAACGATGTCGTAGGGCCATAGATACGGATGCCGACATTGATTAAGAATTTGTAAACGAAAAGTCTAAAGCGGGGGGAAGCAAAAGCCAAGCGCGAACCAGCATCGTGGATAAAGTTCTGCAGCGTCGCAGGCTGATGTGCAGGACGTTGAAGAACGTGCAGGAGGTGGCCCAGAAGAACTTGTGACCCGGCAATATCCGAGGTTGGCCACAACTGGTCCGCCTTAGTCAACAGTACCAAAAGAAATGACAGGGCTGTGCTTTCTCCGAAACTCTGTGTCTAATCTCCATCTATCGAGCTTCATCTGCCACAATATTTAAGTTGAGTCTAACTTCAAGAAGTAGTTTGGCTGAATGTAACTCAGTTCAACTTGAAGTACTTGTACCACGGAGAAAACCGAAATATGACTTGTATGTACTAAATATGCAAACGAGCTTGATTGCGCGCCCACGGATTCCTGTTTTCGTATTAGATATGATCGCTGAGGTGCACTGCATTAAGACCATTTTTTGGCGCTACTTCAAGCCCAGATTCGTAGACGATGCTTTCAAGACACCAAATCTGTCATTCTCAAATGAGAATACAGTAGCTAAACTTGTAGCTTCGTTCTCATAGCTCTTTGAGTCATAAAATTCATCATACTAGTGTATTTTATTTTATGGGCTGTCTCGAATGGTATATAAGGCTGGCATCTGGCTCTTGGGAGAAAACTACCGCACGCAATATGTCACTAACAAGACAGGATTCTGTATGTTCGCGGTGTATAGCAAGTATAGTTTTGAGCGGTCCCAAACCGCTATCCTATCGTTAAGGATAGGTACACTTAGTACCGCTATGACCAGCCAGAAATTGGTGAGCATTCTCAGTCAGTGTCATTTTCTCGTTGTTTATTCACTCGAATTGCAGGAGGAAACACTGGCCACAGTTCCAGTTGAACGGCGACTCCAATTTTACCTGCTTGACATGGACTAAGCTTGCCCTGCATAAGCTACACAACGAGCGCATCATTACCTGCTACGATATTGACGCACTGGTGAATGAAGCTGCTACGAGACCAGCCAGGTATCGCGGACTTGTTAAGACTGGAGATGGCACTTGGGAATATGCCATTTCGGCCTTGTCTGGTTAAGGTGAGAATTTATCAACATCTGTCAATCGTTATTCATAGTCACAGGTATAGGCCCGAGTTTGTGCATTTGGCAGCTAGAATACTCTCAAGAGGAAAGTCATGTAATGACTATATACTGTGGATTTCTATTGTCCATATGAAGACGTTTTGGAGATGTAAATCTTGTGAATTCTACTGATTCCATGAATTTCTCAAGAATCAAATATGCTCTGGATGTTTGTAATTAAGGCCAGAAAATCGAAATCATTCTTCGCATGGAAATCTATTACTGTATCCTTGGTGACCTCTAATCCCAGCTGCTACGGGTACAGAGCTAGGAGATACAATCATTACTTAACAGCACATCGCGATTGGTGTACCGTAAATTCTCTGTCCTCTTCACTTGAGCATGCATTATTCTTTTGTTGTATCTCACAGACGCTCCAAGTGTTCATTGCTCTAAGTATCTACATGCAATCCTCAAGAAACTGTCTTTGCAGTTCTGATGGACACAGCTTGAGTCCCGTCAGATTTTCCGGTGTGCAAGGAATGACTAGTCAAAAGCATAGTCCATGGGTTGTCGCCAATGCGTTCTCTCTCTACGCAGTATCAATCAATATCGGTATAGCATAACCAGTTGGGAATGAAGGGACGGGTGCTTTTCTGAGCGACAAAATAGAGGAACTTGTCTGCGTGTTGATTTCATTTTTAGTCTCGACATATTGTGCGCTTTTTTGTAATGTCGGATTATCAATGCTCACTCCAATACGCTAGACTCTCGGATATTCGACTTGTCATCATCAATGAACGGACATACAGAGTTACGGGACCCGCAGGTTTCACTCCTTTCGGGAATTCTGCGATGGCAAATAAAACCGCAATACAGTTTTCAACCGATTTGGACGACAGCACCTTGAGTATGTCACCGGATGGATGGTAAAAATCTTGTTTTCATCAGTAAGCCTAGTTTCATCAAGCTCGTCATCACCAAACTCTGTTAAATTCTTCAATATATCTTGTCAAGTTCATCACCTTGATTGTTTATATCCTTAAAAATGAAAAACGAGGAATTAGTATTATTATGAAGGCGTCACAAAGCTACTTATAGGTCAATTGAGGTATATTTAATTAGAAAACGCGTCCGCTGAGCAAAAGTAAAGAGACGATGAGTACTTCGCGGACAGGTGATACCACGACTGGTGGATGTGGTATCTAGTGTATTACCTGATCACCTTCTGTATGACGACAACTATCAACCGAAGTATTTTATTCTCAAAATAGAGATGAGTATGTTTTTCCCGTACACCCTTCATTCCGTTAACAAAACCCTTTCTGGAGTGGCAAAGATAAGTACCAGCAGAATATTGTATATTCGCGGCTATAGCTGTAAAGGAGTCCGTCTCAGCTATGAATTGAAACTTTATCTCTGGTCGCATCCTGATCAGGGAGGTCTAACTCGATCAAGTTTCTGCCGGATGATACTTGGCAGACAGGACAGACGAACACCTCGAGGTCCTCCCTAGAGATAGGTTCAGACCAGAAGAAAGTCCAGCCATGTTACACTGAACGTACTCAAAGTTCCTGTCCTCATTGATCGGCAATTTCAGGATAGAGTCCAGAGATCTCTCTTGGCTTCAACAGGCGCTTGAATTCCGTTCCTTGTGTCATTCCTGCTTGGCATGCATCGGATGATGATGGGACTCCATTGGCATCGTTCCAAACATCGATGGAAGAGTAGTAGGTCCTTTACAAGCCCCTCCATAAGTATCAAATTTAGTGTACTTCACATGTAAATAGTACCTGACCCGCCGCGGCGATCCGTCATGCCGCAATGTGATTGACGGCCCTCCGAGAAAATTTATTCGTGGTGTGGATGTCATTAATTTACTCATGAATATTGACTATCCCATCCCTTCGCGGTCACAGTGCAGGAGTCCAAGTGTCTTCGCGGCAATATTAATTCTCAGCAGATTGGCGATGTCGTCTAAGAAAGGAGATGGTACGAAGTCAAACGTAGAAATTTCTCGAAGTTTTGGAACGTCCCGAAATGATCGTATTCTTTAGTGGGAGTATACTTCAGAAAAGATATACCTTAAGCAGTCGATCCACCTTCCTGAGAGACTCCGTAGATGAACAGAATTAATGCGCGCGAGCTAATGGGATATGTTCGCTACAGGATTTTGCGGATATGGGTGAAATAAAGAGATGGAGACGGAAAGGAGGAAGTGCCCTACTGTACTTCCTCTCGCGTAAGAGACTCCATTAGTCCTGTGGAAGTCGGACCGATCTAAACCCGTTTTTTCAACCTCAACACGTCTTCGTCTTTTCCTACGACGTCGGTGTGTGTCTGCTGGCGCTCGACGGTTGTGTTGAGGGCACAAGCGAGCGATCCGTCGGGGTGGAAAGCTGCGACTCGGGACGGGCCGAGGAAGAACTGAGCGGGGTTGGTTTTCAGAGTTGAACTTACTTTCGGATTTACCTCATCTTGTACGGGTACACCTCATCTCCCTCTCCCTCTCAACTCCCCTCTCTCTCTCTTCCTCTCCACGACGTGGCACACATCCGTCGTGGCAGCCTGAGGACCGCCCATCGAACGTTATGTCCGCTCGATATGCGTTCGTCACTCTCGTCACCTCCGACAGTTATCTGCCGGAGCGCTTGCGGGTGGCTGCGGCATTGAAGGAGGTTCATCCTCGCCTCAGTCGACCCAGAGGTCCCTTTCCAGACACTCTGTATAGTCACGCCAGAAACGGTCGATGTCAAGACCGTAAAACATCTTCGAAGAGCATTCGACTTAGTTGTTGGTGTCGAGGTGATCGAAGGTCGGTCCACGCCTGAACTCCACCTCCTCGGTGAGTGTCCTACTTTACGTCCTTTCTCTCGTGCTGTACGGTCGAGTATTCGCTCCTTGGGCTGTTGCAAGTCAAGACTTGTCCGCTGACGTATCCTCGGACCATACGCATCGTGTCAAGGAATCCCTTCAACTGACTGACCTTATTTGGGAGTTGGAGGTCATAACCTGCAACTCGTGATCCACTGTGGATGCTTATCGACCGTTGCGGCATCCATTATCCTATCAGGATCCTTCACTATTCTCATATTCCTCCGTGCCACATGAGTATCTTTCTGACTACTTCACGGATCTTACAGGTCGACCTGACTTGCATAGTGTCCTCACCAAACTTCATGTCTTCCGCCTCACTCAGTTCGACAAGATCATTTTCCTGGATGCGGATGTACTTCCAATTCGTCCCCTGTCGCACCTTTTCATCTTGCCGCATGAATTTTCCGCCGTTCCTGATGTAGGGTGGCCGGACATTTTTAATTCCGGGATGATGGTGCTTTCTCCGGGAGAAGAGAAGTTCAACGAGATTATGAATATTGTCAAAGCAAAAGGCAGCTGGGACGGTGGTGATCAAGGTGTTCTCAATGAATGGCGAGGAAATAACTGGAACCGTCTAAGTTTCACATATAATACTACACCTACTACAGCATACATGTGAGTTTTCCTCACAGTGTGAGACGTTATCTACAAAGTTGACTGTTAATTCTCCAAGTTATGCGCCTGCTACGAGCGATTTGGGTCTCAGATTTGGCCGAACAAACCTTGGAACGAAATTCCTTATCGTGCACCGTCATCAGCATCTCAGGTCCAACAGTCGCAAGTTGAATCGACGCGGACACATGAACAACTCGTTTCCTCGATTACTGACCTCTATATCCGTGTCACCACTCCAATCATATGGCTATGGGTCTCTCGTAGATCGATGGTTTGACGTATATGATCGAAATTATCGACAGCCTACGTGGACAACAGAACACGAATTTGAATCAAGGAGATACGAGAATGTCTGGGATGATAAACCTGTACCGCTTTCGGATATGTTTCTAGTGGACCACTTGGACTTGAGGATCTTCGAAGACTAGCGCTAGAAGGAGGCGCCCCGTTTCCCGCCAAGAGGGTGAAGGAGAATATCGTAGTCTTCCTTTGGAAGGACGCATCGATCTTATGCGTCCTAGGCACGAGCCTATAAAAGACCATACTACGTCAACATCACATGGAGAAGGCGAATTATCTCAGGCCTTCGTACCTTCCGAGGAACATGTACGGACGCCCACTCTCGAACAGCCGGAGTGGTTAGGGCGTGTCCATCTGATCGGCATGACGCTGGTACCCCCGCTCCTCATGAAATCCCTCCTTCCCCTCATTTAGCTCCTCTTGCTTTGCCTTCGTCAGGTTCAGTATCTCCTGCATTCGGAACGCAAAGCCTGCCAGACCCTGGTCAAGCTCATGTCCGTGATCAATCTCGGAATCAATTAGGGTCAACGGGAGTAGGAGCCAATGGTCGGCCGGAGGCTGGCCCTACCGCCACGATTTCTCGGTCTGAATCATCTCAGTCTCAACACTCCGATGCGCAAGGCGGACAAAAACAAGATCAAGACTTCCAACAACAAGGTCCTCCTCATCAAGACTACCAGCCTCCGCCTCCAGGTGCGCCCCAGAGACCTGCTTCGCCGCCTCTTATCAGCTGGAATCCCGCGATTGAGCCACCGCCGAATGTGCCACCTACACCTTCCGCTTTTCCTGCAGATGCATATTTTCCGAACGCGGGGATATGCCAACGAGGCCGCATGATGTTGGCTCTGCATCAATCTCTCGCAGTTCTTTGAGCTTCCTCCTCAAGGACAAATTCCACAGCAGCTTATCAAAGAAGGTCATTACGCAAACGTGACTGGCCATCAGCAGGATAAGTCTCCGGAGCCTGACGTGTCAAAAGTGACTTCCATCTTCCCTTGGGAACGAAAGCCGCGTCATCTGCCAGGTAGGGTATTTCCCGAAACCGACCTGACTCTACCTGGTATCAAATACACGAGAACCAGCCTCCAACTGAACCTGAACAAGATTCGGAGATTCTGACGCCGGAAACGACTCACGAAGAAAAGGTGCAGGTAGTTAGCCCGCAGATCCAATTTCCTTCTCCTCCGATTGGTTTCCCTGGAGCGAGAGGATATGCCAACGCCTGGGACTCAGTGCCAAGCATACAGAAGTATGCAGCTCGTCTCGTGAAGCCTTTCGTCCACCTCGCTCCCTTTGACTATTCAGCCACCTCGCTTGCGGAAACGCAGTGATAGCTACAGGAGCCGTGGAGAGCAGTCGGACGCGAATAGTATGGATGGTGATGTCGAAGATGAGATCGATAATGATAGCGAGTTGACGCAGGTGGGCGCTTTTCAAGTAGCGAACGATCCAGTGGCGGGCGTTCGAGGAAAGGATCGCTGGCTAGCATAACGTCCCCGCCCTCCGGCCTGGCACGCTCAAAGCCGAACAAAAAAGAATATCGTTCGTATGGTGTGCAAACCGTTCCTAAGATGTGCGCAGTGTCGGAGTTCAGGTTTCTGAAGAAATTTCGACTTCTACAGGCAAATCGAGGGCCAAGGATATTCCAAAACCGGAATCTCCGACAATGTTGACGGTGACAAGGCCACAAATCGAGCTCCCGAAGCAACCAACGATTCAGGAGTTGCAGATGGGACCGGAACCGACTGCTCTCGCAACTCCTTCGTCCGCGAACGTCGAGTCGTTTATGCGAATTCAGACCACTCGTCAGCATCATCCTGTCGTCATCCCGTCAGGAATGTTGTCACCAAGACTGCATGAAACATTCGCGACAGGATCTCCTAATAGGACTCCTCCAAACACTTCTCCAGGAACTCTGAGTCCACCGTCGCGTAGGCAGGTCGAGAAGTTGAAGCTCCCTCAGCTCAGTATAGAGCACCCACAGTTGCTTGTGAGGTCCGTCACGCGAACCTCATCTCAAGACACTGCCGATTCTCCCGTGGGACCTATATCGCCTGTCGACACACCTCTGAGTCAGCAAAAGAAACCAGCTGGACGCAAATGGAATCCCGCGACCGGAGTTGATGTATTCAAGCGCAGTTCTGAGGAGGTTTTAGCTCGCTTCCTGCGACTTGGTTCTTGGGATGACGACTCTCAGCCTTCAGCACGTACTCATGGTTAGTAATTTGGAACAACAGACATGTCGAGCAAGTTCACTGCAAGGTATATTTCCCCACTTGTCTAATAATTCGACATCATACGAACAATTAGTTTTGCTTTTCATTTTTCGGTCTCTTGCGTCATGATCACGAATGTCTCGTTCATGCACCTCTATACCCTGTTCTGCGAATCAATTCTGTCACTATCCAACAGCTAGCAATTTCTTCCCCATAACCGCAAGCTCTTATTTTTTGTCCTGTTTTGTCAATTTCTACTCTGTGCATGTCAGTACTACCATCTCAAGTCTCCGTCCTTTCTTTTTATTCCTTTATCATCTATTTTGTCAAGTGTTGTCTCGTCTATGATCGTTCTGTTTGCCTGCCAAGGTCACCAATCTATAACCTCCAACCTCACATTCATGTCGTTTCATTTGTCCTTGTCGACTCACAGTTTGCAATCCCAGTACTATATATATATTACATTTATTATCGGTGTCTGTCTCGTTGGGACGGAAATATGTCGGCAAGTTGCGAGATCGGAATTGATTATTTCGTACGTCACAAGTGCACACACCCGAGATCTGAGCTTGGCTTCAAGCTCTCTTTAAGACCACACCATAGTCTGCTCTGAGACGACAGAGACTGTGATCTTTTGGAACATATGGTATATTTTACATTTTGCTCTTTACCGTCACACATTCTGAGAAGATAAATCACACCATACATACATACATATCTGGCATATATGTGTCTTCGTTTAGGATACATTCGTGAACCTCGCGAAGCAAGGCTTCGAGGCCTATGGACGCAGCCAGGATGACGTATCGAAGACAGGAGGAAGCGAGTACAATCGTCCTTCGCATTCGCAGCATGACAGTCGGTCGGATAGTCCAGATGGTAGGCGAACATTCTGATCCCTCTAATTTATACATCATTGACACTGTTTGTGCCATCTATGCTGCATATGAAGTGGATGAGGAGTATACAGTCAAGAAAGCAGCCCAACATGGCTCTGGGGATGAATCTCTGTTCTCGACGGCCATGGGTTTCATCAAATCAAACACTGTGAGTCGGTGTCTCGTTCGTGTCAGAATTACGCCTCTAACTATCTGTTAGGGATCCAAACATGAGCCTGTTGATGAGGAGGGGGTCACATCCGCACATAAAGCAGCCTACGATAACGACTCAGGCTCAAACATGAGCGCGGAATCTTTGGGCAGTGCAGCTGCCCTTCAGGTACTTATCCGTTATCTTTAGATCATCGTGACATCATTGAAGCGAACCATCCGTGCTTATAGGCATTCAAGAAATTTGTGTCGGGCTCAGATTCTGCTGAGAAAAAGGGAAACGATTCAAAGTCGACGCTCATTAGTATGGCAATGGCAGAAGCCTCCAAGTTGTTTGATAAATCTGGTGGAACTGCGTCTGGCGGTAAACAGGACGCAGTAAATAGCGCTGCGATGACGGTGATGAAGCTTTTGGTGCAGAGCAAGTTCTCAAGCACCACTGGAGGAAGCAACAGTGGTGGTCTTGGCAGTCTCCTTAGTATGGTGAGCATCTTCTGTCTGACTGGTGTCGAAATGAGATACCAATACTGTCTTTTTAGGCATCCAAGTTCGCGTAAAGCGGAAGTCTCAGGAAATTTTAGAATCGTTTACGATCTATTAACCGGAAATATTGAAAAACAAGTTGTACAGTACCTATAATCGCGTCCTTGTCACAATTGTGATGTCGCAGGTCGATCACATGCGAAGTACGGAATGTAGTTTTTTAGCAAGTTTGTCATTTTGGTGTCTATGCATGCTTCAGTGAGTACAGTGTGTGACCAGACTAACACGATGATTAGCGAAAATGCCGCGTTATCCAACGCATCTTGATCTTAGTATTTTTGCAATGTGGTTAGGCGAGGACAAGCCACTCGCTCCTGGCTATAGCTATCGGTTATCTGCAACAGATTCCGAAGCCGTTTGGAATTCTTTGGTGGAAGGGCAGGTGTCCACGCACTGCTCAGATTCGAAAGATTCGGACAGGGTATTTTGAGTCATTTGCTTCGCTCCACCATCAGAAAGTCCTTTCCGTGCATCCATCGAGAACTCTGTCCTGATTTCGCTCGTCTCCCTAGACAACATGAGATATTAGTTATGTGTACATCGCATGACGAATGGTTTACCATCAAAAAGCATCTAAGGATGTCCTTTTCTGCTTCCGACTCGCAGCGTCTACAGACATTCTCCAACTCAAGTATTGTCGCCTGAATATTCTCCAGCCTTCGAATGGCCTCGTTCATCGAGTCTTTACCTGATTCTTCTGAATAATCCATCGGCCTCTTCAGATCTTCCACTAGGGTCGAATAAAGATCCTCTAGTCTGAGTTTTAGTCTCGCAAATTCTGCGGTACGGGCGTCTCGTAACTCCTGCATATAGTCCAATCGTTGCTTCCGTTCTTCGGGTGGTAAGTTCACAAACCAGTCCGACCAAGCGTCCTGAAAACGTGCTTTCAGAACCTCTGAAAAAATTAGATGTGCGTTCTATGGACATCGTATTATGAAGGACATACGTTTACGTAAATCCGTTTTCTGTCTGCGCGGCATAATTGTATGTGACTGCATCGTCGACTCGGAGTGAGCTAATACGATGGTCGTACAGGAATATTATATCCTGACTGCGCAGTGATCAAGTGGTGGTCATGAATATGAAGGAGAAAGTAGACAATAATGCTTTATGTGAATTTGAATTTTGACTCGTAGGGAGTCAATCTAGCTATGACTTTCTGACTCTTCTGACTCAGTTGAGTCACAGCATCCCCCAAACCGATCGACTCCGGGTCAGTACTCTGGATCATACCGAGCTCAGTGGACTTTGATCATTGTCTGCTTCGGTAATGGAAGTCGAGATGGTCAGTGATCGAACATGAAGTATCTCCTAGTCCGAATCTCCATAAATCGACCATTGCTCTGTCGACATGTGCACTAACCTATAGGTGAAAAGCTCCACTGTTCCTTTCATCGAGGATGGGCGCCCCGCCGGGACCGAAACATGCTTGATCCGTGATACTTTCGCGTTTATTTATCTCCTGTCATCCGCCTGTCCAGATTGAAAGTCCTTCCATTGCTTCTGTTGAAGGTGCCTTTGAAAATACGCGAGGTTGGCAAGAAAAGCGCTGGCGGTGTCGCGCTAATGTCCGCCTTGAAGGTGACCTGTCATTGAACTGACAAAATGCGGAGAACCTTCTGTTCCGTTTGTAGCTCTGGTCTTCTAGGCTTTCACTTAGAGCATATATATATATGCGCTTGGCCTCGCAAGTCTGTCCCTTCAGGATTCGAATTTTTGTTCCCCTTTGAATATGTCTTCCGCCGATGCTCCTCAGCAGCCTCTAAGCATTTATGGAGCCGCTTGGGGCCCTCCGCTCATTGCCACTTTCATCGCCGCCGTGTTTGTCTTCCTCTTCTACTGGTTCTACGCTTACCTGATCTGAACCGATTATTTTAGCGTATATGGCATCTCGGTCCTTCAGACCTTTTATTATTATTCTCACCATAGCAAGCGAGATGGACTTGGTTGGCCGGCGCTTGTTGCTATAATCTTGTATGTCTTAGAAATCGGGCATTCCAATGAGACGTAGCTGACGATTGCTGTTCTGTTTGCAGTACATTGGACAGCGCAGCCATGGGTTTGTTCATGTATTGCGTGTATTATTATTCGATATTGTCCTGGGGTATGCCGGAAATGCTGGATCCAGATGTCAAGTGAGCTCGATTTCAACCTTTCCTGTCCTTTTGTATTGATTATATTTGTAGAGAATTTCCCGTAGGCCAATCCTTTGAGTGTTAAGAATGTCATTAACGATAGCCATAATCAGACGGAGTATATCCTTACCACAATCCTTGCCATGATAGTCCAGTGTTTCTATATAAACACAGTTCGAGCCCGTAAGTCATGATCCACCAAATAGTTCCTCCGTTGCTCACTGCTTTATCCAGTCAAAGCACCAATCATTGTTACAATACTTTTGTTCCTCACATCACTTACAGCATTCGCGACGGGTCTCATCCTTCCGGCGGTACAGCTCAAACTCGTCTCCATTCAGAAGATCGTTGTGGCTCCACTAAACCACCTGGCATTCAACATCGCACGTGGAACAGCACTGGCGTGTGATCTGGGAATCGTCGTTGTCCTCTGTTGGCTATTTGCAACTCGTAGGACAGGTATCAGGAGGTCAAACAATATGCTTGATGCATTGATCATGTTCTCCGTGCAACGGGGTGTGCTACAGGCCATTGTACAGACCGGGGAGGTGCTCGCGGTGAGAGAGCTTTCCGCTTCTCTGATAGTGTTAGTAAGGTATTGATTGAGATTACCTTTATTTTCAGTATGCAATCAAACCAGACGGCCTGTATTTCCTGCCGTTCCATGTAATCGTGTCACGTAGTGAGTGCTCTCCCTGTGATTCCGATCCGCTGAACTGAAACGACTCCAATGGTAGTCTACTGCAACTCCCTTCTCGCCACGCTCAATTCTCGTGACTATGTCCTTTCGAAAGGACTTCCAGAACATCAGCGTGCACGCAAGCGACGCATCGATGGTCTGCAGGCAGATATGGAACTCGGCAATGTCCGCAACAGAAACAGGGTCACTGATCAAGAACAAAGTCCGGTTCAAGAACAAAGAAAAGAACAACGTCGGGATCCAGTAGTCCCGCCAGGTCTATCTATTCCTGCTGCTCCTGCTCCTGCTCCTGCCCCTACTTCGGCGCCTGTGGAAACGAGCGCAAGTCGCTGGGCAAGTACTATGAATGCCACGAGTCATATCCTCTCGAGTTTCCTAGAACCACCGTTCCTGTTCACGGACGAGAGCTTTGCATTGGCTTCGCGCGGTGTCCGTCCCGGAACGAGAAACACAAATTCGGTTTCGATGATACGTTCTATATCTGGATCCGAGATGCCAGTTTCCAGAGAAAACGCAAACGAAGGCACAGAAATGGGCAGCTCGAGATTTGCAGATTCGGAGAGATCAATGCAGGACTTGGAGAAGGCAGAGTCGATGGGTTCTATCAGCATAAGTGATGCTTACAGGTCCGGCGGAACTTCTTCAAGCCAGAACAGTCCCATTACCCCAGGAAATAAAGACGGTAATGCGGTCGAAGCGTATGGTGTCGTCAATCTAAGTTGATTGGAAATCGTGTTTTCATATGATTTGTCTTCATCTTCATTAATCTTTGTCCATACCTTTTGACCCAAATGATCAATAGTCCAAATGCTTGCTCTGTATTCGCCATGTCCATATATGCAGATATTCTTTTCTTGAATCCAGTCAAATGACGTGCGTCACCATATATAGAAGCCCCACCGAAGACAGGAGTGGAGGAGTTTTGCGAATAAGGCACGATCACCATCGACGTCATGACCTCTCTGTCGATCATTGTATGTGGGGCCCATGCATATAAGAGACGGCGCAATTCACAAAACAACGTCCAAGCCAAGCACCTTACAACACATACTGTACTCTTGAGTTTTTAAGATGTCACAATCCGTCAACAACGCTGCGACCAAGGCTGTCGAGTCGGGTATCTATGCCACAGAGTACGCACCTTTATAACTAATAATTCTGCTTTGAACTGAAGGCAATGCATAGACGCAGTAAACAGGAGGCGAAAGGTTACACACAGACGACTTCAGCGCTCGGCAGTGACATTAAACGAGACGCTGAGAGCAAAACGTCCGAGGTACAAACTGTTGCATCCGATGCAGCGGAAAAGGCTCAGGTATGTGCATTTTTCCGCAACGGTCGATATGTCTTTGCTCATCGTGTGCACAGCAAAAGTTCCCAGAAACAGCAGCACAAACTGCTTCTACTGCGGATGTGCTGCAGAACAAACTGAGCGAGAAGACTAACGAGGCAGCTTCAGAAGGCAAGAAGGATGTAGAGGCTGCGAAGGCGACAGGAAACTCGTATGTTGAGCAGGCGAAGACTGTCGGCGCATCCGTGTTGGCAACTGCAGAAGTCAGTACTGTTGAGCTTTGCCCCTAAAAGAGGCGCCGCTGATAATTCAATAGGGCTACGTGCAAGCTGGCCAAACAAGCTAACTCAGACTGCTCAAAGTGAAGAAGGCGGCGTTGTTCCGACACTCGCGGGTGCTGCGAACAGTGCGTTGGGAGCTACGAAGTCTGCGCTTGGTTATGCGCAAGAGACACTACAGCCTCACGTCGAGAACGCCCGAGCTACGGTTCAGCCGCACGTCGAGAATGCAGCTAGCACCGCCAGTTCATATGCACAATCCGCGGCAGACGCCGCAAAGCCATACATTCAGAGTGCGAAGGAGACAGTAAGCTCGAGCACGAATGCGAAAGAGGAGAAAGGGAAAGCAGACGTGAATAGTGAGTGGCGGTCGCGATTGTGATGTGCAGAGAGTGTGAGCTGACTGTGTTGTTTTGCTCTATTTGCAGCTGTTGTCTGAGTGAATATCACATATAGGATGCATTTGACGAGCTTACGTGTAAAATATACCCGGAGTGTAATCTAGTATATATACTTCATAAATTGTATATTCTGTAACTAGTACTTTCAAAAATTCAAGTGCCGCGGTTTTACCTGAGTGAGTGAGAGATGACGTATGAGCTGATGTGTCGAGAGGCGTCATGGTTGCCAATAAGGGCAATTTCGGATCTGCACAAATTCTGTCCCTGTCTCGTTTGACTGTCCCGTCGTCTTGCTTTGCTCTGTCTGACCAGGATACGGACATAAAGCACCGATGTATATGCGTCAAAGTATCTGTAACACACGATAACCCCAGGTCCATGTTGGCAACAACGAGGCTCCGTGCCGTCGCGCCTCCATCCCCCTTCAGAGGTCTCCTTGCTCACAGTGCCCGGCCTCCTAACGCCTTTCCCAAATACACTCGATTAAAACTTCAATATGTCCGCCACTCATCAAACTTCCCGCGAACTCCATCTTTTGCACCATACTTTACGAAAGCAAAGATTCCGTATCGCAGATTTGGACGACATATCTTATGGACACTCCCCATCGCAGGCGGGGCTGCGCTTTACCTCTCGCAGAATAAACCTCTCCTTCTATCCTCCGTCTTCTCGTCCCCCTATCTCATCCCAGTACCTCCGCACAAATCTGACGATGAGGCTTCAGAAAGCCAACCAGAAGCACAGCTAGTGATTAACTCGCCTGACGAAGAGGATCGGTCTATCCGTGCTCGCATTCGGAGAATTCTGAACGACTGGCTCTGGGAGCCTTTATTCACTGCACGGAGATTCGCTTACTTGCTGATTATATTCGTACCTGTCATATTGACAGCTCCCGTTGTGTTTTTCGGGACCGTAGAGATTCGAGCTGGAGGAGAACGAACAGGCACACTTTGGTGGTATGATTTTTTGGTACGCGCATTACAAAGGGCCGGGCCGACTTTTATCAAGGTGTGTATAGTGGATTTCTGGTTACGATTACTGTTTAATTCTTGTATAGCTTGCTCAATGGGCGGCATCTCGAGAAGATATATTCCCTACCGAACTTTGTAGAAGGATGGGCAAATTACATTCGAACGGAAAGCCTCATTCGATCCGACACACGCGTCGGGTTATTGAGCGAGTCTTCCAACGTCCATTTGAAGATGTCTTCGAAGAATTCGACGAGAAACCTATAGGTGTCGGAGCCATCGCGCAGGTGTATCGAGCAACTTTACGAAAAGACCTTATCCCTCCATCATATCTCAATCCGAGACGACAAAGATTATACGGTGCACACGCATTCGACCCTAATGTTCCTTTTGAGCCTCCTCCTTCTGTCCCTTCTACAACTGTCGCGATTAAAATCCTGCATCCTCGTGTTGTCAGCTACGTTGCCCGCGACTTGTCAATAATGAGATTTTTCGCGCGGCTCATCAATTTCTTCCCTGGGATGGAGTGGATCTCTTTGCCGGAAGAGGTGGAGGTGTTCGGCAATATGATGGCCCAACAACTTGACCTACGGAACGAAGCGCGCAATCTCCGCACGTTTGAATATAATTTCAGCCAGCGTAAAGCTGCAGTGTCGTTCCCTCGGCCTTTAATGCCATTCACGAGTGAAGATGTACTCATCGAGGAATATCAGAATGCTCTTCCTCTAGAGGCATTCCTAAGGAACGGAGGCGGTCCCTACGACAAGTACATTGCGGAGCTCGGTTTGGACGCATTCCTGAACATGCTGCTCCTGGATAACTTCGGACACTCGGACTTACACCCAGGCAACATCATGATCAAGTTCTACAAACCTTCGACGAGGTTCCTGCTGAGGGGGATGTGGACATCACTATGGGGAACCAAGCAGCCTGAAGATCCTTTACACCCAAGCAACATCGAGTCGGACTATGACGAAGATGTCGCGAATAACCTTCGAGGGTTGATTTCCGACCCACCTGCATGGAGAAGAGAATTAAACATTCTCTCGGAGCAAGGCTATCTCGCAGAAATCGTCTTCATCGACACGGGCTTAATCACGACACTGAACGATATGGACCGGAGGAACTTCTTGGATCTCTTCCATGCTATAGCCGAATTCGATGGGTACCGCGCAGGTCAGCTAATGGTCGAACGGTCACGCACGCCTCATCTTGCCCGAGATCCAGAGACGTTTGCGCTCAAAATGCAGCACATCGTCCTTCGCGTCAAGCGAAAGACCTTTTCCCTTGGTCAAATCAAGATCTCCGATATCCTTATAGAAGTACTACGTGCTGTGCGAGAACATCACGTCAAGCTCGAAGCGGATTTTGTCAACACTGTCATTGCTGTGCTTCTGCTTGAAGGGATTGGGAGACAGTTGAATCCGGACTTGGATCTGTTCAAGAGTGCGCTGCCAATCCTGAGAAAGCTAGGCCGACAGATGGCTATGCAGGAATCGATGGAGTCGGTGAAGGAGCTGCCGAGGAGTGATCTGGGAGCTTACTTGAAGGTAAGCAGGCGCACTTCAGTTCTTTTCTGATCGCATGAGGCTAACTTCGATACATAGTTCTGGGTGTGGTCCGAAGCACGTACTCTAGCTTTCACTGCTGTGGGAGATATCGACAACTTGGTCAAATACGATCTGTGAGTATTCCACCTGCAATTATTCATCCAGAGTTTTATTTGACTGTTTTCTTTGTAGCTTGGTCCCGAACATTTAAAGGTGCTAGGCAATCATGGTGAATAGACAAATGCAAGATCGCTCAATAGAATTTGCATATGCTTTTATAATGCTATACTTCGCCGTAATTTTTAGCTACTAGAGTCGCTTGAAGTTGAACGCGTATCTTTTTCTTTTGTTCAAGCTGAAAGTAGAATGAATGGATCGAAATGCTATCGGGTATGCTTGATGAGCGCTATAGAGTGGTGATACTCAGCTTTGCATCAGATTGAAATCATCTATACACGAGGACCTGCCTTCATACAACGACCGTTCGTGCTACACGACTACAATGGAGCCCATTTTCTCGTCACTCTCCGAGTCAGACTCTTTTACTTCGCTTGTTGACGGGATGCCAGCTGGGACGTCAAGATTCACGTCAATGTTGCTTGATGCGGGAGGTGGTGTAGGATCAACGGGCGGTGGTCGTAAGGCCGTAGCTTGCCATCCGTTCGCGAAAGATGCGAGAGCTGCGATGAGTCCGAATATCCCAACCCAGATCTGAAGGAAAATGTAAGAGATCTCGAGGACGCTGGATTTAATGAAGCTTACATCGTTCGAAAAGAGACCCCTCTCTAATGACCTGTAATAGTAAAGAACGGGTGTGACAGTAGTTCCGGATATTGGAACAGGACACACTCACCAATGGATCGTGAGCGGCACATTTGCAAGATTCTCAATGGACTCGTTCCTGAGGACAAACTTCCTCTTCGCAAGGTCGGCCTTCTCCACCTCAGCATCTACATTACCCCTCGACTTCGCGAGAGCCCTTTCGCGTAGCCTCAGTAGACGTGCATCTTCGCGCAGGTGCAAGAGGTGCAAAAACACATAGGCCGCCCATGCGCGCGTCGACCAGAGCGCGAGTTTCGATGCGTTCAATTTGACGGAGAGGTTCTTCGCGAAGGGGACGGATATATTGATCCTCTCAGGGAGGATCCCGTGAGTACGTAAGTAGTAGAGATGCTCGAAGGGGTAGTAAAGCAACATAGACCACCCCTGAATTCTCTCAATTGTTAGGAGTTTTCGTGTCGGGGGCGGCATGCGCTCAAGGGATGTGAGCCATTGGTATATCGGAAGGAGACCTGAGAATGTCTTGGTCTGAGAAAACCTTAAGCGCATTTCATGGCAGTGGACATACCCCAGAACCTATACAACATCCTAGAGTCGCCTATAAGCGAATACAATTTGGACAACGGTCCTGAAGCAGAGCTTATTGCGTCTTTCCTCTTCCCATAACGGTATTGCAGTCTTGCTCGAAATTCGAGGAAAGGGATAACGAGTTTTAGAACATATTGGATGATCTGCTCCGCTAAATGATTAGAAAACTTGCTCGTATTCGAAACTGCACGAAACATACCGAGAAAAACTTGCTGGTTGGAGCAAGGTTAGCAACAGCCATGAAGCAACAGCATGGCAAGAACATACTCTGTTCCATTCCAAGTGCTGAGGTATCTGACGGCATGGTCAAGCTTCTCAGACGTCGGTGCACGCCCAAATGCGCCTAGCACAAAATCGTTTAGAAAAGCAAAAGCGAGCACCTTTGAATCCGACATGGCGGTGGTGGTGAAGCGCGAGACGAAGACCGCACCGCACATGATAAGATTAGAATTGACCCGATATAACCGATGACGCGATCCACGCGACCCGAAAAGGAAAACATGGATTATCAGGCTATTTGACGATTTACTTGTTCTATTTCCAGGATTGACGGCAAAATTACATCCAAACAATGCCTTACAATCAGATAAATTGGTATGCAGACTATAGCCTGGCTTTCCGGTTGTTCCTGGCTCCAAGATAATGGATGGCAGCGCTGCGAGTCTCTTCTAGCCATTCCTTTACGATATCTTCTTCGTATGCATTCAAGTCGACGCAACTGAATAACGTTAGTTGTTTCCGCTGCGTAATAGCTCCGAGATAAAGCTCCGAAGGGCGGCAGCGCAAATGGCGCTTGGTGTCTACTATATGCAATCTTGGTCGAGGAGTCTAGAGCCGAAAAAAATTATGTGAATTCTGAAAGCGGGGGCACAGAAATATTGAAACTGTACATTCACGTTATAAGGATAGTCATACGGTAGCACTGCATCCTGCTGTACGGATTACTCGTCAGCTTGATGCATTCTAATATAGTAATATGATACAGAACGAGACATACACTTCCAAGACTTGCTCCACCATTGGTAAATACGCAAGAGCGATGGTTATACGTGCTTGGGACGTCCTTCGATGCATTTGCGTTTCCTTCTTGCTTTGCTCTCCAGGCGAGTCCGACTGCCTTCGCGAGGGTGACGCGCCGAGGAGTCTGGACAGTGTGAAGCTCATGAAAAAGCGGGCTTCGCAACTGCGTTTCCAGTTGTGCCTGAATGAGACGGGAGCGATAAACAAAGCGTGCCGGAGAAAGCAGATCGGAGAATGATGGAGTGTCCCGGCCTCCTGCAAATTCTTTGCTTGGCATAAAAGGTAGCCTAGAATAACTGAAGGTGATAGCGAGACAAATTTCATTCATACCGCCATGCCGAAACCAATCACGATTCAGATAGGGTCGAAAGTTTACTGGTCCTCCGAAATGCATAGGTTGTATGCGTCGATACTCCCATTCCTCGTCGTTAATCAGTGGTCTGCCCTTCTCGTTCATTCGACGCCGCCTCTTGTGTAGCACTCGCGATATCCCGAGCTGACTTAAAACAGGTAGTGCACTGCCAAAGGTGATGCGCAATGCTCTGCAAGAAGCGATAACTTGTTTTGAAATGTCTTCAGGGAAGAACAAGGGCAATGTGCATGAGTATGCCGGTTTGCCGTTGTCTTGGAATGGCTTCTTGGGAAGTGTATGCCCTCCCTAATAATTTCTGATGTAACTCCAGAAAAAGCCTAAAGAAAGAAGCAAAAACGTACAACTTGTTTGGCTAACCGGATGTTCAATATGACTTTGGCTGTGACTTCTCGCCACTTCCTGCGTGCCGGACTCATCCCAGGAATTGGATGAAGGTCCTCAATCGGCGCGAGCATTAAAAGGCGTTCTGCGAGGGCTGTTCCTTTGACCTTCTCTTCTTTTGATAGACTCGATAATTCTTGAAAGAATTCGCGCGTCAGTGTATTGCTCGCCACGCCATCCATAATGGAATGAATTAGGCAGATGAAAATATGATGTCGACATGGGACGTCTTTCTGGTTCACCACCCATACCCGCGCAAGAAAAGCTTTCGAAAGCGGTGATGGGCCATTAAGCAGCTTTTCAGTGATCTGCCCGACGCCATCGACGTCATCGATTTCAGTTATACAAACTTCCTCCGGTCGATGCTTTTGTAGCGATTCTTCATCCACAACGAACTCAACCGTGTCCGAGCCATCGAGCTCGTCAATAGATGCACCTAACAGAGGATAACGTTGCTTCATGCGTAGCCACGCCCCCCTGACGTTCAACTCTGAAAGCAGATCGTGTTCTAAATCTGGGTCTGCATCTAGCTCGTCGTGACTGATCGCGATCGCCGTCCCATTGAAAACAGAATCCCAGTAAAAACCCAACTCTGTATCTCCAAGCGGCCTCCTGTAAGTAGCGCGGTTAGAACTGTTTGGCGCTAACCGCCACTTGTGAGATGCCATGTCAATCGACAAGTACTTACGCGACATATCTCCGACGACGTGATCAGATCTGGTTCCCTTTAGCGATCATCAATAATTATGTGCAAATATGTACAAGCTAATTCCAAATAATCCAAAACACGCAATCACAAATGAGCTTATACATACAGTATACAAAAATTGCAGAGGACATCAATACAAGTATGATACAGATTAGCACATATACCGTTCCTTTAACAAGCCAGCCAAGACAGGCGACTATTCATGAATTGTCAAGTTTATACTCACAGGAGATACGGATAGTCATAAAACCCAAATAATTCTTTGAGCTAGCCGACTTGTATGAATTCTTCATCCCATCCAAACAGGCTGCGTGATAAGCGTATGAGTAGCTGCTGATCAGCATGTCCATTGAAAGATACTTGCGGGTCCCGGCTGCATGTAATTGGTTGGCACAGGGTAATAGACTAAAGGGAAGACCATAATCAGACTTATGAGAGTGATTCGTGAGGGAAACTTACTGTTGATCAAGATTCCTAACTCTTGTCAGAGAAAATAAATATACAGTGAGCGAAGGAAGTAACGTGAAGTTCAAATCGACTACCCACGTTGCCGGTATAAGCACCCGGGAACGAGACCAGAAATCTAGGAGTGCCGCTTCCACCGTTAGCAACATTTATCTGGCCACAAGCGATGTAGAATTGAGCACCGCCAAAAGTCGATGCTGAGTGCAGGGCGATGTTCTCAATGCGAAGCAAGTACCTGTTGGGTATCGTAAGCTCTGTGTTGTAAGTTTATGATTAACATGAAGAAACCACGAACTGTCCAGAAGGAAGAGAACTTGGCATGGTGAAGACAAAGTTCTGCGTGCCTGTGAAAAGATGCGTGAGTTATTGTACCGGTATCAATCTGCTAAGTGAAGAGCTTGACATTCTGAACGGAATGAGATTGATTGTCCGTCATCTGTAATAGGAGGAAGTTCCTAGAGCTTGAACCACACAGCTCTGTCACCAGCCCAGCCATCAACGTCACTAGGAGCTTTCGCCTGGGTCGTCATGATGTAAGAGACTTGAGAGGGATTGAGTCGAAAGGGAATACTCACAGCGTAGATATTGGTAATGGACTGATGGTATACGGCCTCGTCGGAGCTGAATCCTATGGTTGAACCCGCCGAAACTGTTATTGTCTCTGCAGTACCTGATTGTTTCGAAGTATAACATCGGATGTCCGATGATGTTACGTCCGTTACAGGAGAGCGTGTGTTGTAGTTGTTCGTCCTCCGGACACTTACCCATTGTGATGTCGGAGAGCCATTCACAATAAGTGATGGGAAAGTATCTGATAAAGTCAACAGAAGGAATGCAAGCGTCAAATCCAGAAAGGTGTAGTAGAGATGAAAAATACGGACCGTGTGCCAATGATTGTGAGGTAAAGACCATAAGAGTGACTGCAAGCTGAGCTAGATACTAGATACTTCATGTTGATCAATTCTTACAGGTCCGTTGAAACCGACAGGATCATTCATAGTATTGAAATTCTATGAGTTTGTCCACCACATCAGCATTCCTGTCGTCATCCAGATGTAATACAAATGCCTCACACGACATTCGCCAAATCTATGACACGGGAGCCATTCGTGTTGAATGAGCCGTGTCAATCTAAAGAGTGCATCCGAAAATTAGACGGGAATCAAGCTCCGACAAGGTGGAAATACTAAGTCAGAATTTGAGAAAAGTCAGTCGTTCTCCTCGGCAACCTCCATAACAAAAGGACTTTACTTTGAATGCGGCAGGCCCAAGCTTGACGATTAAGTGCACAGTGTACTTTGAAACAACATTATCGGTCGCGATTTTCGTTTAAGTCGTGAAATATTTCTGCAGATAGGAAGAAAGACGGAATAAATGGTATATCACCGGATTAATCCTGGAATTTCCGCTTCATAGATAGGCTCTAGCCCTCTTTAGGTCTAGCGATGGATACTTGGCAATTCGAAGCAAGATCGAGCACAGGACCAGTGTCTCATCCCATTTCTCTGCACATACTCATTTTCTCGCGAAAAATTATGTGAAAAATCTCGACTGGATGTCGATCTACTTAAAATCCCGAGGGGTGGTCCAGGTGTCGAAGTAATAGCCGAGCCCTAAGGAGCAAAACCAAAGAAACCTTCCCAGATAAATCTCGGCAGATAGAATAGCGATCAGATAAGCACAAATGCGAATGTTCATATAATAACTCGCACGTATGTTCATGACTCGCACGGAATACATGTAATTATCAGACCCAAATACTTCCTCACCCTCCAGCCAACAGAGTTAGATAAATTCATCAACCCGTCCAAACAGGCTGAGTAATAAGCGTCGGCATATACAGATACACAAGTGCGTGAAAAGACACTTACGGGTCCTGGTTGCGTGTAGTTGGCTGGGATAGGATAGTAGACTAATGGAAACAGTGATCAGATCCTACGTTAAACAACGACCGATCAAAGTCACTTACTGTTGATCAAAATTCCTGGCTCCTGTAAGGAAATAGAGACGTTAGCGGAGAAACTAACGTGAACTTTGAGTCAAATACTTACGTAGCCGGTATAAGCACCCGGGAATGCAACCAGAGGCCCAGGAGTGCCGTTTCCACCGTCAACGACATTAATCTGTCCACAAGAGATGTAGAACTGGGCACCGCCGTAACTCGATGCAGTGTGAATGGCGATGTTCTCCATGCGGAGCAGATATCTGTCAGAAAGAGTAAGAACAATTAAATAACTTCGGCTGGAACAAAGCATCGACGCACTGTCCAGAAGGAAGAGAGCTTGGCAGCGTGAATTCGAAATTCTGTACGCCTGCGAGGCGGGTCCAAGTTCGTTAGAGGAAGAGTCGAATATATCTTCGATAAACTGACCTTCGGAAGGGAATGTGATTGATTGTCCGCCATCTGTAACGGGCGGAAGTTCCCAGAGCTTGAACCATACTTCTCCGTCACCAGCCCAGCCATCAACGTCGCTCGGAGCCTTTGCCTGAGCTCTTTGATTAGCATGATATAGACTGAAATTGAAGCGACACATTTACAGCATAGATGTTAGTAGTGGACTGGTGATATACGGCCTGGTCGGCGCTGAATCCAATCGCTGAACCCGCCGAAACCGTAACTGTTTGGGCGGTACCTGTTTCTTGCGTATCATAGCACCGGATGTCCAGCGAATTTACATCTGTGACAGGGGCTTGTGTGTTGTAGTTATTCGTCCTTCTGACGTTGACCCACTGTGTTGTCGGCGAGCCGTCAACGATAAGTGATGGGAATGTGTCTGATAAAATCAACGGAACGAAAGTTAACACGCAATCCTAGGACATATGACTCGAGTCAGTGAAGAGATTAAAGACATACAGTGAGCCAAAGATTCTGAGGCGAATGCCGCAAAAGCAAGCGCAAGCTTAGCCAGGTACTTCATGGTGGTCTTGCCCTAATGACCCGTCTGTCTTGACGGGATCCTTTATAGTGCTGAGTCTCGATATTTTTGTCTGCGACACTAGATCTCCTGTAGTCATTCCGAGAGTTTATTGCAGATTCCTCTCAGAACATTCGCTGTGTTATCGAAAAAATGGACACGGGAGCCGTTTGTGCTGAGTGAGCCGTGTCAACACGCAAGGAGAGCATCCGAAAAATCAACGACATCAGACTCCGACAGGATCAAACATTTCTCTAGCGTTTTAAAAAAAACATACCTTTATCTCAGTCCAACACAACACCCAAACGACCTACTAAGCCGCCTAGAACGATGAAGCACGTTCTGTAAATCGAAGAAAGTATCCGATGTAGTTTCGGTCTTGCCTGAATTTCGTTTTCGTCGTCCAAGACTCTCGAATGTAGGAGAAAGGGCGGAAGTAAAAGGCCTGTCAGCGGAGTAATCGTGGAACTGTAGCTTTAAAAATAACACTGAGTATCCAAGGGATCTATAAATGAGATGCTCGATGTCGAAGCCAGTCAAAACTGAACAGCGAGCCATGCAGCGGCCGAAGTTCTTCCTTAGCTTGTTTCCCCATGTCTTTCCACTTGTTCAGTAGTTTCTTCGGGGATGAAATCGGTGAAAAGGCCAGACGCCACTCTGATCCAAATCCCGTGGAGAGATCTGTGCGTCGAACCAAACCCTAGAGAACAACGCCCGGAGAGTTATTCCCAGACGGGCTTCGCAATGACGGCATGCAGATCAACACCCGAAGGCAAAAATGAAATTCATGTTTTATTACACTTGCAGTGAGACTCGGTGGCTAGTGGGGAAAGGATTCAAAGGAGACTCGGAAGTCCAGCCTGAGTTTCTTTAAAAAGTTGATGTTGTGTGTCCGTGTTTCCAGGAACACCGTCGATCACCGCCATTACTAATACACCATCTGTCATCAGGCTGTCAGCCCAGCCGTATGGCCGGTGGCACGCTTCTATACAGTCGGCAGTCGTCAATGTTCAATTTATACAGTCTGACTCTCTACTTCTTATACCCGACACACTATGGCAGATCTGAGGGGCTCAGAACAAGCCGCGGATAGCAAGAATGGTGCTCCAGCGAGTCAATCTGGAGGCGTTGCAAAGGAATCCTCAATAATTTCACGTGTTCTTGGCATGACGCCGACATGGGTTTCTGACAATTTACATTCTGCACGTTCTTGGAAGTTGCTTGCGCGCTGCTGGGTTGCGACATGGGCAACGTTAATCGTCATGCTCCCCAACAAGTCATTGACGACTCTCGGTAACACGTACGCTTCTGTCCTGATTTTCCTATCGTGTTTGTTAACTATGCCCCGAAGTGCGTTCTTTGGCATTCTGGTATCTCTCATAATACCTCCTAGTATGCCAGTGCAGATGTTCTTTTTTGTAAGTACCAATTGCTTGTCAGGAGCTATCGCATAAATTTACATTTAACTGCTGGTCGTAGGCTGTCGCACTTCTGCTGATTGGTCAGTTGCTGGGATGGGGGCTAGGCTCAGCTGCAATGAAGGCTGCCACGAGTGCACGAGATCAAGTTGTACTCCGATCAACTTATGAGGCAGCCGAGCAAACGTATGTTATTTATTCAATCTCTTTGCTATATCGCGCCTCATGATTTCATCCAGAGCAGCAACTGCGGCAAATCCTGACGCAGCTTTCAGGCTTGAAATATTCGAAGGAATTTTCCTAGATGCTCGGTATGACGGGTTTTCTGTCGAGGAGCGTCAATTATGCTCAGATGATTTTCAGGTCTACCGTCGTTTACGGAGTAATGCTCGGGGTGTTTTCTTTCATGTTCGGACTCGGCAGAGCTTATCGGCCCCGTTTAGCTCTGCTTGTCATATTCGGACAAATTGTTCTTGATATATTCTGCGTGAGTCTCATGCATCAATTCCTATTTTCCAGTAACTGAAGCAGATTTTAGACATTCGGTCCCTTGTTCCCTAATACTCAGTTCATGATAGTAACGTCTTTCCTGGTTTCATCAAGCGTGTATTTCGCCATCGGAATCGTCTGTTGCGTATTGGTCTTCCCAGAGACAATGAACCACTCCTATCTCGTCGCTGTCGAGGCACTCCTGGGACAACTAAAGGGCTATGGGCAACTTTGGGAAGCTGTGCTGGAAATGTCACCAGAAGATATATCTGTCGATCCGAATGGCGTTATTGATCGGTGCGCTAAACAACGCATTGGCTTGGTTCTGGCAGTTCAGAATTGTAAGCTATCTGTTATCAAGTTGTCGTTCAGCCGCTCACGGAGCTTCAGTGGAACAGAAGAGCGGATTGATAAATGCAGAATTCAGCTATGGGCGTTGGAATGGCTCAGACGCAAGGTGAGGGTCGTGGATATTTTGAGATGTACATTCTTGACTTTTCTTTTGACAGGGCTCTTGAGGAACCTCTTCGCGTTCTCGTCGCGCGTATGACAAGCTTCTATTCCTATCCAAAACTTCTTCACAAGACATCCCCCCGTTCTCTTTCTCGCTCAACGACGAACTCCGAGGATACGGCGCGGCCCTCATCAGCAGTAGACTCTGTGGAGGAGATTGCTGGAGACACTGAACTCCTCCGCCAGCTGCACTCCAGACAGTTCGCCCTGGAGGCTGAGAGGAATGTACGAATGGCGGATATTTCGCCTATACTCTTCAGTTCAACAGCCGAACTTCGTACAGCATGCCTAGAAGGACTTGATGCCGCGCAAGACATGACAAAGCAAGTGAATCGAAGGCGATGGGAACGCGGATCACAGACCGTTGAAGAGAAAGAAGTAGCACTTACCAAGGCGCTCGATCGTCTTCGAGCGAGTGTCGACACTTTCAAATCTCAAGGTCGTCTGGCAATCGTTGAGCCATTTGTACCTATGCTACGCGCAGCCGATGCAGATCATGAGTCACGCAAACGCATGCCAATTCGCTCTCTTATTGTTGCATCGTCTTTCTCTGCTCAGCTTGTGGTGACAGCGAACGGCATCATTGAATTGCTCGACCTTATTCGAAAGACGACCAATAAACGGCGGCATGCTCGTTTGTGGGCACCAAGCGGGCTGAGGATGCTTGGTAATATCATCCTTAAGCGAGAAAAGAACCCTTCACTTGAAATGGCCCTTGGAGAAAATATTGTCGTTGAGCTAGAGAAAGAGGAAGAGGAAGAGGAAGAAGCATATAGTATGTTCATTCCGACGTCAAAGTCCAGAAGACCAATTTTTGACTTCGATAAAGGGCGAGATCCAGATAGCAAGCCTCCGACGAACATTATCCAGAAAATCATGAACGGAATTCATAATGTTTATGAGTGGACTAAGACGCCTGAAGCCATGGTGAGCAAAGATCATTGGTGTCATCCATTATGTGATCTTATTTGTATAGTTTGGGTTCAAATATGCCATTCTCACCGTTCTCCTTTGGCTTCCGGCCGTTCTTCGTTCCTCTGCTAGTAGGTGACTTCTCAGTATATATATATACCACCTGCTGACTCTGCATAAATGGGAAGATTTATATTATGTCGAAAAAGGCGTCTGGTATGTTCGTATCCCAAAGACTAATTGCTGCATAAGTTCATCGACTTCGTAGGGCATTGATCATGGCACAAACAACGCTGAACGTTTATGTATCTGATACGATATATAGGTACTTTCTTCATACATCGTGACAATTGACTTCTTATGTTCGACGTTTAGTATCGTCACACGGACATTGGGCACCTTCCTCGGTTTAGTAATGGGTGATTACCTCACAAATATTCATGTATGTATTAAAGGCTAATCCAATGTTCCTGTGTCTAGGACTTCTAATATGGTACATCGGTGAGTGAAACTGACTTCCGCCCTGATACATCAGTACTCACCTTGAGTGTTCTTGCTGTTAGGCAACGGTACTGGAAATGGGAATCCCTACGGCACTGCTGCAGCATATGGAGTGTTCATTATTCCAATTTTGTTCGCTCGCATTAATGCTCCGCCGACCTTATTGCAGCCTTTGATAATGTTCTGTGTATGCTTTATCACGAGCCAAACTAGAGCAAGCGGCTGACCTTGTGTTGAACAGGCGACGCTATCATTGATAGTAGGATATAGTTGGATCGATGCGAAACTGAATGGTAAGTTTCCTTCCTTATTCCTTGAAGTCACCATTATGACTTGTTCGTTGTCAGTCGTCGGAAATCCAGGTGTCGGATGGCCAATTGCATGGAAGCGGTTTGTGCTCGTCATGATCGGTATGCTTATTCTTCTACCTTCTGAAGACATGACGGAAGACTGAATGGGCGCCCCCAAGGGATCGGTGCTATTGCTATTCTGTCGATTCTGCCTCCGGTATCAGGACGAAAAGCAGTTCGTCTCCAAAATGCCGTGATGGTCGATGAGCTTTCGAGTCTCTACTCATGTCTCATGTCTATTTGGATTACCGAGGATAAAGAAGAGTCCCGCGTCGACAGCGAGGGAGAACTAGAAAAACCGGTTGCCGGTGAAAAAACTGGCACCGAAAAGAAGGATTTGCCAAGTCCAGCAGCTGTAAAGCCTGAATGGGCCGCACCAGTCAAGAAACGCATGTTGAGACTCATGGAACAATTGCAGACGATGCAGATGCAGACCGCAATGGCAAGGTTTGAGGGGAACATCAGGGGAGCATGGCCTTCGGAGGAGTATGAGAAATTGCTTGAGAAGGAGTCGGATATGCTAGCAGCTCTCGGACAGGTAATTGAATGCGATGTGACGCAAAATTTTCTTACTGATGCAAATGATTCCAGCTAGCTAATGCATTGTACCATCTGGATCCTGATTGGAAAGCATCTTTGAACCGCAGGACTCTGATCCTGAATCCAAATTTCGTTAGTAGATGGATTCAGATGGCCTATCAAGATGTCGCTGATCTTTGTTGTCCCAGATTACGGACGTCATGTCAATCTTTGCCCTTGTATCCCAGTCTTTACGGACCGGAGCTCCTATGCACCAAATCCTACCGACTACCCTGATGGAGCGCCTCCTTTATCATAGTACGCATGACTCCCTCTCTCGTAGGGATCAAGAGCGCCTTGAGGACACTACCTATCTTGAACGAGTAAGCTCGTTTGAATTCGTATTCTTTTCAACTGGCGTCACTGCGGTGTCGCAAGTCATCGAGGTGAGCTTTCCCTATCATAGATAGTGTATCGGTTTAATCCTGAGTATATTCGGTAGTCACTCGACGAAATACACCGAATAACACGCGGTCTGTGTGGAGAAATTCCGTTCCGACGCTTCAGCGAATGGAAGAATGATTATGATCGGGCGTTCAAACTCGCATAACCCTGCTCAATGGTCTTTGCCTATCGCGAGCTCGTCATATAGAGTCGAGTCCACCCTGCAAGCTTATTTTTTTTCATATCTTCTTCCTCTTTCCTTCCGAAGAAGGATGGAGAGCATCAAGGATGTTCACGGCCTCTGTGAATTTAAAGCTTTGAACAGCTTCGGACAAAGGCACACATAGATTCCTTCTCCAATGTTTGCAGCATAATGATTAATGCGACTACATACATTACAAAACTAAAGTGCTAGATATCAACTCGTATACGTTGAAGTATCGGGATGATTCGTTCCCACTCCTCAATAGCCTATACAGCGTAGAATTAGATCTGTTCAAGGATGTGAAAAGAGAAGCAAGTTTTACCGATTTGTACGTATCAATATGACCGTCAGCAAGAGATCCGAGCATTTCCTTCATCTCCGCTTCTTTTGCACGCTGGAAGATGACTTGCTCCTTTAGCGTCTCGTCGCTGAAAGCCTCCGACGTTTCGTGCGCAGTGCTCACGGCTTCTTGCAACTACGCAAGAATGGGAGTCAATGATTCAATAGAAAAAGCAGTGGATAATATGAATGTACCTCTTTGATCTTCGCGTCCAACTTTCTCATACGTTCCACTCGACTTCTGTCATCATCAGCCCCACGGAGTGCATCGACTTTGTCTCGAAGATAAGCACTGAGGCCGAGACCAGTACTACCTGCTCTCCCGGCAATGACAGGCTGACAATCTATCCCGCTCAAGAGTGAGTCCGGACAAATAGTTGGATAGCTCCTCGAAATCTAGCTGTTTCTGATCTCGCAACCTTAACACTGCCCGATGTGCATGCGAATAAGCAATGAGAGACCGGAGCTGCGCGAGGAACGGGTCGTGCGTTGTTGTCGTCTGAATGTATTACGTATGAGACTATCCATTTTGTTTGATACCCTTACTCACCAGTTGCCGAAGCAGAGTGGAGAATTCAAGCAAGGTGTTCGAAAAGTGGTTTAGAGGATCCGTGATTCCCGACTCTAAGAAACCGAGGCCCTGTACAGCAACGGCGAGATCGTGGTAGTCGGACGAAAGGTCTTCGCCAGGTGATTCGGGATTACCATCTCTTTAGCCTCAGACAAACACGAAACAGGTGCGCATTAGAGCGCTATGCAATGTACTCACCACCAGTGCGTGACCGAAGTCGATTCCAGATGCGCTCTGAGGAATGTAGGCCTTCCTCTGACTTGTCGACGCCATCGCGCATGGCAAGAAACCGTTCGTCCGGTTTGCGCAGCTTCGCGAATGCGTTGAGCAGTGTGTCGGAGATGTTGTCCAGTACGCCTGAATGTGACTCTGGCCCAGTCGGGGGATGCGCAACATGTCGATGCATTGTTACGTGCTATCAAGGGTGTCAACATTATGTCCATTTAAACGTTTGTAAGATAGACATACCCATTCTGTTGATTCAAAGAAAGCTCGGACGAGAGTACTCCTTTGCAACGTCGGATGACGACATAGTCGCTTTAGGAAGAGCTCGAGGCTGAAATTTGAAAACGGTCACCAATTTCAGAGAAGCAGTCAAATAAGTCAGTCACGCTCACTCTTGTCGACGTCGCTCGAGGAACTCTGGACTGAACCTGTCTCCGGTGACATATTCTAAATGAGAATCAGAGGACGGATTGAGCTCAATACAACAAGAGATTCACCAAGTCGATGCTTCTCTGGTATTGGTGGCACGACACAAGCAGGGAAATCCTTGGTGAGATGATCTCTCAGGAAGACAAAGTCTTGGAAGCGTCTTCGTGCAGATGGATTTCGTGAGGAGAATATTGGCAAGTTTGTCTACGAGACGAGATCAGCAAGAGCGATGAGAGAAGTATTGAAGAACGTACCTTAGCAGAAACGAGGTATGATACATAGGCATCCTTTGTCTCCGGAAGCTCCTTTATAGGGTCTTGAATACTGGGTATCAGATAGCCTTCCCACTTCGGTTCATGCGGACTGCGGTGTTCAGCTGCATCTTCAGGGTCGGTGCTCTGCTTGAAGCCAGGTCCAGTCGCCTGAGAGGGCTCTTCAGCAGGAGTGTCGACGGCAGCAGTTGGGTGATACCCGGCTGAAGGAGTTTCCCAAGCAACGGACTCAAATACGTCCTCTTCGTCGCCGAGCATTAGTCGTGTGTGGAAATAGCCTCCAGTGAAGTCGAGAGTCACCAAGGATCGTCGTTGGCCACTACGCGTCGTTCTGTACGTAAGCAAGTCACATCTCTCAGCAGCCTCTCAAACATCTTTGACGAGAACGTTCATCACCTCTGAACGTCTCGTCGTCGTATTCTAATTCAAGGCTTGTCTTCAAAACTCTACCTGCTTGAAGAGTAGCTCGCGGTTTGGGAAGAAGCCTTGTTCACCTCCGCTTGACGAGAAATGAGTGAGCATGGCCATTACTCATTGGTCTAGGCCTGTGTTCTGATCATTCTTCAGGTTTCCCTTCTTCTCAAAATCCCTTCTACACGAATTCTCAGCTCGATGCTGCTGCCACCGATGCGGATGACTTTGACGAGGATGAGGTCTTCACCCAGGAAGACTGTTGGAATGTCATCTCTGCTTTTTTCGACGAGAAGGGTCTTGTCAGGCAACAGCTGGATTCTTTCGACGAATTTGTCCAGAATACGATACAGGAACTGATTGAAGAGAATGCGGATTTGATCCTAGATCAACAGGATCAGCATTCTGGCTCGGAGAGAGATGCTACTGTATGTATGATTTTTGAGTTGCTGGTCGTCGTATTCTCAGAAACTTTCTTGCATAGCGTCGATACGAGATTCACTTTGGTCAAATTTTCTTTGCAAGGCCTACATTCAGCGAGTCGGATGGTTCCTCTGGTCCCATCTTCCCCCAGGACTGCCGAATTCGGAATCTAACTTATGCCGCACCGTTGTACTGCGAGATGACAAAACGGACACTCCTCGGACACGAAGATCCAAACTCCATGACCGGCGAAATGAAGTGGGAGGCCGAGAATCCGGAAATTCCGGACGAGCATGCAAGGGTCACTCTTGGAAGGGTTCGTGTGGCTTCTTTACCAGAGACTTGCTTCTCTGACTCAACTGAATCTGTCTAGATTCCTATTATGCTGCGATCATTTTTCTGTGTCTTGTCTACTTTCAGCGAGGACCAGCTTTACGCGGTCAACGAATGCCCTTACGACTCTGGAGGCTACTTCATCATCAATGGCTCGGAGAAGGTCTTAATTGCCCAAGAGCGCATGGCGACTAATCACGTCTATGTCTTCGCGAAAGCCCAGCCCTCCCCCATCAATTTCTTAGCCGAAATTCGTAGCGCTGTGGAAAGGGGCGGGAAGACCATCAGCCAGTTTCAAGTTAAGATGTATCATAGGGGCCAGGAACGAACGGTAGGTACTCTGGAGATCATAGGTCGCGGTTACTAACACAACCTATGACAGTCCGGTAATGTCATAAAAGCCACCATCCCTTATATAAAGGTCGATATCCCTATTTGGGTTGTGTTCCGTGCTTTGGGAGTCATCTCCGACAGGGATATTCTTGAACATATCTGTTTCGACATGGACGACTCTCAGATGCTTGAAATGCTGAAGCCATGTATTGACGACGGATTTGTCATCCAAGACCGTGAGGTAAGCTCTTTCTTGAGTTTCGTCTGGAGAATCCTTTCTTAATTGATTTGATTAGGTGGCACTCGATTTCATCGGTAACCGTGGAACTGCTACTGGTCTCAATCGCGAAAAGCGTCTGCGATATGCTCAAGAGATCCTGCAAAAAGAAATGCTGCCGCATATTTCAATGTCTGAAGGGTCAGAGTCAAAGAAGGCTTATTTCTTCGGTTATATGGTCCATCGTTTGCTTCTGGCAGCTTTGGAGCGCCGTGAACTCGACGATCGTGACCACTTTGGGAAAAAGCGTTTGGACCTAGCAGGTCCTCTGCTTACGGGCTTGTTCCGCATGCTGTTCAGGAAGCTGACGAAAGATGTATACCGATATCTGCAAAAGGTAGAATCATACATTTGTCCCATGTGCCTGCTAACTTCCACTCGTACAGTGTGTCGAGACTCACAAGGAGTTCAATATCAATATGGCCATTAAGACCCAGACGATAACTAATGGTCTCAAATACTCCCTTGCTACAGGGAATTGGGGTGACCAGAAAAAATCCATGTCTACCAAAGCTGGTGTATCCCAGGTGCTCAATCGTTACACCTATGCTTCCACTCTCTCGCATCTCCGTCGGTGTAACACGCCTCTTGGCAGGGAAGGGAAGATTGCGAAACCTCGCCAGTTACATAACACACATTGGGGCATGGTCTGCCCTGCTGAAACTCCGGAAGGACAAGCTTGCGGTCTCGTAAAGAACTTGTCGCTAATGGCCATGATTTCTGTGGGCTCTTACTCAGCCCCAGTACTCGAGTTCTTGGAAGAATGGGGCTTGGAGAATTTGGAGGACAATGCACAGTCGCCAAACCTAACCAAGGTGTTTGTTAACGGTGTTTGGCTTGGAGTGCATCGTGACCCGTTTAGTCTGGTAAACACGCTCCGTAATCTTCGACGAAAGGGCGATCTTGTCAGTGAAGTATCTATTGTACGGGATATCCGCGAAAAAGAGGTCCGCGTATACACGGACGCGGGTCGCGTGCTTCGACCTCTATTCATCGTCGAGAAGCAGCATCTGAAGTTGAAACGTCAGCATCTTCGATGGCTTCAAGAGAAATGGAGAATTGAGGAGAGACCTATTGAAAAGCCACCCGTAGATGATGAGCAGAACGTGGAGGAATCGGAGGGAGAGACAATAGCCGAGGAAGAGGATGGCAAGCCTATAATCCGAGACGGAATTAGGATGAAGAAGAAGCGGAAGCCCTTCAATTGGGGCACTTTGGTTTCAGACGGTGTCATCGAATACCTTGACGCTGAAGAGGAAGAGACAGTCATGATTTGTATGACTCCGGATGATTTGGTCGAGTCGCGGCTAATGAGTCGCGGACTGGATCCCAGAGCAGATGGTGACTTTGACCCGGCTGCTCGTCTCAAAGCAGTTCCAAATGCTCACACATGGACACACTGCGAGATCCATCCTAGCATGATTTTAGGTATTTGCGCTAGTATTATCCCATTCCCGGATCACAATCAGGTACGTTGATTAAGTGTTTAACTTACGAAAAAAAATTGTGAGGGTCTCAACATATCGTAGTCTCCTCGTAACACGTACCAATCTGCCATGGGTAAGCAGGCCATGGGAATATTCCTTACGAATTTCTTGATGCGTCAGGATACTATGGCGAATATCCTTTATTACCCACAAAAACCATTGGCTACTACCCGAGCTATGGAATACCTCAAGTTTCGAGAACTACCCGCCGGACAGAACGCCATCGTCGCTATTCTCTGCTATAGTGGTTACAACCAAGAAGACTCCGTAATCATGAACCAAAGTTCTATAGATCGCGGTCTCTTCCGTAGTCTGTACTACCGAACGTATATGGACCAAGAGAAAAGGAGCGGCGCGATCTTGGTTGAAGAGTTCGAGAAACCGACGCGCGAAACTACTCTCCGTATGAAGCATGGTACTTATGACAAGCTCGAGGAAGATGGCCTTGTTGCGCCAGGTACCAACGTTCGAGGCGAAGATATCATCATCGGGAAGACTGCTCCGATCCCTCCTGACAGTGAAGAGCTCGGTCAGAGGCGAGGGCACACCAAACGCGACAACTCTACGCCACTCAAGAGTACGGAACAGGGTATTGTCGATCAGGTAGTAGTTACGACAAATTCTGAGGGCTTGAAGTTCGTGAAGATTCGTGTTCGCTCTACTCGCATACCTCAGATCGGGGACAAGTTCGCTTCTCGACACGGACAAAAGGGCACCATTGGTATCACTTACCGTCAAGAAGACATGCCTTTCACTGCTGAAGGTATCACACCGGACATCATCATCAATCCTCACGCCATTCCTTCGCGAATGACTATCGGGCACTTGGTCGAATGTTGCTATCGAAGTTGGCGACGATAGTCGGTAATGAGGGCGATGCAACACCGTTCACAGACATTACGGTGGATTCGATATCGGGTCATTTACGAGCCAGAGGCTACCAGTCCCGAGGTCTGGAAGTGATGTACCACGGCCATACTGGACGGAAATTGCAGGCGCAGGTCTACCTTGGCCCGACTTACTACCAGCGGTTGAAGCACATGGTGGACGACAAGATTCACTCTCGTGCTCGTGGACCAGTTCAGATCCTGACGAGACAACCTGTTGAAGGTCGTTCCCGTGATGGTGGTTTGCGGTTCGGTGAAATGGAGGTCAGTCCGATGAGCTCTTGAGTTGTCTTATAGGTCTGACGAAACGAACCCTCCTTAGCGCGATTGTATGATTTCACACGGTATCGCCTCTTTCCTCAAGGAACGTCTGTTCGATGCCAGTGATGCTTACCGGCTTCACGTTTGTGATTTGTATGGTCATGTTTTCTCCACTGCTGTGATGTATGCTGACCATCGACATGTATAGGTGTGGGCTTACCGCTATTGCGAATCTCGTGAGTTGCTACATATAAGTTATAAATCAACTTGACCCAGAGCTGACCATGCGTCAACAGAAAAAGCAAACATTCGAATGCAGAGCATGCAAGAACAAGACGAGCATCTCACAGCTGTATATCCCTTATGCTGCGAAGCTCTTATTCCAGGTAAACGACATCCATAAATCATCCTGATCACGACTGATCGAAATTATTTGTTCTTAGGAGCTGCAAGCTATGAACATCGCTGCGCGATTATACACTGTTTCAACAGGCAGGATCAGAGATTAAACTTTACTTTAGATAGTTGCTTTCATACGTATTATCGTCGCGCAAGATTTTATGTATATGTATTACAGACGCAATAATACTCTCTAGAGATGCTTCAAAAGCCGGATCGGTAGTGATCACCGTCTGGCTTAGATATTTCATGTCCAATGGTCCAATGCCGATGACAACGAACGAATATAATAATTATTGTAAGTGCAGATACTAGAAATTCCTGTAGTGTAACCAACGACACAGAAATGATAAAGCAGAATAATATTTCCCCAACTAGTCACTCCTATCCCTCTGAGAGTGCTCATTCATCAATCCCTGCCGCTCTAGATCATCACCATGTTCCCGGTCATCTTCGACATGCTGACTGATGTGTTTTCGACTTTCGCCAGTCTTCGGCTCATCGTCGTCGTCGTGCTCGCCGATCTCAAAAACGACTTCGTCCTCTCCAACACCGATAATCGAGTTAGGTCCTCTGCGACCACCAACTAGAGTTGCATCGTCATCATCGTCTCTTGCGTGCGTCCGAGCTTCAATTGCTTCGAGATCATAGTCCTCTGCATCTTCCTCGTCTTGTGCGAGTTCGTCTGACATCGCAAGCCTCCTGTTGTGCCCCGTCGGACGCCACAAATAACAGATGGCCCCGAAAGCGGCAAAATAGAGAAGCGAGAGCCAACCTTTCATACAACTTCAGCAACAAAGGAACAATTTCGTAGTAAACTAACATACCGTCCAACAACCACCATCGCACTTTCCACATCTGTTAAAATTTCAGCAATAGTTGTATTTGAGAAGGAACAAGAGCTTACGTTGGCAGCGAAGTCTACGATGAGGATAGGCATTAATACAAGATCAGTGGAAGAGTTCGGTTCTGCTCACCTTCTGCTAAGCGATTCGAGAAGGACAGTGAAGAGACCACAAAGAATATCGAAATGATTATCACGACACCAAGCAATATTCTATGCAGCTTGGTGAACATAGATAATTTATATCGTTGCTTCCGTACGGTTAGTTGAGTAATTGTTGCTAAACACGTTAAGGTCGATCAATGCAGCAGTTCACGTATACAACCAGACTCACTATTCAGAGCGTACATGATCCAGAGAAGGAAGCCGCTCAACGTGAAAGCGAGCGGGACAACAAACAACAGGAGGACGAGAGCCGAGGTCGATTCTAGCTCAAGTTCGACGATGCCAATGGAATAGAGGACTGACGACGAAAAGTCAATCAGTAATCGCTCCACCATATGCAGTTAAGAAACAGAACTATTCTACCTCCGAAAATGAAATGTGCCGCGGCTAGGAGCTTGCACTTTGTCATCGTCGGACCCAATGATTCACGGACAACGCTCAGGCCAAGCGCCACAATGAGTAAGAGGAAAAAAGAAAGGGCATTCCTTCCTGCATCAAGTATGGCGACCACGATGAGGAATGCCGTTGAAGCAACGCCTCGCCCATGTGCGTTAAGATATCTGTAATATGCAAAGTTCGCCACCATTTCTATGACTAGGAGTGCGATGAGACTCGAAAGGTAGTATTGTAACGGAAGAAGTTCTTCCTTGTGTCGATAGCAAAGCCATCCCCATGCTGAATAATATCTGTCAGACTCGGAGTGTTGTAGGAAAGGACGAAAAGCGAGCTCACCAGCTGCCATTACTACATAGACAAGCGTCATTGCAAAATAAAAGTTGACTTTTGGGTAGTCAGAAGCAGGTAAATTGCCGTTAAATTTATTCTTGAAGAGGATAACGCCGCTATAGGGAGGGTGGTAGGGGACTGTGTCGGTCTGCCTCGTTGACACGGAAGTGGCTTCGCCCGAGTCTTCCGGAAAGACAGTGACCGGCACGATTGCAACGCAGTAGAATCCCGTCTTTTTTACCGGATAGTTGATAGGTTCTTCATACCAGAACACGTCGGCCCCAGGGTCTGAGCTACTCGTGTTATCCCAGCCGAAACCAACGCGTTGCGTCCAAAAGCTCGTCTCATTCAATGATTTGCCTTCCGGAAGGTCGATGATGAATTTGCCCAAGTTACTGTTATCGCAGAATCCACCTTTGACGGCATCACTAGTACAGACGTATGTTTTCTGCTAGAGGATGGTTGTAAGCTCAGCTGCACCGTCCTAAAGGAAAGCGGCTTGCTTACCGGTAGGTAATCGTCAACTAAAGACGTTACTTTCCCTAAATATTGCACATCCTTCCATTCATAAATAACCATCGCTAGCTGTCCTTGAGACGAGTCATCAAAAGTAACTTAGGTTTGATGGTGTCAGGCCGGCGATAAAAATGTTTATGGTGACGAGAGGTGCTTGCCATTGATGAAGGCGTTTGAACCTCCAAACATTCCACTGCATACTTGCGCAGAATAGTCCGTGTCAGCAAAGGGAACCTCGTAGGCTGCTATACCACATAAGCTGGCCAGCAGCCATGGTAATATTTTCAGAGTACGCGTCATGACGGTTAGGTGAATGGACGGCACGCGCCGTGCCACGACTCTTACTTGTGCGCGGGCTGCGCATTCTCTTGGCCGGCCGTGATACGCTGACACGTATAGCTTGACAAAATCAATGCTTGTTCCGCTCGGATTCCAAAGAAATATAATACATGGCTAAGGAGCGGGATGTATGCAAAATGACTAGCTTATATACAGGAACTGGGCTGTAGTTTTGGTAAATGAAAGAAATCACTTGTGTACAAGGCATTTGGAGAAGTATTTAGCTGTATCCCAGAAGCGTGCAAAAGAAACTGAGCAATTTTCGCCGCACTTTCGTAGCTACGGACTTGATGAAAATGAATTAGCCAGCATAAGGATCATGTAAGTAACGCGAACTGACTTTCGTCCTCTCATACAGTATCTTCACAAAGCTTTCCCGGCTATGCAGGTTCAGCTGGCGAATACCTTCCAACACCTCAAAGTCCACTCGATGTTTAGAATACTCAAGACAGTCTGCTGGATGAACGAATCGGATTTCGGCCGTTTCCTCGATAAGCTGAGCATAAAACTTCGTAAGAACCACTCAACACTATGGTGCCATAATGTATATGGATGAAACGTACCGTGCGATGTCGCTTTGGATCAAAAAGACTATCTGCGCGGCCTGCCTACAATCGTATTCATGTGTTCATGGGAACTGAAAGAACAAAGTGGCCAGCCATACCATGCCAAAGGTTGGATAATCAACACAGGCTCCAACCGCCATCCTTGCGTCGCGACCTTTCCACGCAGAAAATTCCAAAGGACGTTGTGCGAAGAGTCCACGGGTCTCGCAGAATGTCAGAGCAAAATGGGCTGGCTGGGGAAGAGCGGGAACAGCTGTGGAGATATTCATATGTTCGGCCCCACAGGGAGCTGAGATTTGTCGCAAATAGAAAACGAGAAAAAGAATGGCAGATCTGAAAGAATGAGCAATTGATCAGAGGGGGGAGAAGCTTGGAAATTTTTGAAGAAGATAGATGAAAGCAGAAGGGCGGCGCTCAAGAGCAAGTCCAAGAGAGGCGCTACCCTTTTCCAGTAAATACTCGGCGCCATCCTGGAGGTGAACTCTCGCCCATGTTGAACCAGTCACTATCAGTCTATTACCTTCCGCTCACAACTGCAGCTCAGAGACACACGCGAGCGTCAACAGCGGCTATCCGGCACCCATAAATGCTCTGGACGATCATGAGTAGAAATGAAAACGACGGTGAGCGTGAAACACCCACTACTCTCCCCGTCAATTTCAAGGTCTCTTTATAAGCTGCACAGCCGTCTCTCGACCTGCTCAGGCGTCCTCCACACCCAACAGTATCCAGGGTTCTCCTTATGATACGAAGAAACAAACCGTGGATTTGATTCCGTTGAATCCTAAATCACATCGAGGAACACCCGCTTTCTGAGCGACATCAGAAACGAAAATAGTTCATCCTTGAGCCGTGCTTTTTACTCGCGAACGCATATGTATGCAGAAACGGCTTTCTCATGACCAAGGGACATATTGCGATGTTCCGTCGTCGGCATTGGACGCCTGTTTAAATCCCTCTGTCCAATACGAGCAGTTTGGCTCTCATCTCATTACACCTGATTCCGACCCGTTTTCAATCAGGGCAAATGCCTTCTCCAAGAAATAAATAAATTTATTCAGTAGGGGAGGGAGAATAATCGATCAGAAATCGCCTAATATAGAAAGTGAGTCAGGCAGGCATTTTGATGAAGCCAAACGAAGACATACGCTAAACATTCTCTCCAGAATCCATGATGTCGCATAACATGACCCTTTGTTTTATGCGATTTATTGTTGCAAACCGACGAAGAGACCTTCAGAACAACAAGGATCGCATCAAGATTGAAGACAAGACAGAAAATACTTTCCCGAAGCCCAGATATTATCTAGGCTTGGAACGACTCCATGCCATGCAAGATTCAAGGAAACAGGAGCCGCAAGAGACACACTACAACATCGAAGCAAGCTCGTTAGCACGATATGCATGCGACAATATCAGCTCCAACTCACCTGGCAGCCTCCCAGCCAAAAACCTAGATATCGATCAACGTCCTCCCGAAGCCCAGAGCCAAATAAGATTGTCTCAGAAGAAGCGGCAAAACCCAAGTGAAAGGGTGAAAGGAATTTCTCACTCAGATAAAGAGATGGATTGCCTCGAAATGCAATCTAGACCGAGGACCCAGTGTGCATGGTCTCGTCAACCTCGGGCAAGCCGTCTACCTGTCATCCTCTCCTTTCCTCAAACCAGAATTCGACACGGCACCGCCTATGGCAAGTTACTCCTTCTGCTTTTCCACCAGAAAGCTTGATGCGTCCATCGACATGAAACTTGTTTTGCAAAGGGGACTGAACAAGTGATTGGCGAACAAGAACAAGCTATCGCCATTCAACATTCGTCAAATGTCGTCCTTCCCTTTTCGTGGATCGTACAAGGCACGATTTCTTCGTGATCAGACGGCTCTTCATGTCCGTATTAAGTCTGCTAGACTGACTGTATCGATGTGGACTGGTATTCTTGAAGATGTAGTTGGTTCTGAGACAACCTTACGCAAGTCAGCCGCTGCTTCAAAGATCTTCGGAATCTGCCAGCCGCTTAGCGATTTTCTTCTTCCTCTCCAGGCTCTCGCCGAGTGTTTCGTTGCCAGTCTATCCGGCTGGCGACCCTTAAAGACGTCTACTTTCAGCCTTTCTTTCCTTCATAAGGATCCTATGTGCCATTGATTCCACCGTGGTCCGTGGCTAGCACTTTCAACATCACGCATTCGGGTTGCACTAGGCCACATGAAGACTAAGAAGTCGATTTCAGAAGCAAAGGAAAGGGTGCGAGGCAAAACACATCCGAAAAGAAAAGCGTCTGGGACGCAGAGATACAATCTTCACAGCTTGGTCTCGCTCTATGTCACTAGTCATATTAGCATATTAGCATTGCTGGGTGACCTCGACATCCATTGTGGGCTGCACCGCCATGGACGTAGGTCGACTACCTTCGTCAAGGCTCTGGAATACAGATTTACAGCGATAAATACAGTCAGGAAATAATCAGCCATCGCATCCATCAATCGAGCAGGGCAACTTTTTACAATAATGCTGCTGAAACAAACGCGAATAATCGAAGAGCCAGTGTACGTGATGAAGTCACTTTCTCATCTGTCTAACCCCGTCCTGATGACGCTACTGCCACTCCTATTCCAGTTTGCGCTCCCCTTATGTCATTAATTCCGCCATGTCCAGTGGCTAGCGCTTCTAATGTTACGCATCGTACTCCCCGCCAGCGTCAAGATCAAGCCTAGGAGGAAGCTCGTCGAGTTCACGGAACAATATACAAGGTTGCGTCCAAATAACAACCACACAGAATGGCGCTTGTGTTGCAGAGACACTCGAATTGCACAACTCGATCTCGCTGTGTTCTCCAGGTATGTTAACGTTGTTGCATATCAGTTGACTTCATGACATTCATTACGCTGAGATCAGGGGTACCTTTGTCTATTCACTGGGATACGCGCCTATTGGCGTTCAGTATCGCATCTATTGATCGACCAAGGACGCCTCTGCGGCTTTTCTGAAGGGATCAAGAATGCTGCGGAATTAACTGGGAGCATTCGGAGAACCAACGGATCTGATGGAACCACTCTTCCGTTTGCCCAAGCTGTCAACGCTCATACAATGGGGCTGGTCATATTCCAGTCTATTTTCGCCTGTTATGGTCTGAGACTTGTATGTCATTTTTGACAATTGAGTGGCATGTATATTTGTCTGATAATGGACTAACCATTAAAGCCACATGAAAAGTGCTTATGATATCGCTTTACCAACGTTTTCTCGATTTAGGTGCATCGATAAATCTACGAAAGAGAAAGGATATTCTGATTTGGACTAGTCTCCTGCGAATGGCTTTTCACAAAGTTCAGTATGGACAGACACTTGACAATGACACCATGAATAATATGCGTCTGAACAAACATTCACGAACAAGGATTCGTCCAGCTTGAAGACTCATTGTCAGCGTATCTGTGAAGAATTAGAGCAAGCTTCGCTTACGTTCATGTTCGCTGTACCTCAGGGTAACGGGATTAACTCCGTCTCTCTTTCGGATAAAGTTATATAACCTCATTTGCTCCTTCCTCACCAGAGCGCATACTTTTCGGATAGCACTGAAATATGAGCGCCCATGGTAATTGCCTAGAATGCCACTGCAAGACGTACATTCCATTTCCCTGGGCCTGGTTCCAAGATATCAGCAGGAAAGTCGCGCGAGACAGTGGAGCTAGGTCTCTCTTGTCACCGCATTTGCTCAAATGCAATCGGGATATTCAAGTGCGCACGGTTTAACCGAATTCCATTCCCTGTCTAGAATGACTGCGATGGTCCTCGTCAACATGGTCATGATGAGAGCCTCTTCGTATTTGACACCTCACCGCCTTTTGGGGGAAATAGAACAAACTGCTCTCACAAAAAAAGGACTCGTTACACAGCGACGTTTGAGTTACATTGAGTCGAGAACAGTTTCACCTTGCCTCAATGCCTTTTTTTATTAGCGAATGCAATACGAATATCTATTCTCAAGACAAGATCAGTATTATAGTACAGCGAAGTATTACTGGGATTCGAATACTCCAAATTGTAGACGTGTAGATTCTATGTACAATAGATTTTGAGAGAAGCAATACTTTTTATAAGGATGACTGACGAAAGCTCGATTCTGAGCTAAAGTAAATGGTCTAAATGCAAAGAAATAGGCGACGGCAGTATATCCAAACTCTGTATCCGAGCTGGGCAAGATAATCCTACAGATGCTGGACATTAGCCAAGATGCAACCAAGAAGCGAAAGAGGAAGGCACGCCTTTGTCCCGTAGAACGCTCTCTCTACCAAGTTATCCTTCTGATGCAAATCCAGATGCCGAACCTCGTCTACTATGTTCAGTTCACCGACGTCACTCGAGTAGTTAAGCGGATCGTACGGAAAGAAGTATCGAACTTCGGTGCCTTCGTCGATCTAGCAAAGTCAGGGACAAATATTACTACACGTACGCGACACACGCGACGAGTGCAAAGCTCACCGTCTGCAGACGCTTCGAATCGAAGAATTGATCGTCAGTTCGGTCATCGAATGTCGTCTGCAAGTATTGTCAACATGGTTACACAAGATCCAACAGGATAAATTCAGCCCACCATAGCCCAATCCGACCCGACGACATATCCCTGACTCGTCATGTTGAGATGGAAGTCCTTCCACGGAAATTGACTGATAGGACGCTGTGCATAACGTCTCTGTGTCCTTTGGAACGTGATGGCTATATGGACCGGGTCTGGAGGGATGGGGGATGAGCGGTATGCACGAGAGGGGACAGAAGTAGACGCGGCCGTGTTCGCGGCCATTTTATAAGTTCTGTGGCAGGAAACAAGAAACACAAGCAAACAAAAGACGAAATAAAGCGAACGAGAGAGCTGATGGTGTGTGTTGGAGAAAAAGAGGCAGAAAGAGGTCGACGGAGAGGTCAGGACGGGGGTGGGTGAGCATTATAAGGCCAAGCGAATGAATAGGATCGAAGGGAGAGGGCGTTGCTGTTTCTAGCAGTCAATCAAATCGCGTACTTGCGAATCCGGAGGTAAACTTCGATCCTCGACCCAACTGCCCATTTGCTTCCGCTCATTGATCCATCCCGTAGTGTTCTCCGCGCAACAGAATAGAAAGTGGATCGTGGTATCTCTGGTCTTGCAGACTAACATCGACGTCTAAAACCAGCAGCAGTAGCGGCGACGATGTCCATATCGGTAGACCTCGCCTTCCATCTCAACCACCTCCCGAGAATTCTCATCTGCGGCACCACAACACTTTTCCTTCGCCCACTTCCTCCTTAACTCCAAAGGCGCATAAAGTTTGCACCGCGCTGAATCGAAGCACGCATGCCGGCGAAGCGCAATGTTTTCGAGATCGATGAATGGATACCAGGGGTAACAGTTGCGCTACACCTCACCGCTCCGCTCCTTAGAATCCTCAGAGAGTCGCATTGCCTCCTTTCCGTTGGAAAACTGCCCGCCCAAATGCCCTCAAGAATATCAACACCGCTAGACGTCCACGGTATCTCTCTTGACGCGGTCTCTGTTGTGCTCGAATCTCTGAGGATGCCATTCGCCTCCGTTTTACGACAATCTGACAATTTGACGGATGTAAACGACTCATCATCACTCCTCTCGGGCTCTCAGACTTTCCCTTGGAGTCTCGTCACTTACAGATAGATTCTGCTTGTACAGGACTCATCTCTGCTTGTTGCCAGCCAGAAGAGCACGCTCAAAGATTACCTAATATAGAACGTGAGTCAGCCGGTCTGTTGATGTCCCGTTGATGAGGACACGTACCATCCGAGAGCTGAGCGTTTCTTACCAGATTCCTTCATGTCATGTAACCAAAGTAATCCCCAAGCTCGGCAATTTCGTCAAAAGAGACATGTTCTGTCCGAAACAAATTGGATTGTACAAGCTTCAAGCCAAACAATCAAGTCGTAGTGGCTTCAAGATCAAGATAGAAACCTCAAGACGAAAAGGACTGTACAAAACTTGCAAGTATTTCGCTGGGCGGCAAGTGTGCAGTGACGCACTAGAAGCAATCAAGAGCAACATGACTGAGCGCCTATGCCATCTGAAAGGAACGGATCTCACCTGCAGATCGTACAAGAATTATCGCGAGCCCTCCTATCAAGATGATACCAATTTCTTTCCCAACCATTTTTCCACCAGGAGACAGCAAGAAATCCAAAAAAAACTATCCTTGTCTCCGAGAAGAACAGAGTCTCGACAAACGGCAAAAAGATAAGGCAAGAACGATTTGCCCTATATCGAAAGGCGAAACTAGACTCCCTATTCTGGGTCTTCATCGAGTCGGAAACAACATCTCAATGGGTCTGAACGATGTTGAATCTTTCCGGAACTGATGATCCACTCGATGTTATCATGCTGAATGTCTTCGGGTGAGTGAGAACGCACCATGTCGACCACTTTGTCCAAACTCTGCTACTCCGTTCGAATATCAACATCAATTTCACCTCCTGTCCGGGACCAAGCTCATCGTAGCCTCGCTCAATTCGACAATCTTCCTCCTCGAATACGTTCCGATTGTATGAGCCGACTGCATGTAAGTGCTTAAGTGGGCTCGTGCGTCGTGAGTAAACAACCGTCCTTCGCTTCACGTCGACTACCCATCTTCGCACCTTCGCCATGGCTGTGCGTCATCGCCTGGATATCAGCTCACTTCTGTGGTGCGACAGCAAGGAAGAATCGCCGGTGAACAGAACTGACGCCCTAGTCGATTCTGATGACACGGTTGAAACCAATGTCTTCTGGTCACGTCCGACATCTGTTTCTTCCCAAGAAGACAGCGACATCCAAGCCTTGAATAGCCACTTCCCCCCACTTCTACTCATGCAAATGGTTCTGTTCCAGCAAGACGAAGCATCGACGGCCCTCCCTCCATCCCCTCGAACGAGACATCAAAACACAAGAACAACCCCTCCATGAAACATGACCGTCTCTCCCACCAATCCAGACGTCCGATGCAGTAACATCCTCCATGCACGCGTTGTTTATTGCAACGAAACGCTGACGACAATGTGGTAAGTATTGTGTCTGAGACAGGACAGGACGCGACTCTTTTAAGTCAGTCAGCCCTCTTCGGAATCTGCCAGCCCAAGCCACTCGCTTAACCTCGCCCGCATCCGCGTCTATCCTCTATTGCAGTCTCACTGAGCCATCCTCCTTCTTTTCTTCGAAACCTCTGGCACCAGCACTAACATATGAGAGACGAAGCAAATTTTCTCCAATTTTCAGGATTTTCCTTGGAGTAGGAGCGCAATTTCCCGGCCCGGAAAGCGAAGCTATAATCACGGTTACGCTCGTTTCAAGATTCGGTCACGCAAGATCACTCTTACCACTTCAGTCGGACTTGCAGCACCCTCAAAATCAAGAAGTCTTAAAAAAACGAAACGGTGGCCTCCAAAGAACGATGATTCGAATAGGTAAGGACTTCATGGATTGCAGAATCGTAACTTCCACATAGTCACGACCACGTCTGACATGATATGAGGTCTCCAAACGCATCTTCCCAAGAATTGTCCGTCTTCAGTCAAATTTCCTTTCCTATGAACCAACCGAGACCTTTCCTTCGTGGCCAGGCGGCTATATATTTCCACATGAAGGCTATAGGAAGTATCAATGAAGGCTAGTATTCTTGGAGGTCCGGGATGATCTGAGATCCAAGGAAATCTTACATCGCGAGTCCCCAAAACGTCACTTAACATTTTCTTCCTATTTCCTTATTTCTTTCTGTCCAATTTGATTGTGGAAGAGAATATTTTTCGGTCTTTCCGCCAGCCTTAGAAGATCCTACTCTATGCTCCAGACGATATCACACTAAGGAAAAAAGGATGCACCCAGTGCCTTCCTCTTTCACTTCTTGGTTGCATCTTGATTAATGTCCTGCATCTGTAGGATTGTCTTGCTCAGCTCGGGTACAGAATTTGGATATACTTTCGTCGCCTATTTCTTTGTATTTAAACCATTTACTTTAGCTCAGAATCGAGTTTTCGTCAGTCATCCTTACAAAAAGTATTGCTTTTTTCTGAATCTTTCATAGATTCTATACGTCTACAATTTCGAGTATTCGAATCCCAGTTATACTTCGCTGTACTATAATACTGGTCTTGTCTTGAGAAAAGATATTCGTATTGTGTCCCATAGAAAAATAACCGAAGGGCGGTCCAAATTGTTGTTGTCTGGATGATGGCTAATTCTCCGCTGATCCTTTCGATGCACGAAGAGGCTGCTCCGCATCCCCAAAGACTCCAAGAAATGGGATATCTGACATGAGCTCTTGCCATGATAATGTAGATAAGGACCGTCTCGGTCAATCGGACAAGAACCGGAATACAATCGAAATGAGTACACACTTGACGTTTCTGTGTGCGATTCAGCAATTGTGGCAACCAGAGACTTGAAGATGTGGTTGTATTCTCTCTCACACGTTCTCGGTGTGGATATCTTGGCACAATTGCGGCTTTTCTCGAGCTGCCAATTGTCAGAATAGACTGTACTGGGTGGTCCAGTAAGTATTCCAGAAGGGTTTCGCGGCTGCCAATTCGTAAGATTTGACGCCACCCGAAATGTGTATGCTCGGAAGACGGACGTGTATAAACGAGGTAATCTGAGCGTCGGCCTTGAGTATGATGAGCGAAGGACTGGATTCTGTCATCGCAAGGTATAATGCATAATGATACAGGTGAAAATATCTTCCGCCCAAGCTTCCTGGTCTGCGAGCTCGAATTGAGACATCTACATCGACTTCCGAGGATTCTGTAGTAAACCCACTATCTTTAGCCACTGTCAGTACTGATCTTCCTGAAAAGCCAATCGCAGACGACAAATCTAAGACAAAAAATGTAGCACCTGTATGTCCCTCCTTTGGAAAGGCTCAGCTTGGATGCTTCGGAATTTAACTTTCTAATGTTCAAAGCCCTTCCACTCCCTTAAGTCTATCGGTACTTCGATAAAACGATAGGTGCCATTATAAGTGGTTCCCTCAGTGTCTATTACTAGGCGGATAAACATGTCATTCAATCGTTGGAGAAAATAGACACTGACGGCTTTAACGAGAAGAGACTGAAATAGGACCAACATTAGCGGCATCGTCGGGAGGAAGTTGGGCAAAATGGAGGGTGGCACCATCAGCTGTACTGGCTTTTCAAGTGCCTCGGTTTGACTCAACAGGATTCTTAGGAAAGTCTTTGAGTCGGTTTTGATCTATCGATGGATGCGCGACAGCTGATCACATCTTGTAGCTCTGTACTCCAGTTCCTCGACAAGGGTAGCTTTGGCTTCCGCGTATGGATGTCAAAGTCGTCCGGACTGCAGCAGTGTATAGATACCTGGTATCACAGAGCGAGACCGAGTCATGCAGACTTCGAGCCCGAGTATCTCTGCATCTATTTTGCGAATGTGCGCTGGGTGCAGCCTTTTTCCTTAGTGCGATATCGTCTGGAGCATAGAGTAGGATCTTCTAAGGCTGGCGGAAAGACCGAAAAATATTCTCTTCCACAATCAAATTGGACAGAAAGAAATAAGGAAATAGGAAGAAAATGTTAAGTGACGTTTTGGGGACTCGCGATGTAAGATTTCCTTGGATCTCAGATCATCCCGGACCTCCAAGAATACTAGCCTTCATTGATACTTCCTATAGCCTTCATGTGGAAATATATAGCCGCCTGGCCACGAAGGAAAGGTCTCGGTTGGTTCATAGGAAAGGAAATTTGACTGAAGACGGACAATTCTTGGGAAGATGCGTTTGGAGACCTCATATCATGTCAGACGTGGTCGTGACTATGTGGAAGTTACGATTCTGCAATCCATGAAGTCCTTACCTATTCGAATCATCGTTCTTTGGAGGCCACCGTTTCGTTTTTTTAAGACTTCTTGATTTTGAGGGTGCTGCAAGTCCGACTGAAGTGGTAAGAGTGATCTTGCGTGACCGAATCTTGAAACGAGCGTAACCGTGATTATAGCTTCGCTTTCCGGGCCGGGAAATTGCGCTCCTACTCCAAGGAAAATCCTGAAAATTGGAGAAAATTTGCTTCGTCTCTCATATGTTAGTGCTGGTGCCAGAGGTTTCGAAGAAAAGAAGGAGGATGGCTCAGTGAGACTGCAATAGAGGATAGACGCGGATGCGGGCGAGGTTAAGCGAGTGGCTTGGGCTGGCAGATTCCGAAGAGGGCTGACTGACTTAAAAGAGTCGCGTCCTGTCCTGTCTCAGACACAATACTTACCACATTGTCGTCAGCGTTTCGTTGCAATAAACAACGCGTGCATGGAGGATGTTACTGCATCGGACGTCTGGATTGGTGGGAGAGACGGTCATGTTTCATGGAGGGGTTGTTCTTGTGTTTTGATGTCTCGTTCGAGGGGATGGAGGGAGGGCCGTCGATGCTTCGTCTTGCTGGAACAGAACCACTTGCATGAGTAGAAGTGGGGGGAAGTGGCTATTCAAGGCTTGGATGTCGCTGTCTTCTTGGGAAGAAACAGATGTCGGACGTGACCAGAAGACATTGGTTTCAACCGTGTCATCAGAATCGACTAGGGCGTCAGTTCTGTTCACCGGCGATTCTTCCTTGCTGTCGCACCACAGAAGTGAGCTGATATCCAGGCGATGACGCACAGCCATGGCGAAGGTGCGAAGATGGGTAGTCGACGTGAAGCGAAGGACGGTTGTTTACTCACGACGCACGAGCCCACTTAAGCACTTACATGCAGTCGGCTCATACAATCGGAACGTATTCGAGGAGGAAGATTAGTCGAATTGAGCGAGGCTACGATGAGCTTGGTCCCGGACAGGAGGTGAAATTGATGTTGATATTCGAACGGAGTAGCAGAGTTTGGACAAAGTGGTCGACATGGTGCGTTCTCACTCACCCGAAGACATTCAGCATGATAACATCGAGTGGATCATCAGTTCCGGAAAGATTCAACATCGTTCAGACCCATTGAGATGTTGTTTCCGACTCGATGAAGACCCAGAATAGGGAGTCTAGTTTCGCCTTTCGATATAGGGCAAATCGTTCTTGCCTTATCTTTTTGCCGTTTGTCGAGACTCTGTTCTTCTCGGAGACAAGGATAGTTTTTTTTGGATTTCTTGCTGTCTCCTGGTGGAAAAATGGTTGGGAAAGAAATTGGTATCATCTTGATAGCTGAGGGCTCGCGATAATTCTTGTACGATCTGCAGGTGAGATCCGTTCCTTTCAGATGGCATAGGCGCTCAGTCATGTTGCTCTTGATTGCTTCTAGTGCGTCACTGCACACTTGCCGCCCAGCGAAATACTTGCAAGTTTTGTACAGTCCTTTTCGTCTTGAGGTTTCTATCTTGATCTTGAAGCCACTACGACTTGATTGTTTGGCTTGAAGCTTGTACAATCCAATTTGTTTCGGACAGAACATGTCTCTTTTGACGAAATTGCCGAGCTTGGGGATTACTTTGGTTACATGACATGAAGGAATCTGGTAAGAAACGCTCAGCTCTCGGATGGTACGTGTCCTCATCAACGGGACATCAACAGACCGGCTGACTCACGTTCTATATTAGGTAATCTTTGAGCGTGCTCTTCTGGCTGGCAACAAGCAGAGATGAGTCCTGTACAAGCAGAATCTATCTGTAAGTGACGAGACTCCAAGGGAAAGTCTGAGAGCCCGGGAGGAGTGATGATGGGTCGTTTACATCCGTCAAATTGTCAGATTGTCGTAAAACGGAGGCGAATGGCATCCTCAGAGATTCGAGCACAACAGAGACCGCGTCAAGAGAGATACCGTGGACGTCTAGCGGTGTTGATATTCTTGAGGGCATTTGGGCGGGCAGTTTTCCAACGGAAAGGAGGCAATGCGACTCTCTGAGGATTCTAAGGAGCGGAGCGGTGAGGTGTAGCGCAACTGTTACCCCTGGTATCCATTCATCGATCTCGAAAACATTGCGCTTCGCCGGCATGCGTGCTTCGATTCAGCGCGGTGCAAACTTTATGCGCCTTTGGAGTTAAGGAGGAAGTGGGCGAAGGAAAAGTGTTGTGGTGCCGCAGATGAGAATTCTCGGGAGGTGGTTGAGATGGAAGGCGAGGTCTACCGATATGGACATCGTCGCCGCTACTGCTGCTGGTTTTAGACGTCGATGTTAATCTGCAAGACCAGAGATACCACGATCCACTTTCTATTCTGTTGCGCGGAGAACACTACGGGATGGATCAATGAGCGGAAGCAAATGGGCAGTTGGGTCGAGGATCGAAGTTTACCTCCGGATTCGCAAGATCGCGATTTGATTGACTGCTAGAAACAGCAACGCCCTCTCCCTTCGATCCTATTCATTCGCTTGGCCTTATAATGCTCACCCACCCCCGTCCTGACCTCTCCGTCGACCTCTTTCTGCCTCTTTTTCTCCAACACACACCATCAGCTCTCTCGTTCGCTTTATTTCGTCTTTTGTTTGCTTGTGTTTCTTGTTTCCTGCCACAGAACTTATAAAATGGCCGCGAACACGGCCGCGTCTACTTCTGTCCCCTCTCGTGCATACCGCTCATCCCCCATCCCTCCAGACCCGGTCCATATAGCCATCACGTTCCAAAGGACACAGAGACGTTATGCACAGCGTCCTATCAGTCAGTTTCCGTGGAAGGACTTCCATCTCAACATGACGAGTCAGGGATATGTCGTCGGGTCGGATTGGGCTATGGTGGGCTGAATTTATCCTGTTGGATCTTGTGTAACCATGTTGACAATACTTGCAGACGACATTCGATGACCGAACTGACGATCAATTCTTCGATTCGAAGCGTCTGCAGACGGTGAGCTTTGCACTCGTCGCGTGTGTCGCGTACGTGTAGTAATATTTGTCCCTGACTTTGCTAGATCGACGAAGGCACCGAAGTTCGATACTTCTTTCCGTACGATCCGCTTAACTACTCGAGTGGCCTCGATAATCTCAACGTCGTGGATGAGATTCGCCGTCTGGATCTACATCAGAAGAAAAGCATCACAGAGAGGATGTTCCATAGAGTGAAAGTATGTTTTTTTTTCGGCTTGCAATCGTCCCGCCGCTGAATGTCCAATTCTCACAGGATTACCTTACTCATATGTGCCACCAAATCTGGGGCTTTTATCACCATCTGTCTGCTTGCGTCTAGATTTGTCCTTTTGCCTCGTCAAAACTGCTTCATGATTGATTAGCATTTCTTGGTATCCTTGTTTCTTTGTACGTTTAAATTTACTCTGTATCTGGCATATCTGACCTATAGCAAAAAAATTACTTGTATATACTATCCTTGGGGGTAAAAATAGACGTATAGGTTTCGAGAGTTTGAGCTCAAACCATAGTGGATCAACAACGTTGATGGTACCAGTCACAAGGAGCAAAACCCTATTTCCGAACCTGAAATTTTTGATCCGGAACTGGAATCCAGCCAATCAGAGGCGAACTTTTCAATTCCTATATAAGCGGTAATTCTTCCCCGGTGTCATTTTCCCGTCACGTGCAGGAATCAATAAGTTCCGACTCCATTATTAGCCCGAGCGAGTTGCCGAGATGCCAGAATAGACTCTATCTCATTCGCCATAAAAAGTCACGGTTTTCATATTACCGTGGATATATAACCAACGTCAAGATGCACGCAACCCCAGCTATCAAGCTCCCATAGATAAATGTCTTTCCAGGACGGGCGGCCCGCGCCCGATGTCGACGGAGACAAGCAGCCTGAAGATCGTAAACGACCATCCTCCGAGGAACATACGACTACGAAACGACCGAAAGCCCCGTACAACGTATTCTCTCGAAGGGAAAAATGGGCTGTAGTCTGTATGGGTGCATTTGCCAGCCTGTTCAGGTATGAATGCCTATTTTGGCAGTCAATGAAATCATTGAGCTTTTTTTATAGTCCTCTTACTGCAAATGTGTATCTTCCCGCGATACCGACGCTCAGCGAACAGTTTCATGTTACTGTAGAAGCCATCAATATAACGGTTACGGTATATATGATTATTCAAGGAATATGCGAGTCCAAGATGTTAATTCCACTCCCACGTCGGAGTACTGAGAGTTATCTGTTTAGCTCCGACCCTCTGGGGTACGATAGCTGATCGTAAAGGACGAAGGCCCTCCTTTATCCTTTGCCTTTTAATTCTTGTATTATCATGCGTTGGGCTCGCTCTGACTCCGACTTCGGCGTATTGGTTACTTGTTGTCCTCCGGTGCGTCCAGGCCGCGGGTTCTGCAAGTACTGTCGCTCTCTGTAAGTTGATTGATCAGACCCGTTTCAAATCTTTCCTGAAAAATGATGTGGAATAATATCAGCCGCAGGAGTGATCGCAGACATCATTCCTGCTGAAGAACGAGGCGGATACACTGGAATCGTAAACATTGGACCAATGGTAAGAATTCAGCTGCTGATGGGCTTTCAGCTTCACGAACACATCCCTAGATCGGACCAGCCATTGGGCCTGTCATAGGTGGCGTGCTGGCAGACAAATTAGGGTGGAGGTGAGTTGATATGATGCACGCGTTATGTAATCTGTAGTCAATTCCTAATAGGTCTATCTTCTGGTTCCTTGCAATCGCTTCTGGGTCTTGCATGTTGCTGATAATCCTGTAGGTGTTGCCGTTCTCATGACAATCAATTCTTACGATATCTTCCAACGTTTTTAAAGTATATTCCCGGAAACGGTTCGCACCCAAGTCGGCAATGGCTCAATACCTGCGCCAAGGTGGAATCGACCGCTTATTCCGATAATCGGACGATCGACTCTCGATGCAGCAAGTGGGAGACCTCCCCCACGACCGTTTCCTAATCCTTTTAGGTTTTTTACGGCCCCAGACTTGATGGTTATTCTTTTCAGCACTGCTGTCGTCTACAGCACATTCTATGCTGTCAGCGCAACAATCTCGTCCCTATTTAGTGACAAATACAGTTTCCTCAATGAAACAAAGGTTGGATTATGTTACCTTAGGTTTGTAGGAGTTCGCTTCCATACATGTTTTCTAGAAACTGAAATATGTCCAGCATTGGTGGCGGAGGCATCATCGGTACAGCGTCTGCAGGCCGACTTCTTGACTGGCAATATTCACGCGTCAAGCGAAAATACGAAATCTCTTTACGAAGCGACTCAGAGAAGAACAGGGAGTCTGCAAGAATTTCAGACACAATGTCTTCTCTGAACACGCACAGCGATTTTCCCATTGAGAAAGCTTGTCTGCAGACCCAGCACATTTGGATCATACTGTTCTCTGTCTGCGTCATCGGGTACGGATGGTCGCTACAAGCAGACACTAGCATTGCCGTGCCACTTGTATTGCTGTTCTTCAGTGAGTGCTTATGATGTTGAAAGGCACGTATCTGAGACGATTACCATTATCCCAGTCGGATTTTCCATGGTTGCTGCGATGACATGTGTCCAGACAATCATCATCGATCTCTTTCCATCGCAAGGCTCGTCAGTGACCGCTACTGTACGTCGTCTTTTTCAGCCATGAGGCGCCCGAAAGTTGACATTTCGGAAGTTTAATCTAGTTCGCTGCCTCATGGGAGCTGGCTTTGTTGCCGCAATCGCGCCCATCACAGACGCGATCGGTCCGGGATGGACGTACACCCTGTGTGGAGGATTATGCTTTTTAATGTGGCCGGTGCTGCTCGTCGAGTTGAAGTTCGGCCCGACGTGGAGAAAGAGAAGAGAAGAGAAGAGTTGTATTACAAAAGAATCTTCATGAACATGAATAGCGACGACATTTGCCTTGTTTTTGGATTGATGCTTTCCTTGTTCCTGTCAAAGACTGGTACATTTTCAGGATAGTTCAATGTTAGATGGGTCATGATAGTTAGATGTACGTACTTAAATTACCTTGTGTTAAAGTTCTCTCGATGGAAGCATTAATCATTTGATGATAGTGGCGGAAGAAGAATGAAGCTTCTTGAGATCAGGCCCAGCACGGTAAACCTCAGTCTAATTTATAGATTCCGGTTATTAAGGCCTAACGCTCTTTGGCATGGCTGGAATCACTGTGGCGTTGCGACTGAGACTGAGTTCAAGAGCATCACTTTGAGATTGTGGAGATCTGTCCGTCGGCATACACTTGATAGTGGGCATAGCAAACTTACATAAATAAGATAAGAACGAGCAGATATTGTTCGCATTCGCCGATAGAAAGAACATCGTCTCTCTCCGCACAATATCTTCCCCGACTTCCGCGGCATTTTTCCACATGACTGTGAGGTAGCCCGCGAAAACACTCTTGGGGCCTGCGGTAGGGACAACGTGACTTCCTTAGTTTGAGAAGCGGTGTTTGGTTCCGTTCATCTACGACATCGTTCGTACGATTTGTTCCATAAAGACGGAACATTCACAGGTAGGGAGAGATAATGGAGGAGAGTTCAGCAGCATGGCAAATGCTTCGAACTGCGTAAATAGATTCATGCCGGCATCTCGACAATAATGGGCGGTGTCTGCCATTGCAAATATGAATGAGCCACAATGCGAATCCCAGAGTGGGCCGATTAGGTGTTAGACAGCGTTCCGTGGCGCCTCGGGCGTTGGGTGTCGTAACGGATTGGTGTCGTAACGGATTGGCCATGTCGAAGATGGTAAAAGAGATGCGCAACGAGGAAGTAGATTGCAAAAATATCGCCGGCAAAGGCGTCGAGAGGGAGGTGAAGATGGAGGTACAGACTGGGGTGGAGAAGGACGGGGATCAAGTTATGTAGGCTGAGGAGTGCCGCGTGACAGAACGGACCTATGTGGCAAGCGGGAGAAGTCCTCTGCCTTCATCCGGATCCCTGACTACAATCCTTTCAGCAAACCAAGATGTCGACCCTCAGCGGGCAGGATGTCACGTTGCTTTGTTTGCTGCCGTTCAACAGGGGTGATCTGCGGCCAGTCCGCTACTGGACTGGAGTTACGCGACGAAAAGGTCGAGATGGAACCGAAGTTCTTCTTTTCTCTCATTATGTTACCACCAAACGAATAGAAATGTGCATGCCCGTCCTACTATCGCTCCACATTTCGATCTGATCTTTTCATTCCCTTGATATACTACCGCGTGCTGTGACATCCCGGCGTGAGTTCGCTATTGGGGAACCACTCTCGAGGGCGGTTGATGAGGGGCTTCGAGGAATACCATAAAGACGACAAAGTTAGGCGAAGAGTGCGTATGCCAGGTACGTTGACATTGGCAGATCCTACACCAATTTAAATAGTAGTGACGACAGATATCAGAACGGGTCAAGACTGCAACGAGCAAAGCGATCTGATGAAACATTGCCTGAGTGCATTCTTCTTGTCAGTACGTGATGCACAGACTGACTGTCAGTCCTCAGCGTCTGGATCGAAACGTGGGGCAATGGAGAAGACGCAAATTAAACAGAAAGATTAATAATAATGTCTCTTCAGGCTCCTTCGTTTGACCCGCACATTAAGGTTATATGAATGAAGTCGGTGAGGCTAAGTCATCGCCGCCAAACAGTCGGGTCTTGGCGCGTCGACTCGAAAGGAGCATCTCTACAACTGGTCAGGCATCTTCCCTCAGCATATCGGCATTTCTCGCCTGCATCTAACCTTGCGGCACTGCCGTGCCCACATTGAAGCGTGCTTGCTGAGCAAATATCGAGGGTTTGGTTCCAAAGGCGGCCCTTTGCATCCAAATTTACGTCAAAGGTGGTTCCCGACGTCCCAAAATAGCATGCATGGGTCACGTGAGTAATCTCACTTTCGAATTCAATCGAAACATAATCTTCTTCAGATGGAATGTTAGCAGATTGGGAATGCGAAAGTGTCAAGGACGAACAAAATAAACATCCTTGTCGGATAAAGCTGTCAGTTTTCAAGTCGATATAAGCCTTCGTACGAAAAAAGGGCGGTTCCGCGAGCCTCTACTGGCAACCTGCAGGTTTCTCAGCTTTGCTTCTACAAGCCTTTTTATCTCCAGAAGCCCAATTCAAGGCTAGAGGTGCTACGGGAGAGCCTTCTGTCCGTTCAGTTTGACGTGTCGCGAATTGGATCAAAGTGGGGCATTCCACCTCGAAGTTGAGCTAGGATCTTTAGCTGAGTTCAACCGACAATGAGGAGCTGACGAAGGGTAAACTTAAGCTCGTCGAATGAATGACGCGTAGTACGGCGAGCATCGGATGGCGTGGGCAGGCTTCTATCATTCTAACTGAAAGCACAGACCCGTCCTATTTTTTGCACACGCACTACTTACAGTGCTCTTACGTGCACAACCGTATCGCCGTCAATGCGAACCCACATCGTTAGGATCTGGGGCATGCCGTCATCCCTTCTGCTGACGGCATCCCCGTTCCTTGCTCTCCTCGTGAGCAAGCGAAACGAGTATCTTTACATTTTTGAGATTCGGCCAAGCCCTAATAAAGGCGCTTTGTGTGCCCCTCTCCCTCCTTCTTCAGCTCCTAAAGAGCATATTCTTTGCCTTTTCAGCCTCTGCGCTATCTCTGAACCATTTATATCACTCACTGACTTTGCTGCCACTTCTATGGTCGTCGAGCAGCTTCCTGATTATCTGCCATTTCCGCCAGCGATGGACCAGTGTGACGATCAGCGCAACGGTTACAACCAGCACGGAGTCTGTCTCTTACCAGCAGAAAATAAGAGCCAAGTGGCTGTTGTGGAACAGATACCGGTTGACGTAGGCTACTTCCGCTTAAATGTCTGTCCTTGGAAGTATTGAGACTGAATGAGTTATTCGTACAGGGAAATCAGTCTGCCCTTGAGGACGCCGAGCTCATCCTTGGACGTAACGTTGCCTTCGTGAGATTCGGAGTCTTTTCAGACCTGACTTGCGTTCGCGTCATTCACATTCATTTCGCCTATTCTCGACAGTCCATCATTCCCAGCGACGATGCATTCGACGTGCAGGAGGTCGTCGAGACACTCTCCAACGCTCCGGCCAATAGCAACAGGTCGACAAATGCGACAACGACAATCTGCGTGCCGCGCAATAAGGTGGCCAGCTTCAACGAGGTACGCACACGGCTTGTTTGTCCTTCCCAGGGAACGCCGCTTATTTGATAGTTATCATGCTCTTCAGGCGCTGCGGGAGCATCTGGTCCGACGTTCTAGACGTGTAGTCGAAAGGGCTGGTCGCATAGCCTTCTGGAGAGGGAAAGAACCTTTCATGCGGCCAGTTCTATCACGATCGCTGAGTCTTCCGTAATCCGTGTCGTTCGGTACTTGGAACGTTCCAACGTGGTGGCATTCACCTTCATTCCCGCTTCTTCCCCATTATTCCGAATTTTTTTCATTTGTTCTGCTATCGACTCCTCGTTTTTACGCAGATTTGGGGGATTCCCTTTTTTTTCGAACCGATTGAATAGTCTATGACAAGTCACAATCCATTTTAGCATGCAGCCAGCTATCATTGAATCCCGGACGATATATAAAAATACAACAACAAATGGAATGATGATACAAACATATCAGTCAACATTGGCGACCAATCCACTCCTGCCTCTTCGAATTCTCTCCTCGATGCCTCCTGCACCACTGAATACTTTCTTCTGCTCCTGAGTCAAGAAGCTGCCCATACCTCCAGACCTTGCCCTTGCCTTCTCCTCGGCCTCTAGCTCCGCTTTTTCCTTAGCAAGAAGCCTTGATAGATGTTCCTTACGCTCGGCAGTGAGCGAGGAAGCATTAGCCGACATTGCGGCAAGGCGTGCCGCGCGTTCATCTACGGAAGTGGAATAGCCATTCGGAGCTTTCGGGGCACTTCGATCTGGGGGCGCGCGAGATGGCGAAGGCCCACGAGAGCGCTTGCTGTACGGGGGTGGCGTGAGGCTTCGATCGCGCTTCCTGTCGGTAACGTCCGAGTGCCTGCGTCGTTCCCAACTGCGACTCCGATTACGTCGTCGTTCCTCAGAACTCGCAGTCTCATCTGAGTTGTAATAGCGTCTTGCACGGCCCCTTTCTGACCTATCATACGGGCTTCTGCTGCGGCGTCTCTCAACGTAGTCGTTCCTTCGATCATAGTCGTCCCGACGATTTAGAGGACTTCTGCTCCTTGATCTTCGTCGCGGCTCAATGCTAAGAGACCGACTCCCATACCGATGGACTTTGCGAGGCGGAGAACGGGAATCGCGACGTCTCTCGTAACGATCCTCAGGCGAACGACTTCGTGAGTAACCCCTCCCGCGGTCACTATAATCGCCCGAATCGTCTCGTCGGTGTTTGTGTTTTTTCGACTTCTTATCTTTCTTGCCTTTCTTATCCTTATCCTTCTTGTCCTTGTCCCTGATTCCTACCTTCCTCTGCATCTCCTTCAAGCGAAGCGGGTTACTCATTAAAGCTTGATAAGCCGCTTGTTCTTGCTGCTTGATGGCGAGAAGAGGGTCTTCGCGAATTTTTGAGGCGACGTCACGAGCTGTGTTTGCATTTTGGACGGCAATGAAATTCTTATGCGCGGCGCCAACCTAGATAAGAGTGTACAAGTCTTACGTCAGAGAAGCTCAGAAAAGTGAAAACAGGACAAGGGACCTTTTCATTCTCATCAGCAATGAGCAGCTTGTCTACCCGTTTCTTTCCTAGAAGATAGTCCTCCAGATCGTTCTTGTTTGCACTGGACCCTGTAGCAGGAGTAGCATACATCCACTCGAGCTTCTCTGTACGTTTTCGACCCGTGGATTCTTCTTGAAGACGCTGCAGTTCCTGCATCTGACGTTCCTCCTCCTTTTCTTTTCGGAGCTGGTCGAGTTTCTTCTTCTCTTCAAGCTAGACAATAAGACATTAGACAAACTTCGTGTACGTGCATGAATAAATTAAAGCATACCGCTTTCTTCTCCTCCAGCCACACCCGCTCCTGATTCTTCATCAGGAGCGGATGCCACGACTTTTTCATGTTCAAGTCGCCTCCACCCATTTTGACAGATGTTCACAGACGAAAAGGCAATGAAGTAGTGAGTTTGTTCCAATAATATGGTTTTGCTAAATCCGAAAGCGAAAGATGTTGGCAGACTGGTGGCAGAAGGGGGAAGAGATGAGTCGAACAACCGGAAGAGGCGACGAACGGGACGATAGACTAGCGTGACCGTCTTTGTAACGCTGTGCTTCTACCCTGAATAGGATATTGAAGATCGAGATCGACGCGTGTCAGGGCGACAACGAGACGCCCTAAGACTTCAAGTCGCAACTAATCTTCTTACTCGTACGAGCTCCTTCCACGTAGCATAATTCCGACTTCGGGACAGTCACATTTACTTTGTTACACAAAATGAGCTCAAATAGGCAGTTGCCTCCAGATCTTGACGAGGACGAGCCGCTCGAAGATGCCGAGGCCAGCGAGCGGGAGCCCCTCCATCAATCCCAGCCTGAGGTTACGCAACCAGTGTCCGTACGACTTCTTTTGTCACACTCATCATCCTCTGACTCTACAGCATTCTGATGATAAATTCTCTCCGCTATGCGTTACCGCAGACCTACTCGTTCCCTCTATGCCCTCACGCGAAAAGAGATCACCCATGGGATTGCGAACCGGTTCGTCCATTCGCGGACGTACATATTCCTCTACCTCGGCATGGCCGCGCTGTCTATAACGACAGTCGTGCTTAGCCTTACCGACGGGTGTCCCGGGCTTGCGTTTTACATTCTAGAAATCATCATCAACACCACCATGATCGCAGAAGTCAGCATCCGACTGGTGGCATTCGGGAGCGTACGTACTACGTGTTTCCTTTTTCCTAGTCCGATTATCGTGGGTATAACGAGTGACTGCGCTGACGTTTTAACTTGCTTGTCCATCTATAGAGGTTCTGGAAGTCGCCCTTTAACATCCTAGACCTTGTCCTGACGTTCTTTTGCGTGATAACGGTCCTTACGATTGTCTTTGCCGGATGTGGGTCCACTAGTAAGGAAGAAGAACTGTTCGATACGCTACTTCTTGTGCTCCGAAACGTGCTTCAGTTTATTCGCTTAGCAGCAGTGATGCGGCAGTACGTATTTTTGAAATCTATTATACCGCGCTTTACTCGTTTCGTTTGCCTCTTTCATTCTTCGCGTTTTCCTTATTCTATCTTTTAATAAAAACTCTCTCCAGATCCGGTCAGTCGATCTTCTCTCGTCCTCGGCCGATTGACTTGACCGCGGCGCGAAGAGCGGGATTCAGTTTGGACCTGGACCTGCCTGATGAAGCGGAAGAAGAGCTGTCGCGGCGACGGAGCCCCGTTCTATTCGATGCACAAGGAAGAGATGAAGAAGAGGGCCTGGAGCGGACACCACCTCCGAAACCCAATAAACCATCAGTGCCGCTCGTAGTGGATGATCGAGACCAAGAGGACCTATGGGCGGGATTGTAATGCTGCTTTCTAAACCATCTCAGGAAGCCGCCGAAGTTTGTTTGGATGGACAGTCGTTGTATTCACATTTGCATCTCTTTCCGTTTCAAGTTCTCGCTATGCATTGATCTTCGGTTTCGTTCCCATCCTACAGCTATTTACTCCTACTACTACTACGTCACCACTTTCCAAATGGATATTTTATAATAATACGTCAGGAAGAGCAATTCTTCTATTGATCGTGTTTCAGCATCATCTTGCTTCTGTGCTAGGTCGGAAGAAACGCATTACACACTCAACTCGGCGAATGAGGTATACATGAATTCCAAAACGGAACAATCAGAATGTCTTGTAAACCTTGAAAGCGCGCCTCTCGGTATTCTTGTTGTTCTCCCAGACCTTCTTACGCCACGGCGTCGATATCGCAGCTTTGAATTCTTCGGCGTCGAAAAGACCAGGACCGATGTCCTTGTACTCATGGATTGCCATGAACTTTGCGGGTTTCTTGTATTCCTGAACTTGCTGTTTGAGCGTACCAGAGGCAGCTGCGTCGACGAGGTAGTAACGGCGCGAGCGCAGCCATCCAGGGACCTTGGAGAGCATCTCGGAGTGTTCCTCGTCGTACCACCTGTTCAGCTCGACTTCGAAGTCGGGCTCTACGTCCATGGAAACGACGAGGACAATCATTCCTTCTTTGTGACCTTTGAACTCTGGGCTGGCTATTTCTAGTGCCTGTTCGTTGAGCGTGTAGATGCGCCGATCAAGAATCCCGATGCGCGACAAGACGCTTGCCTCGCGGTCGCTGCGCGTCTTGGCTAGAGCGGTGTATGCGTCTTCCTGGAGGAAGTCAACTGACGAGAGGTCGTATATTGCACCCCAGGTAGGTTTCAACCCGTCGGTCTGAATGAGACGCGTGGCGGAGAGAAATCCCGGGAGCGCGGTGCGCAACGGGATGTGCTCATTGTCATACCAGTCGTTATACTCGCTTTCTGAAAGCTGGTCGCCGACTTCGGAGAAGACGAGGAGGAGACCTTTGCCGGAGCTCATGACTGAGATTGTACGTTCGTGTCTGCGAGGTGGTCGTCGTTAGCTTGGAGCTGGGACGATGTACGTTATCGCTCGAGTTGGCTGAGTAAGTGGTGAGACCATGGGACCATGAGAGTGCACAAAGTCGCAGAGAAGTTGTAATTATAGCAAACCACAGAGCAAAATATAGCACATATGCGGTTTTTTTTCTTTTATTCATTCTCAAAGCCGATGAAGCCGAGCTCTTCTACGCGGGCCTGTATAAATGATATATATCTCCAAGATGCTGAGAATGCACAAGCGACCGAGATGCCGAGGGCGGAAGCAAACAATTCATCGGCGGAAAGTTCGCCATGTCCCATCAGGTTCATCAGAGACTCTCGATAGAACAAAAGTCATGAGTAGAGAAGAGCTCCAAGAAACGGGTGCGGCAAATATAGTCCGAGGTTACGTGTACGCGGTGAAGTTTCTCTACTTGCCCTACTTGCCAATAAGCACCGCTCTTTTCAGCAGATGAATTCCTTGTGAACGAGCATTGCACTGGATATGAAAGGCGAATAGAGATGATCTGCATATGACGAAGCGATGAATGGGCTGAATAAGCCGACACAGCTGACACGCGGATGAACGTTGATCGGTTCGGACAAAAAACTTTAAAAAAACACGTCGGTCCGAATTAAGGTTCGCTCGTAAGAGTAAATCCGGATTGTCGCAAGAGATCATTGCCTTTTCGAGAGTATTGCCGTCGCTTCGTCCTTACCAATCGCTGAAGGTGCTGAGGAGGATGTTGGAAAAGAAAACACAGACAGATAGACGATGGAAAATGGAAGAAAGGCGCGACATCAGAAGGGCGCATTGAGTTTGTTGTAACTCGTACATTTATTTTGCCACGTGCACGTGCAGGTACGCTCCGAGCGATTGCCGTTCCCCTCGTAACGCTTCCCCCGTTCGTCTTCTCTCATTTTCCTGCGCCTTCCTCAGCTCTCTTCCCCGACGTCCGTGTCGTCGATGAGACGCCCTTCTGTGCCGCCACATTCGGTGCTCACACAAGTTGCAGGTTGGTCAACGGAAAGAAGGGACGAACAAGCCAGGCACCCGGTCCATTCAGTCCAAGAGGATCTGCTCCTGGACGCGTTATTTGTCGTCGTGAGTTTTTTTGATTGATATTTCTCGCGCGTTATTCATACTCACACCCTTCTTTTCCCTTTTCTACGATTCCCTTTTTGACCGCCATCACTTATGCTCTGATATCCTCTGCACTTCGCCGTCGTCGTCCGCGACGCCGCCCAAATCACCATCAGCGCCTGTCTGAGTTCAAGATAACACCTTGTACAGCTTACCCCCGTCTATATCTCACTCGACGGCTCGACTTCGATCCTCTCTGGCTCTCTAATCTGCTTTCTTGGCTGCCTCCTTGTTCTCTTCATCTATCCTATGTCTGCCCTTCAGCCGCCACATTCTCACCACTCCGGTAACAAGCAATGGTGGTCACGGAACTCTGCATCGAAGTCGTCCACAATGCCTGCCTATCGTGTTTCAGACTCCTCGGGCACCACTACGCCGACTACGCCAACCTCGGGGACGTCCCAGACGTACGATGACAAGTCGCTAAAGGGGTCAAAGCAGTCCAACAAGTTCAATACTCTCGCTTCGTACATAGGCATAGGCTTCAAGTCCAAGAAAAGTCACCCTACCATCAACATTCCGTCCGGTCCCGTGTCTCCTCCCCTCCCGTTCCAAAATCCCCCGCCGGCGAGTGCCCCAAATTCTCATGTTTTGCCCCCTCGACCGCCTCGCTCTCGTCGGCCGGTGACAGCCAGTTCGAGTTCGTCATACCAATATGACCCAAAGTCTCCAGGCGAACCGTCCATATACACCTATCCTTCTTCTGAAGAGGGTACGTTCGAGCCTTTGACTCCTTCTGACCAGCTCTCGCGGCACCGTGCATCGTATCAGCCGTCTCTCTTCACATTTGCCGAACAGCAGGATCAGACTGCAGCTGCCTTAAGATTAGGAGACATGTCAGGCTCTCGCTATTCGCAGTCGGATGCGCGAAGAATTTCGGTTCTGTCAGACCCATCTGTAATAGATCCCCACATGAAGAGGGAACAGATGATTCGCTCGTCGCATGTTTCAGCTTCATCTTACTACCCTGCTCTTCAGTCTGAGCACAAAGCTCATTCAGGTAAAGTCCCCGCTGGTTTACGAGGTCACAGAGATAGCCTAGAAGGGCGAAAATCTTCACGGTACGTGTTCTGCTTCCTTCTTAACTTAGTTTAGCTCTATTTCGCTGATGCTATTTTTTTCGCCCTTTCGAATCACAAGGGATAGCTTTTTAAGCAAGGAAATAGACTTGACATCAGACACTGATACGAGTGGTGTTCAAACAAAGCCTCCCGAGCTACTTCCGCGGGATCAGAGACACTCCGATATTCCTGTGCCCGCAGTACCCAAGCTATCTGCGACTATGTTGTTGACTACGCAGAGACCAACCCTCCGGAAATCACCCTCTGAAAGTGTGACAGCGGCGAGACCGCCAGGATCGTCTTCCGGTTCGAGAAGGCCTTCTCCTGTTCCTTCAATACAGGGTCAAAGCAACCTACATAAGGGGGAGGGTCTTGAGAGAGATCGTGTCACGAGTTTACGAAACATTGACGCGCCGGCGAATAAACAGACTTCCCGTGCTTCACCCGCGATACGGTCAAAAGCAGCGAGCCTCTCAGCCGGTTCGGTTAGCGGTTCTAGCGCGGGAGGGCGTCCTTCACCTTCAATAAATACGTCGTACTCCTCGGCAATGCCCTTATCGCGTAACGCGTCGGTTACCTCAGGCACCGGAAGTGCATTAGGCTCAAAGTCGGGCGTCGTTCAACGGCAGCAATCCATTTCGCGTTTGAGGGCGGTCCCTCCTTCTCGCAATCCACCACCTTCTTCGAATCTGCCACCGACGCCACAAGACAAGCCTCCTTCACCACTAACTTTCCGCTCGCCGAAGAACCTGAGCTCTTCGTCCTTATTGAATTCACCAAATTCAACAAGCGACGATCCGTCGATCCTCGCATTTGATTTACCGCCTTCATCACCCTCTTCAGAAGCATCATCTGCTAGCTTGTCCTTCGCCCCGACGTCTCAAGCGTCCATGTTCAGTGACATTGAATCGAGCCTTGGTTCAGCTTTTCGAAGCCCGCGGAACCTCCGTGGCACGAAAGCTGGGCAAGTGCACAATACTGAACCTCCGTCTTACCGTTCTGTAACGCCCGGCTCGCACACTGCCAAATCTTCATTATCTTCGAACAATACTTTGATGGGTGCGTTTACTGCTCGAGGAGACACTCCTGTGCAACGTTCGGTCAGAAAGAGCATGTCGCAGTCGTCGATTTCATTGGGCTGTAGCGGACGCGGGGATCGCCCAGAGCTGAACGTTACGGCAGGAAGTCTTATCCCGGAGGAAAATCCTGCTTCGGTGTTACATAGTATGCGGACGTTGCGAAAGCAACGCTCCATGCACAATACCCGTGCCGCTGGAGGGTCATTGGCTCTCCCCCCTCTTCCCCAACAGCTCAGACATGTCAGCTCGTTCAACGGGCCGTCTGTCAGTGAGGCGTCTGGGAGCGGGCATTCAGCACACGCCAAGGGAGATAGCCTTGCTTCTCCCTTCGGGTCCCAACGACGTTCAGTGAATTCGGCAACGCCATCGTCGACTGCAGCAAATTCGATTGTAAATACTCCAACGACGCCACAGACGCATAAGAAACGGTCAATTTTCTCTTCGCATGGACGAGACCGAGACCGAGACCGTGAGCGGCGCGATTCCAACGTTACTAATGAACGCGAGTCTGCCGGTTCTGCGTATTCTCCAGATACAAATCATAACGACAAGAAGAAATCTCATGGTATTGGGCTCGGGTTGTTCTCGGGACATTTCTCCCCATCTTCATCAACTTCGCAAATACCAGACGCATCAGATTCCCGTCGTCCGTCGTCGCCAACCGCTGAGTCCATGCGCAGTTTCCATCCAGGCTCACCACCTACAAATCGCGCACCGCCAACCAATATTGACCATATTACTCAACATATCTTGCCGCCGAAGGAGTTGTTATCTCAGATGGAAGTTTTGGCAAACATGGAGGCGCCTTCCTCGCCTCCGCAATTTTCGGATCGGTCTCTTGACGACGAGACGGAGGAAGATTGCTGGGAAGGTTCGAGTATCGTCACTGCAGACAAGCAAAGTATGCGGTCTCGCCTGGACTCGCTAAGCGGGTATTCAATTGCTTCGAGTGTAGATGAGAATGGGAGGATATTGAAAGCTGATGCTCGGTCGTCAACACCGTCTCTGAGCACGCGCCACTTCGCGAACGCCTCAGGCTCAATTCATGGGATATTAGAGAATGATCGTCCGTCCTCCTCTTCGCGAATTCCGACGCGCAATGTTTCAGGTCTATCTGCGCGCTCCCGAGTATCGAGTTCTTCCAACACGCGTCCCGCAACAGCTGATTCGTTCATGAGGGACTTATCTTCGAACGGCGTTAGCGGAGATGGGTACTGTCCGCCAACCGGTCTGCCTCCGCCTCCACGGCGCAAGGGCGCAGTAATCTCGACGCCAACGACTGACCAGAAGAACGACGCCGACGAGCCGCAGATGAGTCCTCTTTCTCCACCGCTGCCGAAGAACGGCTCATCTCGATTGCAACGGTTGCCATCCGTTGAGAATCAGAATCGGGGGTTGCAACGGTTGTCCTCTTATGAAACGATCTCCACCTACAACCCGAACCGAGGCTCGATCTTCCGGAAACCGTCTTTCCTGAACATAGAGGACGAGATGAATGACCGGCAGGCGGGCAACGAGGGCAAAGCTCTGATGACGACCGTCCCTGAAGATAGTTTCCTTATCCTGGAGCAGGGAAAGGATTCAATAGACCTTGGTCGTAGTTCTGATGAAATCGCAGACAGTCCCTTCCCTATAAGCTTAACTTGATTTGGCTTACTCTTCTTTGGTATATATGTTTATAATTTTCAGGGTTAACTTGACATTTCGTTTTCGATCTTTCTTTTTCGTTCGTCGTTCATTGCCTCGTTTAGCTCGTCTCAGTGTTTTCTGTTGTTTATTTTTAACTTGCTGGAACTCCATACTCCGTTTTTCTTCATTCAACTCCCCGTGACATCATTGCTCTCATTTGTAATTTATACCTGGTCTCATCATTTCTTCTGTCTTGTTTTTTTTTTTCATCGCCTGCAACATATGGCTTCATACGTTCATTCACATTATAGCCAATCTTTTTCCTCTTTAACCTTAGCTATCGGCATCACAAGTTTCATTCCTTCTGTTTCTTATACCTGTCTCAGCCCTTCGTTGCTAGTTAGATGCTCACCTTATCATTTTTACTCTCTTTATAACTGTACAACACAAGCATCATGACATGCGTCTCCTCAAAGGACGTATCGCTCAATGCATAATGACAAGATGTTAGGTGACGACTCCTACTTATGTTTATCCGTCTGATTTGCGAGTTTCCTTTTCTCTATTCAAGCTGGTATTCCAATGATTCGGCAAAAAATAGAAAGAATCGACATAGTAAATCCATAACTGCAATTATGATACAAAGAAAATGAGAAAGAAAAAAAAAATCATTAAATTGTAGTTTAAAAAAAAACGTTTTGCGAAATCCATCTCATTTTTAGTCAGTTTCGTCTGTGTGGTATCCAGCCCTCCGCATAGCTCCCAGACGATGCCTTGCAGCACCAAGATCCTTCTCCAACTTCAAAATCTCGACCTGCTGCTCCATCTCACGACGCTTGAACTCCATGACGGCCATGTTCTTGAAATTTGGCATGTCTTCCTCGACCTGCTTGGCGGTAATAGCCTTGACTTGTCGGACCAAAGCTTTGCACGCATCTGTAACTGCCTTCGCTGCAAGCTCGAGTCGCTCCTGTGTCTTGGACATGAGAGAGGCCTTGACACGTGAAGCGGCGACAAGTTGTGCAGTCGCCGCTGCGACCTCGTTGGAAGCGACGATAAGCTGCTCAAGCGAATGCGTTCCTGAGAGTACACCGTCTGCACTCTCAATGAGCAGGTTCGTAGCGAAAGCAACAGCCTTCGCGGCGGAGATGAGACCCTCCGTCCATCGGTTGTTGCGCTTGTAGAATTGCTGCTTCGTGCTGGATCCCTTTCCCTGCGCAACAATTTCTTCCTGAGAGTCCGTGGCAGCTTTGATGAGCCTTGCGATAGCATTCGTAATAGCCAATGCAGCGGACAAGATGGAGTCGTGAACTTGAAGATCAACAGCGCTGAAGCGTGACGTGTCTCTCGGACGTGCCATAAGTTCCTGAAGACGCGCCGTAGCAGCTTCGATGGCCTGCGCGGCACCCATCATCTCCTGCTCGACAATGTCGCCGATATCCCCATTTGCTTTTGCAAGTGATCCGCCCTTCGTACCCTTGGGGATCAAGTTGTCCACAATCTCCGATAATTTGTTCAATGCAGATCGGATTTCCACATTGTTACGAGTGGCAACGTCTCGCTTGCTTTCCTTCGGCACGAGTTCCATCTTGTACGACTGCAGATTCAGGAAGAATCGCAAGCCGACATCACCAGCAGATTTTGCCACATTGATGATTTTGTCGACGGCATCATCATCATTGGCGAGACGAGTAATGCCCTTCGTATTAATCAGGACGTCGGACAAAGACTGAGCAAATTCATTTGCAGCCTTGATCACTTCTACGTGATCCCCGCCAACTTCTCCGCCCAGATAAAGGTTGTAAATCGTAGCGAAATCAGTCGCATTGTTCACAGCCTTCTCAACCATTGACAACGTGTATTCTGGAGTCGAATTAAGGTTACCCGCTTGAGCCGGGGATTCCAGTTCGTATATCGCGTCATCAACCTTCTGGACGCAGGCTTGTAAGATGGAGTCTATGTGAAACAAATGAGATCAGTCTGCAATTCCGATGATACCTCACAACCGTGAAACGCACCAATGATCTGGTTAAGCTTCTTCCTGTTGTCCAGGATCAGCGTATCAATCTGCGCATTAGTAGCTTCATCAACGATGCCTTGTGTCTACACGTAATGAGTGAGATATGAGAATATCTGATCATAAGCCGTGCCAAACCTGCTGTGCCTCGCGAAGCTGTTCGATTGTGGCGTCCATTCCCTCTTGGAGAATAGCAATTTCCTGGTCTTTCTCCTGACGAACACGGTCCACCTCCAGGCCGGACTCATCAATCTTCTTGAGGAGATCATCGATCTGAATTTGCTTAGCCTAGGACAGAAGTCAGACAAAGGCTAGAAGCACTGCAGAAAGCAGCCGTACCCGTAGAGAATCTTCAAGTTCACTCAACTGTCTGTTGTATTTCGCAAGAACACTTGAAACCTCCGAGCTTCGCGATCTCGTCGCATCTTCTGCACGTTCATTTGCAAACCTGATTTCTCGTTTAAGACGGTCGATCTCGTCTTTATGACTAGCCTTTTGGCGGTCAAGATCAAAACGTGCACGATCCCTCTCACGAATCATATCCGCTAGCTCAAGATTCTTCGCTTTGATGTCCCTTTCCATGCGTTCCATCTTGTCTACAGCTTCCTGTGCCGAGTTCGCCTTAAGCTGCAACTGTTTGAATTTGGAAAGCATATCAAGATGCTCCGAGCGCAGCTGACTGTACAGCTTGGCAAGTGCTTCGTACTTGTTACGCCAGAGTGTGACTTGGTCTTGCAATTGTTTTATGAGTTCATCTTTCGATGCCATCTGCGAACCTATGTTGACACTCATTGAGCTCATTTCGCCTTCCAGGGCTTTAACTCGCTACAAATTTCCGTTAGACTATCGATCAACTCCGACAGGAGTAATACTCACTCGATCATACTGTTCAAGAAGTAACTGATCCCTTTCATATTGACCGCGCATACCAAGCAATTCACGTTCAAGTTCGTTGACCCGTTGCGCAGCTGCATTCGTGTACTGAGCCAGCTGTTGTTGCATAAGCTGCTCTTGGGCCAATCGCTCCCGCTCTTGCTGCTCCCGCTGCCGAGCCTCGAATTCTCTCTGGGCAGCCGCCTCTTGCTCCTTCCGTGCCCGTTCATCAGCTTCCCTCTGCGCCTGAAGCGCCGCCTGCTGGTCTTCATACTGTTTCAGAATCCGAGCTTGTTCGGCAATATCGGGTGCGGGAGTTGCGGGAGGTGGAGTCTTTACCGCAGTCGTGGATGGTCGAGCGGGGAGATCCGGAGCGCTACCGTTGTCCAGCAGGTTGGGTGGTTCCTGTGATTGACAGCATGAGCTTGTTATACCGAAGCGGTTCAGTTGAGAATATCTCACCGCTCCAAGTTTAGGGACATTAATCAGGCCGGTAAGATACTTCAGGTTGGAACACTCATAATAGAATTTGCGCAGGTTGTGGTGCTGAGCGGCATAACGAGCACGCAAAGGTTCTAAAGCATCGATATCATCCGTACCTATCACCCGGAGTTGAGCTTATCAATCGGATACAAAGATTCAAGCAACTTACGACGGTGCATCGCCCGCAGCATACTTGTGATAAATCGATATATACCCCAACTCTCCTTGACAAGAGGAACCAATGCAGATATTCGGCATTCATTGTTTGCAGACGTGCGGAAATGGGCAAAAATCATGCGTTGGAAGGAGTCGATTTGATCTTGTAAACCCATAAGATCTGAAATAGTTTCGTAGCTGGAAACTTTGAGCTTTGTTTCGGTCACAAGATGACGAGCAACTTACCCTTCGTTTGGATCATCAATTCCCTTCAATGTGATATATTCCTCGTATTCAAAGAGACCATTAAACTCTGGTCGCATGCGATGGAACCTCAGCTTGGACAACAGAAACGCAACATACGTCCGTATCAGTGCGCCGTAGCCTATCAAGTGGCTATGAGTCAACCGAACTGGATAACTTGGAAGGCAAGGCTACCTCGCACTCCATCCGCCCCTACACTTCTCGCGCATGTTTCCAACCAGCCAGTTTGGCCATGGGCTTCTTTGATCGTCTGACAACAAAATGTCGGTTCATAAGCGAATGAAGCGAAGAATTAAGGCTTACAACGGGGTGCCCTTCCTGAATTACTTTATGAACTGTGATCAAAGCCTTGAATGTTTGGACCTCGTCAGACAAGATTGGCTGGACTCGAAGGCCTGTCCAGAAAGCCATAGAACTGTGATAATCCCAAGTGTAGACAATGCATTCTGGAAGCTACGGTCAGGAAGGGCATACGATGATAGGCGAGAGAATCTCACTTCGGACATGTTTTTGCTTAGGAGCAGATTCCTCTGTACTCGTAGCTTTCTTGATGTTGATGACTAGCTCGTGGTCTGCCTTGTCCTTGTCCACTGGTCGGGTAGGATAATGTACTTCATCGCCGTCAATGTCATATCCAGGCGCTGATCTTCGATTATTATACCTGTAGATACAGGCCTGTTATCAGATAAAGGGTATTCGAGAAATACATCGGACTTACATTGTATAAGGCTTTGTTGTGGAAGTACGAGAATAAGGGCAGTGGTGGTACGCAGCACCAAGAACCAAGTGAGGCGACGCGAAAGTGGTCGTTCTCGGACGTCGATCTTCTCTTTCGCGTCGTCGTCCCTCCCAAATAAATGGCTTCCCTCTTCTCATCACTTTCTCGGACTACGGCAAATGTTTTTCGACGCCGGCAACCAACATGCGGCAAGCAGAGCTTCTCGAGAACATTCTCTCAAAGTCGTATCGTACGAAACATCGCCCATGAGCAACAGCAGTACCAGCCAAAACATACATCTGTTCTGTCACCCATGATGTTTCTCTTAGGCATGACTCCCATCCTTACTTTTGGACTCGGGACATGGCAGATTCAGCGACTCAAGTGGAAAGTGAATCTCATTGACGACTTGCACGAAAAGTTGCAACGACCTCCAATAGAGCTTCCGGACTTCGTAAAGTGCACTTCTCTCATATTTGCTTCCCTTACTTAAGAACTAACAACATAATATAATATAGCCTGGACGTCTTGCAAGAGTTCACGTTTCGAAAGGTGCATGTGAAGGGGCGCTGGGATCATGCTCATACAGTGCTTCTCACCCCAAGGGTACATGACGGCACGAAAGGTGTCCACGTAATCACGCCCCTCATTCGTTCCGATGGTTCTACCATCCTCGTGGATCGTGGCTTTGTTTCCGACGATTTTGCGAAGCCGGAGTACTGGCAAAAATCTTCTGAGGATCAAGAGGAGGTGGAAATAATAGGCATGCTACGGACGTCTCAAGCCCGAAACTACTTTACGCCAGACAACCATCCGGAAAAGGGCGAATGGTATTGGGTCGACCTGAACTCCCTAGCTGAGTATGCTGGCGGTGAAGCAGCTGGTGTGCAGCCCGTCTTTGTTGAAGCTATTTTCGGTACATCTAGCTCATTCCACCATGCAAAGAGTCCTGTGATTAAATTCGAATTATAGAAGGGCATCCTGGTGAAGTGCATGTCAACAAACAGCGAGGCATTCCGGTTGGCCGGCCTCCAACCGTAGAAGTCAGGAACTCCCATGCAGCTTACGTCGCTACGTGGTACGTTAAATTGTGCTCCGCTAAGTCGTCGGACATATTTATCTATTTACACCATCTTTACCCAGGTATTCGCTGTCTGCATTAACGGCCTTCATGTTCATCCACTTGCTGAGGAAACGAGCACGAGCACCTTCAAGAAGGATGCCTCGCAAATAGTACTTGCTCCAAATGCCATCTAGCGACCGTGTGGATCGATGACTTCTCATACTTGAATTAACAAAAAAAGGTGATATCTGCTGGTCGTATCCTCTTGCATAATACCATCACTCACACCTCTTTATTAATCTGAACAATCAGGAAAAAAATCCAGGTATCTAGGCACAAACTCGTGACTTTTGTCGATAAGGTACAGAATGTCGAATTCATCGTCAGATTATACGGCCAACATGTTCAATCGGGGCAGTCGTTATGTGGCCAGCTGCAGAACCGTCAAAGAACTGGGACGTCCCACTAAGACGAGTCTTTACTTCGTGCATGCGAAGAGAATTGCAATGTTCAGAGCAAAAAAAAATGGATACAATGCAGTGGTAAAGAACCAGGTGCTGTTTCCAGGTGCATAAGCAAATTGGTTCGAAATTTAGAAAGACATGCAGTCAACTTGTCAATTTCGGTCCAATGACATCAAGATTAAGGCAGACATAATGCATACGTATTCGAGAGGTTCCTACAGATCATCACTGTGAGACCTGGATGGCGAGAGTAGTCAGGAGATTCGTTAACGTAATGTGAAAGCATTTCAGAGTGGCACTGCGATCAGTTTCAGACAATTTGTTCAGAGTAGGAGAGCGAGCCAGCAGACGCAAGGCACAAAGCAGCAGGAGACTTTCAGAAGACATCGTAAAGCCGGTAGCGACCTCCGTTCAGACGTCAGACCAGCCGCCTTCGTCAAGCTTATATGACGCTTCGCTTTCTGGTCTGTCAGGGCTATCAACTAGCTTTGCGACTCGTTCTTCTGCGCGACCTGTAATTGCGATACGATTCAGCGTTTAAGTTACTCTCAGCAAGGTGTCTCTACCTTTCCGCAGAAACATCCGAGTGGCAGAAGCATGCGAGAGAATGTGGCCGCCAATTGGCTTGAGCGCTCCACCGGCAACAAAAGTCATAGTCGCACCGGGGTCGGCTACATCACTCATCAGAAACGATCCGCAGAAGGAATATTTGGTAAATGTAAACTCACACTGGACTTGATTCGTCAAGAGGATAGCAATCTACCGCATGCAAGGGCGCTTCATCAGCAGTCGTTATCGGCCATTTACGAAGAACACCCACATTGAATTCTTCGGACAGCTTCGTTAAGCGAGAGAGCATCTGCGCGAGCTACAAAATGGTTGATCACAAAATAGCTCGCTGGACAAGACATACGAACTTTTTGTTGTCTCTCGCTCAACTCTCCACGGCCAGAAAAGTCGGTACGGAACAGAGCCATGATACTGTCGACGATCTGCACAATGACATGAGAAAAGTACTGCAAGAGTAAGTCTTCGAGCACGTTACAAGTAGTCGGAAATCTTTGTCCTCGGCGAACCGGTTGGAGCACTCGTTGATAAGTTCCATCTAGAGGACGCATACAAATGATCAGATAAGAGCACATGGCATTTCTAGGACTTACTTGATGCTCGCTGTTGAAGGCACGAGCTGATTCGTTCCCTTTGAGTATGTGACAACGAAACATAACCACAGAACAGACCATAAAGAACATTCTCAAGCGCCATGCTTCCGTCTACGCCAAACCGATCTGCAATAGATTTTATGCGATCCGGACGGAAAGTGCCCTCTGTATCAATATATGCAACCTACGAGGCGAGATTAGCGAGGTAATGTAAACAAAGGAGTTTATACATACCTTGCCAGACGCTCCTCCGAGTTCTGGAGGAAGCTGCGCAACGACACTCATAGTATGCGCGAGCTGAGTCTTTCCTGTCCGGAATTCTCCATATACTGTCAAAAGTCATTGCTTGAATGAATGTGTTCTCCGTTGCAATCACTTACCTTCGCTAATGGACTGTGACATTATGCCACCTCATAACAACTGAGTAATGAAGACAGAGCTGAGAGAGTATGCGCTCACCTCCAAGAATAGAGTCTACCGACTTGCTACCAGTACTTATGACAAGAACGCGCTTACGTTTATCCTGGATTTCAAGACCTGTAGCGAAGGAAGAGCCCTGAGAATAATACAGTTTGCCGTCAAGTAATTCAGAAAGGACAGATCATATCCCACCATGATTTTATGAACCGCTTCCTGTGCGCATATAGTCAGTTATTTCTAATATATGTCAAGCGCTTATCGGAAAATATAGAATCACCTTGATCTTTTCGACTTTTGCTTCAGACAGGCCTTTTATCTTCAGCAATTGCCGCCTCGGTGTCATATTGACACCTGAAACGGTATTTAAGGAGGCCGCCTGTAGTCACACGATTAGTGAGTCATGATCACTGGATCTGGAAAGAATCCAGTTACCTTCAGTTTGAGAATATCCTGCACATTTATTCCCTGAAGCAGGTCGTTAATACTTCATCTGACATTCGGGACGTTCGCACGGCGGATAACTGAATAGAAGTATACACCCCATGCCAGTACGTTCATCATACGCAGTTGCTGGATCGCAAGCCCATCTGAAGATGTTTGATCCGAGAGCGTTAGACACACCTGTTGCTGTAGTTCATCCACAGAGTCAAAGAAGGGAGTCTGAGTCGTGGTAGTGTAAATAGCGGTCAATGAATAAGTTCTAATGGTCGCCCCAGTGAATGTGCCAACCTCATCAAATTCAGGACTTTCTGCACGCGACATATCTAAGAGGTGAGGGTTACGAAGTTGAGCACTCAAATAGGTGATGATCGTGGTTGAAAGAGACTCGGAAATATGGACGACTCTACCTACACACGATACGTATATTCTCACGGAACGCGTACCGTCACGCTGCGTCACAGAACCGTGAAATCACTTATTAATATTCTTTGCTCGGCGATGATACATCGAAATGGCTTCGTAGCAATAACAACAATGAGTATGCAGACCCACTCATATGTACATTAGGCAATAGACACGCCTTCACCAAAAGTTTCAACGTCACCAACTACTTCAACGTCGTCGGCTATACCAGGAGTCTTTGACCTCTCGTGCTGTTCACGAATCGGAGGCTCTCCTTCCTCTTGACCCTCGTTTTCCGAGTGATGTTGCTCTTGTTCCTGCTCTTGCACTGATTCCGCAGGCTTAATAATTTCCGGCGTCTGTATTTCAGGAATGGGCCCAGAGAAGTCTTTTCCAGTCAGTCGAGATAGGGTTTGAATATCTAAAGAATAACTGATGTTTACAAGAAGAAAATTTGGGTTGCAAGAAGGGCTTACCGATTGGAACACGGTTCTGGAGGCAATAGTTGATTCGACTCGGATTTTTCTTGTCCTCGATCTTAAATTTCGCTTTGCATGACCTCCGGTCACGACCGGGAAGAACGTATGAAATTAACTCGTAGTTTTCGCCAAATTGCGATAAAGCCTAGGTAAATTGAGTCTAAAAAAGATTTATTGAAACGTCATATACGGACTCACATCATAGAAAAGGTCAGTTTCCTCGGCAGACCATCGCGAACCACGCAGCCTTCGACTATACGATGCGGAATTAATGAATTTCGTCTGGTCAGACTCTTCAACGTGCTGGTATGTCTCCGTTGCGTCCTCCACATTGTCACCTCTATCGACGAGAAGACTTTCTTCATCAATGATTGTTTCCCCGTTCGGTCCTATGCGAACTCGGGCGCTGAATCGATTTACAGCAAGCGATTCCTTATAATTGAAACCACTTCCACTTGCATCTTCAACTGCAGTGGCACTAGATGACTCAGCAACTGTAGGCTCATCGTCATCAGCCGACTCTTTCGTCGTCTGTAAAGTCCGCGTCTGCGTATCATCTTCATCCACCTTGTGACCGTATTTCTTAGCTTCCATAATCGCACGCATTCTCTCCCGTTTCTCCTTGTTCGAAGCTTTCCATGCGAGATGATTACGTTGGATGACGGCAGTCTTACTGCTTATCCTTCCCTGACCAGTATCATCGCAGATTGTTGCCATTGTAACCGTAGTTGGATCAAGTTCTTCGCCTGGATCTGCAATTGGATCGAAAATGATAGGATTTCGAGAGCGTCTTCTCCTTAATGACATTGAAGAAACCGTAGAGGACCGTCTTCGCCTTTTTCGTCGGGGTTCAGACTCGGAGGCGGAGCCTTGCGTGTCGGCCGTATCGGATTTCTCATGCACTTCCGGGATTGCGGAAGACCTTCGTTGTAAACGAGTAGACCTTCTAGGAATCCGGTTGGAACTGGAAGTGGACTGCTCGATCGTCACAGGACCATTCAAGACCTCCTTGGGAGACCTTCGACTTCTATCCATGCGATTCCCAATATCGTGAGTGGCGGCATCCACAGCAGCAGAATTCTCGGCATGTCTTTCCACACCCATCGTTTTTGTTCTAGGTCGGATTCCGAAAGATGCACCTGCATGCCTTTCCTCGACAGCCATCGCTGATGCTAACCGTTGAGCAGCACCACCTTCATCCTTTTTGACGGCGGCGGCTGACCCGGTGAGAACTACTCGAGAACGAGGCTGAGACTCTCCGATGGCAGCCGGAATGTCGTCCTGCGTTAAGGAATGTAGTATATGTTCGGCTCGCTCAGGATCGTGTGCAGGCATAGGACTGGAATTCTGTGCGGAAGATACTGGGTGTGAGTGCTGAATAGGTGGGGCATGCCTTGAGCGCGACGGGGAGACGAATGGAATCACCAACGAAGAAGTTGTGTTAGAAGGACCGGTAGACTGACTTGACCCAACTTAGATGGCATGTAGATAAATGAACGTTCGATAAAGCATATCAGACAAACTGACCTGTCTGAATGTTACCTTCATTAAGAACCTCAGCAACACTAGGTCCGCGACCGGACCCAACAGCACTACTCGAGCTGACCGGCTTCCATGTTTGACTGTTGAGTGTCGCATTGCCCGATTTATGCGCCAGAGCGGACACATCCCTTTGCTCTGATGCAGGGAGACCCTTCGGTCCGAGTGAAAGGCGCGAGTCCTGCGATTGTATGTTGTTCATCTCGGTAGATCGTGGCCCGAGAGGTTCTGCTGTTATTCCTCGGGTGGACGTGGGTTTTCTTGAAACATTAGATGAAGCCTCTGCAGTGCGCTCGCGAGGTTTCACGATAGGCTTGAATTTCTGTCCTCCCTTCTCTGTGGCATACAAAGAGCATTCTGAGCATATTTTTGCATTAATACTGCAAGTAATCACGTACGGACTCTATTAGACATGCTGAATGTTCGGTGCGAGGCAGCGCGTTGTTTGTTTGCTGCTGTGTATACCAAACTAGGAGATTAGTCACCGTTTCACTTCTTTGAACATCCCCCGGCTTGCCGGCGTTGTTCTGCACTTGCATGTCTGTACATCTGAAAATACCTGTCGGAGATGCGCCCGACTGGGAGACGAAAGAATATAATGATGAAGGTACTCTGAACAACGTTTTTGAAAGGTGAGTATCTACTTCTCGTTCTTCTCTTTTTTCCGTACTGAACAAATGTTCGAAAACCAGTTCAGCCCTTTACTATTCATTACGACAATGTATGTCTGCTGTTGCTGGCCCCAACGGTCATACGTTGACCTTATTCAAAGCTAGAAATGCGTGGCTCTCCAACGTCTTTCCCAAGTTTACGTCTAAATCTAAGGCTAAGGGTCAGAAGGACGTGGTTCAGCCTCCACACAACCTCCGATTCATTTCGAAATGCGACCTAGAGATCGGTCCACATATCTTTGCAGACACAACTGTCTATGAAGCACATTACCTGTCCGAGCCACCCCAGTTTGCAACGGGTATATCTCCGACGTATGCTCCGACCACGACTTATTCGCAGACTACAAGTGGTGCATTCACATATCCTTTGACGAGTTATAATCCATATGTAGCACCGGCTGCGCCCATGACTCCACTGGTACCTCCAGGAGGGGAAATGAAAGACCCAGACGTAACACCTGCTTTAATTGCTCGGGTAAATGAGGCCGCAGCCACGAATCCCACACTTCACAATCTACTGCAGATAGCTGCAGCTGGAGATGCCAGCATCGATCAACTTAGGACGCTTGGCTTTTTTATCCAACAGCTAGCTGCTGTTCAGCAGCAACAAGCCCAATCGACTTCCTCTTCCACGACGAATTTCCTAGGCACTCAGCAAACTACTCCACAATCAGCTTTCATGCAGGGTACGGTTAATTCTTCGCCATCTCGAGTGAGCATCTCGATTGAGTAATTTCTCCTGAAGCTGCTAATTATTCACCTCCGCACGTAATTCCGAAGAAACACGATCTTATCCTAGAATTCCGCGAGAACCACACAGAACGGTTCCTCGTTCCACGCGAAATAGTCGCATGTGAACAGGAGATCCAACCTTCTCAGACATTCCGCAAAGACATCGTTCTCTATACCTTCGTCCCGTTCCTTAACGACGAGATCAAATTCAAAGCAAGCTCAAGCACTTCGTCAAGGACACCGACCGTCATTCGCTTTCTTAATGTTTCGGATGCGATCTGGGAGACAATACGAGGTTGGGTAAACGAGGAAGCGAAGAGAACGGATGCATGGGATTCTTTCTACGATAAGGTGAGCGACAACTTGTTTCTAGTCGGATATTCTGCGTAACAAATATATAAAACAGACGGAGACATCTGGTCCAAGAGCCTACTTACAACTTCGTCTACCCGATGGAGATCTACTTTCCCAGTTGAAAATGGTTGGCTCATTATTCGTTTCATCCCCAGACATTCTAACGGCCTTCATTCTTAGTCATGCGAAAATGAGTTTCCGATGAAGCCAATCAGGCCATCTGTAAGCTCGGAGACAACAAACAGGCGCAATCGCACTCGTAAACCCGTTACACAAGTCTCGAGTGAGGTGAAAGATAAGACGGATGTGCCTAGCGCGGATGTACAAGCAGCTCCTTCATTAGGGACAGAGGAATCTGCGTCTGTAAGAGAAACGGGTCCAGTGAGAAGGAAGTCCAATCCGAAGATAGGAGCCAGGTCAGTACCGGGGACAGCAGATGGCTTATTCTTCATAAATACGATAGCTCCTCAGCCGCAGCTACTTCAGTTGCATCCCGAGGCGCCACCCGCGGCTACTCCGACTACCGCTCCGACCACTGATGAGCCCGCTCAACCTTCCGAAGGCACTGTATAGTAAAGTACTTCCTCGTTTTCTTCACCCCTTTCCCTCCAGACGACCTTTGACTTCATATTTAATTGTATTACGCTTGCTAAAGACTGTTCTAATGGTAGCTATTACATCGTTTACGTGGCATTGAATGAGATTGGATCATTGTACAATATGCAGTAACCATAATGTCCACCAGAAAACGATAAAAATCTCGCAAAGCACAGCGATAAACAAGCCAGAAAGCACGGACCCAAAAGCACACATGATAGATGAGAAAACGATATATACGGCAAAAGTTGGGATGAATGAGGGTATACGGAGGACGTAACCGTGCGTGAGCAGAGCAAGAAACGCGCGGCCGCCATGATAAAGCAGCGCTGGAGCGCATGCCGCGACTAATAGAAGACGCAACCATTGCATGAAGCTTCGTCGTGGAAAGGAGACGGGATACCAATGCTCTTCTCCCGAGAAACCATTACGATAAAGCGGGATGACAAGGAAATCGTGTAACTCGTCCCAGACGGGACGCCCGAACGTCTTCATGACCGGTGCAACGGAAGCAAGTAGAAAGGAAAGAGAGGCTTCAGCGAATCTCCAAAGGTGATTTGTTTCATTGACAAGTTCGTCAAGAAGCGATTCCAGGCGGACAAGCTGAAAAAGAATACACTGGTGTTAGAGTATAATCGACAGTCAGGAACTATTACTTACCTCGGGATAATTTACGGACGTGTGTCTGCTCGTCTCGTCGAATTCTGGCTTTAATTCATCTCTCATCTTCTTAACCTTCGACAACAGCTCCTGTGTCTGTCGCACATGTGACAAAACTATATTGCGCTGACTGTGCAATCGCTCTACGAGTCCCCTGAGATTTGCAATAGCATTCTCGTAGATGCCATCTTTTGGTAAGGATAATGGAGCCACAGTGTTAGGCAGAGATGCAACAAACGTCTGCAAAATTTCCCTTTGTCGTTCACGGCGATTATGTATATCCTCGACCGCCCGCCATCCTTTCAGATTACGAAGATGTCCAGCTATTGCTGAAGGATCGTGTTTTAGAGTCTCTAGGACCTCAGGTGGGAGTCGAGAATAACCCAGTCCAAGCTTGTCGGAAATTGCGGATTGTGTCTCGTCATAATCGGTTATCGACCTAGCAGCTAGCTGCAATAAACTCTTCATTCGTTGGTTGCGTGCAAGCAAAGCATCGAGAAGCCTTCAAAGCGGATCATATCAGTCGAGGCTATCTATTAATAACTTAGGAGAGAACATACTCTTGTTTCCGATTATATTCAACCTGTAATGCGTGCCGCTGGGCTTCTGTCCTGGTGTCTGACCTGCCTCTTGGTCTACGTGTCTGAAATGCAGGAGGAAGAGATAGCTTCTGTGCCCTCTTTTCGTGCGTCTTTCGCACTGGACCAAGAACAATAGGTGATCCTAAATGATTATTCGAAGACATAGCATCGTCGAACGTGTCGACTGATCCAACAGCAGGTCTCTCCTTGCGAACAGGTAAATTTCGGCTTTTGTTAGGCTGCGAAGCATCTGTACGGAGGTCGGCAATTGAGATTGGAGCTGGAGAGTGCTTCGAGTCTCCTTGCGAACGCTGCGCAGACCCGAGATCCAAGGACAAAGGAAATCGACTGCGCCGCTTTTCGTGACTAGATTTCTTTTTGAACTTGCTCTCGGACTCCTGGTCCTCATTTAACCCTTCAGGCACGGAATCTGCTGCTGAAGACTGTCCATCATCGCTTTTCGCGGGCGTGCGATGCGGGAGCTTCGTGACCCCCAGGTTGTGCAGTGGACTGAAACCACTCGCCGACGAGTTCCGTCCTGCGTGGGTATTCCGCTGTTCCAGTGATCCATTTCTCTTCCTGCTGATTGAACTATCGGACGACATGTCGTGATCTGCCCGATTCAACAATGATTGCCGCCATCGTTTAAGCTGAGTGTCGACACTAACACGCGATTCAGTCTCCAACGAATCCCCTCGAGGTTGGGTCATTGGTTCAAAGGAAATCATCTCCTCAGACTTTCGTGCTAAAGCGGCATCGATGGAGCCAAGCGAGGTCGGTTTAGATACCTGACGGTATCTCGCCGGCGTTGAAGAAGATGTTACGTCTGAATTCTCGTTTCCTGCCGATATGGGAGATAAAAAGGATTCCGTGTCAGAATGCGACTTCACGTAATGGTCAACGATCATCGCGGAAAGGTTCCAGGGTGAACGGCGTTCTTGCTGTCTAGGACCTCGCTTGGAGATGAGATGTCGCAGCCAAGGCATAGACTCGCTTTCTGCAATCTGAGATTTGATGGTCCTGCCTTGCTTGTCGTACCAGCGAGCGACGTCTGCAAGATTGAGATTACTACCGCTTGACGTATAAGCAGCATCGAATGCGGCATAACGCCTCTGAAGTTGATCTCTTGTTATTTCCGCTTTGCGCATCGTCTGTTCATTTAAATTGGCCCTGATCCTCGAAATTTTTTCTGCGAGTCCTCAGCACATAATTGAAAGGGCGAAATTGCTACCTACCAGAGTATTGTACATCCTGTTTTTCGACAAGTGCCTTGCGAGACAGAGGCGGCTTCTTGTCCTTCGAAGATCGACGTGGTAGGGGCATCGTCCATTTCTTTTCATGTTTATCGTCATCCATCGCTAGGCCAGACCAGTCTAATGTGGCACCATCATCTGAAGATTTTGGTATCGGATGCAGCGATGATTTTCCAGTAGAAGGACTGAAATCAATAAATTCAGCCTTAACTGGTGTATCTGGCTCGGAGAAAGGCGAGACTCCTTTGCTCGTGAACAGGTCCGGAGAGGCGTTTGAAGAAGGTCCAGGCATAGACGGGAGAGGGGAAGGAAATTCTGTAGGAGATTTCGCTTCCTTCAAATGCTGCTCAACGTGAGATTTATATTGCAGTGCTTTGTGAAGATCAGCTAAAATATTCGGATCTAGTTCATTGGTAAATGACGTGCGAACGAACAGGAGTCTACGCACATACCATTCTCCTGATCTATTCAAACAACTTTCAGTCGCTCTTTCTCGTCGAACAATAAAACTTGAAGCTTACTAGCATTGATCTCTTCCGAAGGCAAAAGAACGCCGCCGGACAGGGGACTCGAGGCCATAGAAGACGTTCCCCGAGTATTTGACCGGTCTGAGCTATGCAAAGAATGACTGACGGTCCTTCTACCAGAAGTCCTTGAGCGAGTTGAGTCAGCGAGAAACTGGCTTCGAGAATATGATCCGAAAGGCCGTAGACTGTCGGATGCTAGGGTGGACCGAACGCGTCGGCGTTCAAAGGTATCGGCATCATGACCAGAGCTAAGAATGGTGCGACTCGTATCAGCCCGTGAGCTGGATTCTGGCGAATACCACCCCGAAGCAGAGCGAGCAGGTGAACTGGGAACCTTGGAAGATGACGAGACATGTTCTGAAGGAAAGTGAATGCGTTGTGTTTGACGAGACGGTCCTGGTTGTGATGGGCCGTGTTGTGATGTCAAACCTGATGGCACCGAGGAGGTTGTATCCGCGTTCGAGGACGCAGAGTTCATTCTAGTGCTACGGATGCACTTTGAACGGAACTGAGGTCTATGAAGACGGGCTGTTGGCAACGTCACTAGTACTGACAGTCATTAAGTATGTCCTCGCTCGGACACGATATATGAATCACGTGCATTCCAAGCCGATTCATTTTTAGGTTTTATATTTCTTTTCTCTCTCAAGCATCATCTCGCAGCAATACCTTCTCTTCTTCTAGGTGGCCTCTCTGTAGATTCTTTATGTATAACGGCGAGACTTGCAAAGCTTGAAGAACGTTCATACATTCCTCGCCCACGTGCACGCACACAATTCTCCCCGCGGCGAGAGACCAATGCCGACCCTCGCGCTACGGAGATAACGCGTTGGGCATATGGCAGCACAGTGTGATGGCCCTATCAAAATGTTCTTTCTCTTCGAACAAAAATTTGTATAAATACCATGATATGCCGCCCTTTTGACTGGTTCTACCCCTTCCCATTGCCTCTTGCCTATCTCAAGCTCGGGAGGCACTCTCGATGGGTAGGATCGCGAGGCTATTGCAAGTTGTCGTTGTTGCAGCGTCGTCTGCAGTAGTCGTGGCAAGGCAGTTTTCTCTTCCAAATACCATCCCGAGCTTGACTTCGTGCCTGACCGAGCCGGTGTTCTACTCATGCGAAAACGTAACAACGATCTCAGACGCCTGCTGTTCTCCCACTCCGGGCGGTCTGGTTCTGCAGACGCAATTCTGGGACACGTATACAGGACTTGAGAAGCTGGGGCAGTTGTTACCTAGGAATAGCTGGACGATTCATGGCCTCTGGCCGGACTTCTGTGATGGGTACGCACGGTCCAAGTATATTTCCGACGCCTATTTGTTAATCGAATTTTAAAAGGAGCTTCACTCAATACTGCGACTTGTCAAGGCAGTATGATCCCGCGCCGTCACCCAATACCACGAACGGCCTTCCGAATGGAACAGTAGTTCCCTCGTATAGTGGGCCCGGTGTTGATACCTTCATCCTTGAATTTGGACGCATCGACCTTCTCGATTACAGTGGGTTCTCCTTTTACCGAGATTTGTAAAATGACTAACGTACCCGCAGTGAATAAATATTGGATCAGTCAAGGGTCACCGAATAAAGACCTCTGGGCACATGAGGTATTCGAATTCTTTTTCTCGAGCACCTGGCGTAGGTTGAAACGAGCTGAAATAACTTTTCGTAGTTCTCGAAACATGCAACATGCACTTCGACTTTCGACGTTACCTGCTACGAAAACTACCAGGAACATGAAGATGTCGTGAACTTCTTCGATACTACTGTACGCGCCTTTCAGATGTACCCGACATTTGACATGCTGGCGGCGTAAGTCACATTTCTCGCTATCTTATCTAACCTTGCCTATGTATTTTTCCTATAGAGCCGGAATTGTCCCATCGAACAGTACAACGTATACCCTGTCGCAAATTCAAACTGCTATCAAGATTCAGACAGGTGCAACTCCGTTTGCTGGCTGCGGTGGAAACGGTACTGTTCTTAACGAAATGTGGTACTTTTCTCATGTACTCGGTACGGAGCAGTACGGCCACTTCAAGCCCGTGGAGTCGACAACCGACTCTACTTGCCAAGATTCGGGCATTCGGTACCTTGAACGCACCCCTACGTCAGAGCGGGAAGTTCGTGTCTTCCCATAGTTCACATGTCATTCTCAATCTATGAGATACATATAATCAATAAACATATTACAAAACCGCATAACATTTCCGCATACGGAATAAGTTTGCAACACGTTGCTTCAGCCTTGGAGTCTAAAGTCAAAAACCCTCTTTTCCGCTAACTCCGTACCACTACCACCAATCACTTGATGCAGTTCTTCATCAGCGATCGTCCCTCTCGTGATGTGGACCCCGTTCAGCGGGCCAGCTTTCAAACTCTATGCGAGTCTATCCAATCAAATCCTCCCTCTTGACAGAGAATACTCTGAAGTAACGAGCGCACCTTGAAAAAACCCGGACGGGACTCCATGGACTGAATCTGACTGTTGGTACCTCCGAACGTGCCACTACTTTGCTGTTCTCCGAAATCCATCTGGGACAAGCTGTTCGCAATCGACTGCTGGTTCTTGGCATTGGGAGCATCTGCGAAAGACATGTCGGAAACTTCTACGTCAGCTTCAGGCCGGACGACCTCCCGGATGTGCATCAGTATCCTCGCGGAAAGTATCGCGTGTAGAACGCGCTGTATTCTAAAGTCAAAAGTTAATTGCGACTTCCTTTGATAAAATATGTTTTTTGTCATACAAGAACAGAAGGCCAGAGAAGTCCACCTGCGTGCGCAAGACTTAGGTCATGAAGAAGCAGATTTGCGAGTGGGATCACGTACCACCGCCGTTTTGACGACAAGTAGATTCGCAAAGGAGATCGCTAGACGAATGAAACGTTATAAACGTCTTGGACGACCATCTATGTCAAAAATGAGCTCACCAAACATGCATACGAAGTATTGAACGCCGTCTTCAAGTAAAGCTTTCATTAACGAACTCCTTCTTGCTCTCCCTGTTGAACAGTCAGCGTGTATCCAAAATATAGATTCCTCGTTGCGTGCCCGAGGCACATACATTCGGAGAAGCACTTCCAAACAGTCATGACGATGACAACTTTATTGGCATTCATTAGTTGGCTAAGTGTAGTCAGAGCGAAAGCTGTTACTAACCAAACTCGGAGACCATGATGAGTATGAAATCAATGTAAACAGAAAGGTCTGCATCTATCAGGACGCAAGGCGCCAATGTAGGGAATGGAGAAGGCATAACTATTCGAAGAGTTAGGGTGACTGGCGATAACTTAATGACTGTGAGGTGCACTCACATACGAGAGAACGGAGACTCCTTTCAAGCAGGACTATGTCCGGTATAATGATGCCCTAGAATTGACCGATGATCACAATGTAAAGCACGATGGCAAGCCAACATACCAGATTGAAAATGACAAGAAATATAAGGACCTGCTTCTTCGCACCCCAAATCGCGTAAACTCGCATCATCATGATAACTAGGCATAAATAGATTAGATCACCCTTTTGAGAAACGGTGACGTCCAGAACCCACTCTCTGCGATAGTTATCCCGGCGAACGACATCCATGCAGCTGCTTGGTAGATAGGTTTACAGAGCTACTGAGACGTAAATACCCAAATTCAAAGTCAAGCCGAAGATACGTACACTGAGCTTGACATTCGGTTGGATCAGATCTGGAAGATACACTGAGCTATATGCACGATGCTTCTTGAAAGAGTGACTTACTGACGATGGTAAGCGAAGTGTCAACAAACACTGGATATCGCGTCAGGAAGAACATGATCTTCCCGGCATTCCATTTTGCTGGCCAGATGAGTCGGATCTGCACAGGTTCGGTATAGGTTCCAAGTCAAAAAGGTGTTATAATGGCAAACCTCATCCGGTAATGTTAGCAGGTAGTCGTAAGCCTGTACCTTATAGATTAGCTTCACAAAAATTTCAATCAAGGTAGAACGCACGATAAGAGCAGCGCATATAACTTCAGGATCAAATCAGAGACGGACGACTCCTAAGAACTAGAAAGTATGCACACCATTCGCATACTGCCAGGCGTTCAGTATCAACGTGAAATTCTAGTATATCCAATTTGACGCGTACGTTAACTGTCTGAGCGCGACCCAGAGAAGCAATTGCCTGGTCGATCAAGCTGGAGGACATGACCTGGAGTCTGAATCAGTGAGTTGCGAGGCCCCGAGCGCCAGTGAGAGATGGAAGACCAGTCCTGATGGATAGACAGTACAAAGCCCTTTAAGTAGCATATCAGCCAAGCTTCCGAATGACTAAAAGATTGGGTTCAATCAATTCCATAATCAATGTCAGCTCCTTTGTGTACGTTTCAGATAGTAACCCGTAACTGAACACATTGTCCGTGGCAGGCCGTTTGAAATTCCGGTGCCTCTGTTGAAAAACGTTGATCTTTGACTTATCTTGAAGAGGCTCATAAGCTAGTGAACACAGTATTTGCACTATTCAATGCAGTTAGAAGGTAGAAGTCGGAGCTAAGCCACAGCGCGTTGTACTGTATGTGTGCGGAAATGGAGGATGGATGAGAACAAAGTGATTGGAGCTTTGTCGGCGTTCAATGGTTCGCCGGCCTTGGCATGTAGCAAGGTCTGTTTTTCTCATCACGTTTCGAGAAGGATCAGCACCTTTCTGATGGATGTTGCGCGATCAGCGGGATGAAATCCTGACGGCACTGCAGACAGTCGGCATTGCATTATTTGTGGATTCAGATCATCCTGATCCATCACCTCTGCATAACATAGTGGGATTTGAGGAAAAGCAAAATCACCGGACTATACAATAAAGATATTAGGCACTCAACAAACATAATACAGGAGTCAAGAAAACCGGATGAGAAAGACCACGGTGCAACTAATCGCTGATGAGCTCTGCAACGCTCCAGTCCTCGAAACTCCCGTCAGGTAAGTACCGCCGGATAATCAGTGGAATTTTTCGCTGCGAGAGCTCTTTTATGGCAATTTCGAGAGCATCCGTCTCTCCATCGAGTTGTACGAGAACAGGTGCATTCATGCTACCCAGATGTTAGCGGCTAAAATTGGACAACCAGCTTTTACAACCACGTACCTAATCTGCAGAGCCCTCGTCCCTAACACTCGCGCCCGCTCATACTTCGTCAAGTAAGGAGTCGTTATTCGTACTTTATTCGGCTGTCGGTCGCCTTGAATCGGTAATGGCTGCTGAGCCTCTTGAGAGTCCGTAGCATCCCCGTTGATCTCCTGCTCATGATCGACACCATTCGTCGTCACAATATCTCCATTCACTTGGACACCTTCTACGGTTTCGCCTTCAACCCCTAACTCGGGCTCTGTAGCCATCATATCATACTCCGTATCCTGTTGGTAGTACGTTCATATTGCACTTCGACGTTTGAGATGAACCATTACGAACAAAAGTCTCCTCATTGTCGCCAAACCTAGAATTGACATGAGTGGAGCTTACCTTGATGATACAAAAGCAGACTCACCCGCCGCCATAGTCGTCGAAATCGCCGCCGCCGCCTCCGAATCCGTCATCAGACATCGTGGATGGCTACTAAAGAAGAATGAGTGAAGAAACTTTGCTGAGTCAGCAGGAAATTCATGCAACACGTGATGACCAATCTAATTATTTTTAGAAAAATACATATACAGAATCGAAATCGCTAGCTATAAACTAATCCGAATTGCTATGGATACAATACATGATCATGATACATTTGAAGCTTTCTTCGGTTGCATACAAGCTAACTGTTTCTGTGATCTTCCGCTGTGTCTATATTAGTAAGGGCTTTGGCTACAATGTCCTTGAACAACGTCCATGAAGAAGTTTTAAGATAGCGTCGTAACAGAGGAAATTGATCTGCTGTGCCGTCATCCTGTACATCGTCACCGAACCTCTGCTCCGCACCCTCTGCAGCATCCAATAAAGTCACAAGCTCGGAGTCTACAGGCAAGGTGCCGAGAAAAGCCAAACCCTCATTTTGAGCCATCGACGATCCACCGCCAGTAGAAAAGATGTTGCTAATTTCACCACAACAGGGGCATACATATCCGCTCATATTTTCGATGAGTCCGAGAACCGGAAGCGAGACTATGCGTGTGAACGAGAGACATTTGAGCGCATCCGCGAGTGCGACTGCTTGAGGTGTGGTCACGATAACGGAGGAAAGGCGGGAATGAAGAGGTGCGAGGTGTTCGAGTAGGGAAAGGTGCTCGTCGGATGTACCTGAGAGAAGGAATGAGAAAGGGGGAATGATACCGATTCCGGATGAAAGGACAGACCTGGAGGAGTGTCAATAACGAGATAATCTAACTCTCCCCAGCGTACGTCACTCAGGAATTGTCTAATCATAGCATTCTTCTTCGGTCCTCGCCACACAACCGAGTCCTCTCTTTTCTTCAGCAAGAATCCAACACTCATACACCCGAGTCGACCTGAAGTGCCATCAGCATAGACGGGTACCCATCCTTCGGTACTTTGGTGGACAGGATGTCCATCAAGTCCAAGCATACGAGGGATGGATGGGCCAGTAAGATCAACATCGAGGATTCCGACACGCGCAGTCGCTGATGTAGCATATAGTGCTAGCGCAAGTTGAGCGGACACGGATGACTTCCCGACGCCTGTCAATACCACAAGATGGAGAAACAGTGACGACTCCAGTTAGGTGTGTCCGCACCCCATGGACGAGTATGCTGACACACCTCCTTTACCAGAGAGCACAATGATAATATGCTTTACCGTCCTCAGACGGCGTGCTACTGGAGTTTCGCTTTGCATTGGCCTGAGTCCAACGTGGAGGTAAAAAATACGTAGTGGATGAAGGTGAGTAATGCAAAAGTCGGAATGGGTCCGGAGATCCCGAACCGACATCGGAGATAGCCTGTGAACAAATCAGGGTCACCTGTTCATTCGCCGAGGCGCCCTGCCCTTTGGTCAATGAGGGTCCAGTCAAGATCGACGGTCGCTCCAGAGATAGGTGTTGCTAAAGGAAATTTCCTTTCCGCCGGCAATTACAAAGGTATCAAACAAACAATCATTTGCTAGCTATTTGACTCTAGCATAAGGTCAAAGCTCTTCCCCAGGTCGAAATAATGCGCAAATGCTTCATTTAGAATCCTTGAAGTGTGTCCATTCTAGTTCTGCATACATGCCTTTTGGAACACCGCACCGTGGCTTTAGAGTTCCGTACCGTACCATTTATGTGCACCTCCTTCACCCCTCAACAGGAAGATAAAATTATCCAGGTATGCTGACTGAGACAGTTATCTCATTGACTGAACGTTCTCCCGTCAGTGTTGGAGCATACGTGCAGGAACTCGTTTAGATGCGCGCCTATTTGACTGCCGACGGACTAGAAAATGCATTTTTCTTTGCTCGCTGAGGATCTATATGTTTGGGCACGGAAACAAGCGAAACAGTGAGGCCTCGTGCTATCGATACATTGGTCACGCTATGATAAAAGGCGTGGAATTTGTAAAGTTTACCAATCGTCGGAACCATAGGACGTAATTCAGTATTATCGCGATTTGTGCGGCTACACGTAGCAGAAACTGGGTCTGAGAACTGAGCGAGCTGCGGATAGGGTACACGGCTCTGAACTGAATTCAATATGTTCCCTCATGAACGGAAAAGACCCAACTGCTTGCGGAATATTGAAAGAATGACCAGAGAAAGTGATTGTACGGAAAAGCAACGTGCCCGTGCCGCGAACGGTGCTACGGAAGCTACCTATCGGGTCCAGGAGCGGGTGATGTAATTATAAAGTGTGTTCGGCTTAAGCTAAACTGGGCAACCGATTTGAGTTTGACCTTCCACGTGCGGGAAGCGTGCTGTGTTGTCTTGAGTCCGCGTTCATAATCATATAAACGCGATGCCATCGCCTTTACCTCCCTCTTCGCTTCTCCTTGTCCTCCACTACTGCGTACATCGCTACCTCGCTCCCCTTCCCCGCGCATTCCGCGCCACTTTCTTTGCAAACGCAGCAGTTGGTGTTGACTATACCAACTCGCCACGCTCCTGACGCGTCCAAACTCCCGGTCGTGCCCGATACATATGCCTTTAACAGGGGCGAAAGCGCGCAGCCAATGTGCACAGAGGAGGACCATATCGAGAAATTTCTCAAATGATTCGGGAATAGGTGTGTACAGCCAAATGCTCTGTGGAGCCTTTCAGAACTCTTAACCGACGCGTCGGGGGATTCACCAGCTTCACTGACCTCCGCTGGCCCTCGGACCTCACGCGAATCATGCCAAAATGCACCTCCATCATTGAGTTTCGAACACGTGATTGACGATGTCGTGAATCCGACTTTGTTGCATCGAGGATATCATTCATCGGAGCCGGTTGAGCTCGGACAAGCCTCGAATGCCGAACAACCGCGTGGAAAAGTCCGTGTGGAGAGTTGGTTGAAGGAGCAACAGCGCATAAATAACTCCATAGACGACAGCACGAGGGAACGTATCGCAAAAGCGGCAGGGACACCGTGTAACCCGTATCTCGCCTATCCCGGTCTATTGAAATGCACAGTATGGCAAGATGAAGAGGATGATGATATCCTCGGGAGCTTTGTCATAGTTGAAGAAGATGAACCGGAGGAGTACCTTGGCAATCATGACAGCCCCAACAATTTTTTGGAGGTGAGTATCCTTGCCAACGTCAATTGAATTGTTTTACCTACTAAGTTTAAATATGTGACCAGCACACAGCAAATAAATTTTTGACTACTTCTGCTACATCCTATGCGTCCTCAGCGCGACCACCGTCTCTCAGACCATCTCGACCAGCCAGCATCTTGTCCGTCTCTCCCTGGCGAAATCTTCCTTTCACCAAAACGTTACCGGTTCGCCGAAGCTCGTCGGCTCCTGGGGAGCCTGTTGACCTCTCCACTCCAGTCGGATCGCTTAAGATTGGTTCCAATCGTAGGCGATCGCCTATACCTGAAGACTTTTTGAACACCGGTACCTCGGCGAGTTCGAGACCCGGAAAGACAGCTCAAAATAAATCGAGCAACTCTACCTTGAAGGCACCGAGCACGCCTCGCAGCTCGGTGCGAAAGCGCCTAGGCAATCTTATGCGACCTGGTACCAGTCCTACTGTTAATTTGGCTTCTCCAGAATCGAAGAGGACCTCTGGCAGTCCTCGTCCTTCAACAAGTGCATCGACGAAGACCGCGACAACGTCTACTGCGGTAGAAAACGAGTTCTGTTCTGCGCATGGTGGCAGCCCTAAACGGTATCTGCCCAAGTTCAATCTTAACCTTTCAAAGCCGGCTCGGCAGCCTGCAGAAAGTGTCCGGCTAGACTCTCCTACCCGTTCCTCCTTCTCAGCGACTTTGCATCATGATGAGCCGGTAGAGCCGAACCCGCATCCGGAAGAATTGCTCTCACAGCCTGATCTTCCGTTTGCGCCGACGCTCTCGAAGAGACGATCTCAGCAAAACATATTCCACGACAGGCGACGCAATGCTTCGAGCTCTGCACTGAGCACACTAAGCATCGGTAGCATTGGCACCTTAGCGTCGAACATCAACGGACGTGCCAGCAGTGTATTCTCTGGCTCAGCAAGTGCGAAAAAGAAACGGCTTGTTGTGAGTGGCATTGCCCCAGACGACGCTGCTGCTTTGCAAGGGCTTCGGAGATGGTGCGAGGTATGTCAAATGCTCCATTGCAACATATTCTTACCTGTTGGAGGATGACTAACGTGTTCATTGATATTGATTTCAGCGCTTCGGCGAACTGCGACAAATAACTCGAATGCCAAACGGAGATTTGCATATCGACTTCAAACGTGCCGATGTGGCAGATACGGTATGTGGAATAACATTTTGCACTCCCATCATTTCTAAGTCCATGACAGGTGTGTCGTATCTCCGCGCGAGTTCACATAGCAGATGTAGGGAGCGTCAATGTGTCATGGACCTCCGGAAGGAGACATTAGCATTACTGCCCTTCCTTTTGCGCTTATTACTCTTTTGTGACGCTTCGGCGACGTCCGACTTTGATTTTCCTTTTCCATTTCCATTTCACGACCTGTGACGATGTTCCTTGTTTGCTCTCTCCATGCTGTGTCACTTCTTACCACGTGGTAAAAAATCCATCACATCGGTGAGTCTTTGTGTCCAGACATACGGGTCTGACGTGACGTGTGTATGGTTAAGGTGGTAGCTGACTTGCGTTCGGCATCTATCGCCAGATCTCTGTAAGACTACATACATATCGCCTTTCGACAACAGCCGGATATTCTGTACTATTCGTGTATAACCCCGTGTTTTCCTTGCTCCCCTCGTTTACGTGCCTGCTGTATGTTTCAAAACACGCAGTGCACCGTCCATATGTTCTCTAGATATCACACACAGACTGCTCACTCTCCTTATGGTCACCCATGCGTACACCCTTTCATCTCGCTGTTTCCGACATATGCTTAGGTACGCTTCTTCCGTGCCTTCTCTACGTGCAATTTGTTGACGTGCATGCTTTATTACAGCATCTGACACTCTTTCGACCACTTCGATTTACCATATCTGATCGACCTTGACTTTCTTGTCTGTGTTGTTCTATATCGTCGTTCCTTACTTCTCTGATCCTGTTCCATTCTGGACACGCCATTCTGGGTGGTTCTGTATCGAGTCTCGCAAATCGCTTGCTTATCGAAATCTTTTCGTTTTCCTTTTACTCCTTGACCAACGGTTACCCCTCACATCTTGTTATACCACTTGCATCTGCACACTTCAGTACTCACACGCACATTCCGATCTTCTGTAGTGTTACCAATGAAAACTTGTTGTGTAGTTGCCGTAGCCAGATCCAAAGACAGGATCCCTTGTAGAATATGTATGTATGCCTAGGCCACCTTTCTTGAAATCCGAAACCAATACACTCGTTTCTTGTTCATATAGACATGTATCGATGAGACTTTGCTATCGTATTTCTCACCCGTTGTTGTTCCTGAGACGGTAGATTGCGCTGTGGCGCGTGCCGATGGACAGCATCTAGACGCTAGCCGGCAATATACGAGCAGAAGGGATCGGCCTTGCTTATTTTGTGCTAATGCAAGCTAATTTGCAGTAGGTGTGCTGGGTGCGGCGCGTCAAAGAAAAGAAGAGGAAGAGGGCCGCAGGAGGATGAACTTGAAGAGCAAATCATGCAAGACGTATCACGAAACTGTGAAATCGGCCAGACCCAAAAAAAAATGTCGCACGACTTGTTTTCAAGATGAACTTGGGAAGTTTTTTAGACTGAAGGGCACACGAGCGAAGATGAAGATGTGCCATCGTTGACGCAGGCAAATCATCGATAATTCGAAATCATCAACGAGGATTTGAATTCATCAAAGAGTAGAGTGCACAAAATCAAAGCCATTAATTATAGCCACACGTGACCCTGGATTATGAATTTGTCAGTCAGATTGTCTGTCAAACTTTGCACTGCCACATTACACAGATCTTCTTCCTTCCGTTTCCGTATTGCCCCAATTTTGGCTCGTTCCAGAACGAGTGCAAACCCTTGCTTAGACAAAGTCCCTCTCTGCTTGGATTGATGGATTTGCTGTGCCTTGTCTATCGTGTGGATCATATAATGATATTGATCGTCCTTGATGATGTTGGATTCGGACTGGACTCAGACTCGGAGAAACACAGCTGACTGATTTGACTTTGACGTGTATCTAGAAACGTCTGAAAGCAATGCAGATACAGCTTTCTAAGGGCTTCTTCTCGTGCTACATATATTTGGCTTCTTCTTCTTCTTGTATCCTGGCTTGGTAAATGATAAAAATGGGTGAGTTGGTGGGACGAGGGATGGAGGCGATGCTGCGCGGCTAGCATTATACGGCTACAGCTTCTTAGCCTCTATGAGCCTAGGGGAGTGATTACTATTGGACTATGGATCACAGTGCAAGACAAATACAGAGGACTGAACCGCTAATAATGACTTGGATAACTCAGCGCCGTTCTACCGGGCGGATAGGTTACTTCCCCGTAGCTTGTCCTCGGCTTCTCTTCTACCTGATGAAGGATGTCCCTACGCTTCTGTGAAATAGCAGATGAGGAGACTAGTTTTACTGTTACTATGTAGTCACTGTCTCGCGCCGTGTGCCGAGCGATGCCTCCGCCCCGCCGGTGGGTAATGATTATGCTTCGCACGCGTCGAGGCCGAGATGGCGATGAGGGATCAGGAGAGGACGTGCTTCTATCTCATACCGCCGCGCGCTTCTCCCCGCGTCCGGTGGCGGTCCATTCGCTATATCCCTTTCGACTAATACTCGCGGGAAAAGGAAACTCATTAAAATCCGCTTACATTTCTCCACTCCTCTTCTCTCTCCTCGACTACATCCATCTTCCTCCTCGTCCATCGCCAGCACAGTCTCTCAATTATTCTCTTTTGTTTACTCTCTCTCTCTTCCCTCTAGCCCACCATCATCACCATCGGAGTAGCAGTAGTTAGGAGTAATAGTAGTAGTAAAGACAAAAACATCTTCAAGCCACCCGCAGCACCATCTCTCCTCGTCACATCTCATCTCCTGTTCTCTATATATTCATCCCCTTTCACCCCCTCCTCATTCTCTCTTGTTCACTCTACTTGGAATACTTGGATCAATGCGCTCAAAGCACTCCTCTCGCACCCGCACTCGCACACATAGTCGCGAACAGCGCCTCCACCAAAGCGCTTGGGCAAATCGTTATGATTATCTCAACACTTCCCCACCCCCTCCTCCTCAATCTTCATCTCCCGTACCTTCCTCTACCTCTTCTTCGACTCCTGGAGTCTCTTCTGAGCAACAGGCTCGCGCGCTTAGTCTAGAGCTCTTTGGCGCAAACGCGAAAGCCACTGAGAAGCGCGACTGGGCAGATGATGACGTACCTTCGACATTGTTCTCTCCGGGACGCTTCCCCCTCGTCCTTGATGTAGCTACTGGTTCTACTCCCGCTCGTAAGGAGATCCTAAAGCAGCCACATAACGCCAGTGTATTCGTCGGCAGGTCTGTACTTTTCTCCCTCCTCACCACACCTGCTCCAGCTGACTCGCTTGTGACGCGTTCTTTACTATTGTTTTTAGTCTTCCGCCTCATAAAGATGAGGCAGAACTCGCGCAGCTACTCGCGCAGCATCTCTCGCGTTACGCGAAGGTCCAGAATATCAAGATCGTGCGCGATTCGAAGGGTGGCCTGTGCGCCTTCGTGCAATGTGAGGTACGCATATATTCAGCTCCGTTTTTTGAAGCTATTTTTTCTGTGATTGACGGAAATTTTCTTTGTGGTACCCCTTTTTGACGTGCTTCTTCCATATCATATAAGGATGCGACTCAAGCTGCGCAGCTTGTGACACAAGCACAAGCAAACCCGCAGTCCTTCATGGGGCGTTATCTCCGTTACGAGAGTGCAAGGGCACGTCGTACCCTTTGGATTTCATATCGGACGCCCATGTATTTTATGCCATGCTCATCCCAGGATGGTAAGAAGCACGCATATATGAAGTTCTAATAAAGGCCTTATATATGTCTATTCTATATAGAAGAAGGTCCAGATATCGTCACTGATGAAACTGGTGTAAAGGGCCGATGGATTGAATCTGATCTCCCAGATGCGCTGCGTATTTGGAAGCCTCGCGATGTCAAGTCTGTTGAATTTCACACTCACTTGATGCTATTGGATTACATTGACACTGACTCGACAAGGTACCCTATTGTTACCTTCCGAGGCGAGGCGCAGAATATTGGTGATGTCTCGCGTTCTGACAAGGATGCTTTGACGCCAAACGTACCCGCGGCTTTCCGGCAGAAAGGCGTCTTGTTCACAGAACTTAAATTTGACGCACAGGTTAGTATCTTCTCATGTATTCCGTATACAGGATCTCACTCGCTAACTTGCTACTGTACGAAGACAATTCAAAGGATGGCAGAGGCATTCGGGCCTCTAGATTCTTTTAAGGCATTGTCTGCCAACGAGTCCGGAGGACACTCGTTTACCTATCCACTCGGCCATGATGCCAATCGCTCAGTAGGTATGGATACAGGTATCTGGGAAATCAAGTGGGAACATAGGGATGACTGTATCACCGCCTTGAATGTTTGTCTGATTTCCTTTTCCGTTCGTAGGCAAGGAGGTTTAAGTTATACTCATCTTATAGACACTTCGCCGAATACCACACCTAACGGTCACTTGGGCGAAAGACTTACATACATCAGGATCTAATTTTATACGCACGCCCACATCACCACGCTATCCGGCCTCTCATCCGCAACGGGACGTCATTTCTCCCATTGTTCGCGGACGCCCCTTCCTCCTGCTCGATCGTAACTCCAATCGCGAGAATGCTTTCCGCAGTACGGACGTGTCTTCGTCTACTCAGACATCCGGACATTCGTCAAAGCTGGCATCGCCTCAAAAGGGAGCTGTTAGGCTTGGTCCTTTGGTGACTCGCCGCGGAAACGAGGCTATACATGATACACCTGAAGGTGAAGAGATTGATGAAGGCTGGACTTTTGTAGGGTCTCATTACGCGATACGTACGGTCCCACCCGCTTTATCTGAGCGCGCGTTACCCGTAGCTGAGGGGATCAGAGAAAAGGTCCGTGAATGGAGCGAAGGCGACTTTCCTCCCTTGAAAACCGATGTGCGCTCCATCGGGATCAAGAAAAGCGATGAAGAGAGGTCAGTTATTCTTCTTCCCGATGTGACTTTGAACTATCCTGACATGTTTCTGATAGCATACCTGTGACTACTAGCATCCCGCTTGATGGTCCGGCTCTACAGTTTCCGAAGGTTGAACAATCTGAAGCTTCAATGCATGAGGAGATTAATTCAGACGAAGAGACGTTAAAGGACTCTCGACCTGTAGTTGTTCATAGACGGTCACTCTCAAACCCTGTCGCCCGTCTTCAAGCCGAAATCTCCCAGGCTTCTCCTGGTGCACAGAGACTGGAAATACCTCCTACCCCTGATCTCGCGAATTCGTCCCTTACCCAGACGCCGACTTCGGGTCATCCTGAACTGCAGTCTCCAGCACATCCTGCCATGATCCCTCTTCCGGCTCCAGGATGTGATGAGGAACAGAAGAAACTTCAGGAGGGAAGCCAAGAGAGCGAGGGTATACCATCGGAGTCAGATCAGGGCTCGATGGCTGGAGGTACGTATGGGAGACGCGACCACCGGAGACAGATGACCGTCGATCCGAAGACTGTCTTCGTCGGCGGACTCGAGGCTTACGGGCCGCGCCCATGGGACGAATCAAGACTTAGAGAAATATTCGGTAAATATGGGCAGGTACACGAAGTGCACATCGTTTGTCCTGGTAAATTGCATTCTCTTTTAGACCGAAAACGGTACTGACTAATACCTAGGCAAGAAAGCAGGGTTTGCATTTGTAACCTTCTCTGACGAGGAGAGTGCAGCGAAGGCTATCAGCGGGGAGGTAAGATCCTTCTGTGCTTTGATGCTTTGACGTGGAACGGATGTAATATTTTACACTTCATCTCAGCACAACCACTTTTATGATGGTAGGCAAATACGAGTCCAGATTCGCGATATGAACCCTCCGCGAGGTTTCAAGTTTCGCGGTCGTGGCTTTGGAAGACGTCCGTTCGGATTCGGCTCACATTTCGACGGTATGCATCGCCATGCGAACACTATGAGGCCTACCGAGCCAAATTATTTGGCTGCAATAAACCAGAACAAGCCGTTTGGACATCACTTAGTTTACGCAAGCGGACCACAAGAGAGGGCGCCGTTTCAAGCTGATCTCCATGGCCCCCAAAGCTCTCATCAACTCGCTCCGTCGACGTCAATGGAGACCGCCTCAACCACATTGCGTTCTTTGAATAGTTTTGACTCGAAGATCGATACGGAGGCCTTCCAAGAGACCGACTCGAAGACAGCGGTATCGAATACTCCTCCGCCAGGTATGTCTAGCTTATCGGCGTCTACATCTGGCCCTTTCGCGCCCGTCACCCCTCAAGGACTGCCAGCGGCTCCAGTCAATTACTATTCGCCGCATGCATGGCCTTCTCCCTGTGGTGTCCAGATGCACTATCCGATGCCGTATGGAGCGTATGGCGGGATGATCCCGACTATGCCTTTGCCGTTTGCATCGGCAAATCAGACTACGGATCCAAGTACCGTCTCTGGTACTTCATCGGCTCAGTGGAATCCGATGTACAGAGTAAGCATTGAAATCCTTAGGAAAGAGGGGATATCTCACCGTGATTCACATAGACTAGTATCCCCTTTACACCCTATCCGTATATTGTCGTACCGCCCGCCAACACAGACGTGTCTCGGTCAGCGACTGTGACATCCTCGCAACCCACGACGCCGGTAAAGAGTCAGCCTCCCCTCCATCCAACAGGTTTCATCCAAGGTGAACACGGCGTACTTATCCCTATGTACCAACCAGAGGCTCTAAGCGACTACATGAGTGGCTGTTCGCCAACACAGAACGCGACGGCTCCTCGCGCATCTACGATGAGTGCCGGTGCAGCGTTCGTGGGGCAGCAACAATCAAATCTTTCCAGTGTACAGATGTGGCACGGCTATACGCACGCACCCCAGTTCATCGCGTATCCCGTTCCGCCTGCGTCGTCAGTTGGAGTGACAACCTCAGCTACACCTCCCGGGCTAGTCCAGCACCATGCAAGCCCGCAACACATGCTGGGCCAACCGCTTCAGGTATCGGCTTCGCATCCAGGGTCGTACGCCACAACAAGCGTTGGTAATGCGACGCATACAGTTCCCGTTCACCAGTCTATCATTTCTTCTCGACCGTCCGGATCGACTGTGCATGGAATGCCACCGCCCTACTTTGTAGGACACCACCCTAGCGCCATGAACATGCCGTCCGCGAGCCATCGCGGTGGATTTCACCTGGGCCATGCAACGCATGGTGCTGCAGCGGAGCGAAACAATGTTACGTACGTCAACAAGCATCTACAGAGACGTGATCCAGCATTTTACCACAATCGTAGTGGACAATCCACTCATGGACGTGGGCCAGAATTCACGACCATTCGCTCTCCTTCTACGAGCCGCTCGGCAGGAGGCTTTTCCAACACGTCCCGCGCCGACTACTCCCAAAGCAACAATTCATTTCATCAGAGGCAACGGAGCTCTTCCACTGCTCCTTCCCATCAGCTAGGATTTACCAAGCACATCCAGGACGGCGGACAATCGCAGCAGCAACATCAATGGACGGGCAGTATTCAACAATAGACGTCAGAAAACATACGGCATCTTCCCTCGAATTTGGATGAAACGCAAAAACAACAGGTTATCCTTTCTTTTCCGAATCGCTATTCCTCACATGCCCGTCATTTTTTTAAAAAAGAAATTTACTCGGTATCTGCATCGCTCTTTTATGGTTTTAATTTTCCCCTTATGCTCTATGATTATGATTTTTTGCACCTTCCAGTTGGGACGAATGCTCATCCGCTTCTTTTCTTTCCTTTGCACAACAGCCACTATTCCAACTGTCCTTTTTGACTGACTGACTTAATTCGCTCGTTACCATGTTGTTCGGAAAGGTAATAGAAGAAACATTCATTTCTGTCTCTATATCTGACTGAGAAAATAGAAAAATACATTGTGGTAAGAAATAAATAATGGAATAGTTACGTGTATATCGTGTATTGTGCGTATCAGTGAGCATCTACCTGTATGAAGATCTCTATGGTTAAACGTCCAATTGTTGCGAGTCTATGTTATTCAAGAAATATCCTAAATCCGACCAGAAATTCTGCTGACATGAAGATCCAACCCATAATGGAAGAATGGAAAGATGGTGAGTGTCTTCCAACGTGTATACATTCCAAACGCCCGGTTCTGACAGGCGCTTCTCGGGATGTTGGTGTAATCGCGGTGACGGTAGTGGTGCGGATACCGGTGAGGATTCGTGATGTATGCATCTAGTCTCGGCGCATTCCCGAGGGTGCCATTGAGAGAATACGGGCACCACTCCGTCGTTCGCCCAGTAGTGCTCGCTCAGGTCTGCGACTTGACTTGCGTACCGGACGATGCCAGGCTTGGCTAACTCAACTAAGGCGAAGTCATCTAGGGGCGTCCTGTAATCTGGGAGAAACGAGGGCTGCGGTATCAGGGATTCGAAGTTGAAGGACCCGATGGACCGCGCGGAAAAGTAAAGTGGCGGAATTCGTATATTGGCCAGAGAAGGGCTGTGTTTCCCGTTCTCCGAGGAGACTCGGTTAGTCTAGGGAATGAAGTTAGCGTATTTGTTTCTAAGACGCCAGATAAAAGAATACTTACGAAAAATGCTGTGTAGCTGGTATAATAAGTATTCGGATTACAAAGGCCTTCGTCATTGGCGTCTCGTTCGTCTGCGGCTTCAAAAGTGACATCAAACGGCGTAGCATCTCGCCCCTCTGCCCAGTCGCTTCTCCATAGATGTCGGAGGAAGGAGGTTAAACTACATTCCTGGTACGAAAGGGCGCGACTATCGGCGTGTAAATCTAGGGCTTTCGGAAGTAGGGGCGAGATGTAGGATAGGACGTGCACAGCCTTGGCTAAGACGCTCCCAATCGAAAAGGGGCGTACGGCCGGTGCGCTGTCTGTGCGTTCCCCGAGAGCGTAGACGATTTGTGTCCCTCGAAATGGACACGATACTTAACGGACATGATCAAAACTTGTGAGAATTGAGGTATAAAGGAGCTAAGAATCTTACCAGTAGTTACGGAAAGAAGCATATCAGCATGTGTATTTTGTCCGAAGAATCCAATTGATAATAAATGCTGAAGCTTCATTATCGTTGCTCCTCCCTAATGATGTCCATTGATACCCTAGGATAATAGGAGAATAAATAGATAAAACGAACGATGGAATGTCCAAGAAAATGCAATGGATTGGAAGGTGACCAAATTGGATAGAGTCCCGTGGGATGATGCCGGCCATATCGCTTATGTCCGGATTGTCTCGCATGTTCCGCGCCGTAATCCACTAATCGAGCGTTCCGTTCAACAGGAATTTCCTGTGAATAACATTGCGAGAAGCTTTACTTACCTGTGCCGCCTTTGATCGTATAATACAATTCGCAAGCACGATCATGCAAAGAGCTCACAGGACCAACACTAGTTCATGCGATGAGAACCAAAAACATGAGAAAATTAAAAGATAACGAATTAACCTTGCTATCATGACCTTCCGGTCTCCCAGAATCTTCTCATACCCTCCCACATACTTTCTCAGCGGTGACCACGCGACCGAACCGGAAGTGGACAAGAATCCCTCAACAATGATCAATGGGATATCGCCAGTACATGGGCCTGAGTCTTTCTTCATGTACAGGGCTGGTATGAGGTGATGGTGGTAAGTGTGAGAGTTGTCTTAGGCATCCGGATGCAAGGACGTTGCAATTGATGCCAGTGCCGATGGACAGCGACGATCGAGGCCGCTGCGGCTGTACTTGTGGGTCCCTTATCAGACTATATTTTGGGAAATTGATCGGCGCCCATATCATATCCCAATCAAACCTTATCTATTCAACACACACACTCACGGAAGCAAATTGGTTATACATGTATTTGTTTACGCGGGATGACTCAAGACCGCCGCCTCGGCCTGACCGATTTGAGTATTCAGTTTACCCTGTTTGTAAGATTTCAACACTAATGTGCTAATATTATTGTTATCTCCATTCCGAGAAAAACAAAAACAAAAACAAAGATTGCGACTAATTATGACTGAGTACAGATGAGCGACAAAAAATACAGGCAGTGCAAAAAACAATCAATCGTTTTGCAGGCAAAATTCTCGTTTAGAACGGAGAAAGGGCATATAGGAGTGAAATAATAATTAATATGAGAGGAATATCAGAAACATATATTATAGTTATATACAGTCTAGAAAGTCTATAATTAAATGAGAAGCGATCGAGATCGGTCGCAGTCGGAGGTAAAACGGAAGTAAATTCCAAAGAGACAAGTCATCAGTCGAACAGAACAGTGACTTTATTGCTGGGCCTTCCTTCCTATATGAAATGTTACGATGTATATATGTTCACCAATATTCCAAGCGGGTTTAGGTAAAAGCAGTACCTAAAGGGCTTTCTGGACACGTCGAGTCGAGCTAGAAGTATCAAAAACGTCCTTCGAACCCTATCCTCGAGCAGCCCGGGGAAACCGCTCGGGAGCTTTATTGGTAACCCGATGACTACTGTAATCGTTGTTGTTCCTGCTGGTCCTGTTGTTGATGGTATGTCGGCGGCTGATCGCTTTCAGGCCGAGAATACATCTCGTGACCCTCCATGTAAAGCCCCGAAAGCAAGGATTCGAGCGTTGCTACGGCAGGCTCGGGAAAAGGATAGCTTCGTGCGCGAAGCCGAACGGCTTGGAAGAAGGCGTCGAGTCGGTTCCACCGGTTCTCGTCGAGCGAATACACTTCTCTCGGAGCATATTGTGGCACTGTCGAGTGTACATCGACCGCCGCCGGTGGTCCAGGCAGGTTCTGGGTATGTGGGGTGACGGGCGAAATGGGAGACACGTGTGCGCCATTCGATAACGGCGCCGCTTGGTTTTGTGTTCCGGGCTCGCGGCAGCAGAGCGCTTCAGAATAAGGATACGGATAACGGCTAGAATGCAGGGTTTGGATCTGCGTAGACGGCGTTGTTGGTGTCGGTAGATACTGTGCCTGATGGCCCAGTGCTTCCGTTGGTTGCGATAAGTAAGTCGTCGGCTGCGGTTGGTGCACTGGTGCATTCGGATCGTACGAGGGCGGCGGCGGCACCCGATAAACATGATTTCTGCCGTTGCTTCTTGCGATAGGTGGAACCACAAAAGCAGCCTCAGATGGATGAAGGACTGCATCTCCGCGATTTCGACCATATATCGCAGGTGACTGAGGCGAGAGCGCAGAGACAAGCGCTCCGTCTTTAAATGTTGGACAGGGCAATCTGTCTTGTGGCGGCATTACTTGAATGCAACCGATATGATGCTGCGTCTGAGGACGCTCCACGGAAGCACCGGGAGAACCCTTTGTTAATGAATCGGGAGGCTTTAAGCTCGCCATCGGAGGGGGCTCGATTCGCACTCCATCGTAGTTTCTCACTTCCCTATTATTAGATGCCGTAGGACTACTCACGGCAGGGAATATCGTGCCGTCACGTATGGCGCTGGTACGGGAGAACTCATTCTGTTGTTGTGCTTTACGCTCATGTTCTGCGATATTACGTCCACGGCGTGTGAATGGCAGGTTCTCCCGGCCAATTGGGTGGGAGTGCTGGTTAAATACTTTACAGGAAAGCACATCAGAGTCAATTCAGTACCCACGTAATGAGAGACAAAGAAGGGAACGAACGCTTTGCGCGTACTATCGTCGTCCCGAAGTATGTTCTGTAGCTAATTGATGCTGGGCATCCTTCTCCTTCCATCTGAATAAGAGTGAATAAGATTTCCCATAGCATACGGATATCAAAGTAAAATGACAGACATTACGTCGAGGCATGCTACGGTTTCTCTCCGGAAGCATAGCGACATATTTACTTCTCGCGCTTTTGAAATTTCGACTGCAGAGGAGCTCCGTGTGCTCCCTGAAGTTTGGTGGGACGGTTTTCGACCGGTAAGTCTCGGCTTTAACGAATTCGACCGTTTCTTGCTCCTCGAGATGAGAGCGCCAATGCTGGAAGGCATCGAATGACGGGAACTGAAGTGGATATTCCTCATCAAAAACATCAGGGACGTAAGGCGCGATATCTTGGCCTTTATAGTTTTGCAATTGTGCAGCGGGTATATGTCCCTGGAAAGCCGGCGGCGGTTGCGCGAAGAAGTCCGATGGAGGCGCGTGCACAGGAGAACACGAAGGCGAGGGTCCTGGAGCATAGGCATTCTGGACGTGTTGAGGCGGTAACAGGGGTTGCATGAAAGCAGGCTCGCTCTGGTTATGAGTCTGTCTTGTGTCCTTGGGACCCAGATGAATGGGAGGATCTGTGTGCCCATGGAAGGCTTCAAGTTGGTGAGTGGGGTTCATTGGGTATGAGCATGTGTTGTCAACGTGTTTAACATGGTGGTAGAAGGACAAGAGCTGGAGAGACGGGTGTTTGAATTTGAGAGAGAGCCGAAGCGGATTCTGATCCTGACGTCCGTGCGAAATATGTAAGCTTCTCATCCGATCAACAATCCTAAACTAAGTGGCAGTGTCACTCGAGAGCCACGAGGCTGGAGAAGGGTCACTCTTACATGCCGGGACGGGACCTTTTATTCCTTCCCGCGGCACAAAATCCCTCATCAGAAAATCGGTAGAAATTTTCAGAAGAGTCCTCACTTGACAGAAAGCAGGAAAATGTATTTACAGGATTTGCCAAGTTAAGCAGGTAGATCAATAAAAGCATCCAATCCGGTGTTAAGTCCATATACGTTACTTGTAGTCCGACTTTAAATCCGAGAATTAATCCTTTTATAGAATAGTCCATACTCCCATTATCATCCCCGAGACAAATGTTCCTAATCCAGCCCACACGCCCGGCGGAACGGAGAACGTTGAAATAGCAGCGCTGCTGCTGCTCGTCGAGCTGTCCGTAGTGTCTGGGATCGGTGTGGCAATCGACGATGAAGGCGCGTATGTCACTCCGTTCAGTGTAGCAGCAACTTCAAACACAGATCCACCACCATACTCGTAGAACTAAGCAAACAAATGTCAAGTTATTGGAATCGCATATATGCTATGAGCGAAATAACCGAACTTACGTCAACGAGCATGAAATTGGGGCTGCGTCCATATTGTACCCCACATTCTGAGGCTTGCTTTCCGAGAGAACCATCACCGCTTGCAGCATTCGTGGTGTTTAATGCATCCTTGTCCGGAGCTACTGACGTAGCAATGATGCTGACTTCTTCATCGAGGAAGTGATTGATCGTATACAGCTGCGTGGAAGAATCACCCTTTGTCCGGTTTACGTTGCAGTCGAACGTGGGATCGGTAACATCGAACGCGGTCTCCCACATATTTGTGAATTCTAAGGAAATCATTCTATTAATAAATAAACTCGATCTGCGATGTATAAAAATACTCACCATCGATGATGTAGGAAACCTGGGTCGAGTCTGCGTCGGCATCCATGAAGGTGACTAATCGTTTCCCACTGTCAATCATACTCCCAAGCGTCGGCCAGTCCGTGTACACCATCGGCGATGACGTAGGCGTGTACGATAGATCTGTCAGGCCCACTGACTGGAATACGGAATCGAACTGTGACGGCGTCGCTCCGTCTGAGTTTACGATGAGCAACGTGACAACTAGGAACACCGCCATTAAGTCATGCCATGCCAAAGTGACCAAACCCAGGAACGTACCATCATTTGTGTTGGCATCCATCCAAGTTTTGACTGACGCGCGATCCCATCAGCACAATTCAAAACAAAGGCACAAGTGCCACATACCTTTGGTAAGGTAGTCCTGCAGCGTTCCACCATCGTATAGGACGCAACTCGAATGGCACAGGTGTATCACATCGTTTTGCATATGAGCCTGCATTTGCAGCATGCGAATGCCATCATTAAGTTGTTGGGTCACTGGTTATTTTAGTCATAGAAATGAAATAATCCGTGGGATCTTCGGTCAGACTAGAAGGCGATGAGGCAAAAAAGAGGGTGTTGATTCACCATCATAATCTTGATTGGTAGCCACTGTTATGGTAGAGAATCAGGATGGTCCGAAGCATCGCAGAAAACTACGAGGTAGAAACACTTACAGTTGTTCGTGCCGACGGCGTAGCTATTATGTGCACCAACGAAGGAGACATTTCCATAGCTTCTGTCGCAGAACTACCGCGTTGCCGGAATCAGAGAAATTTTTGCTGGATACGATTGAATCGACGAAGACACGCACCTCCTCATGGCCATTGCATACTGTTGCGCGCCGAGAGAGGGAGAGTGCCAAGGAGGACGGGAGAAGGGAAAGAGAAGCTATAAGAGCAATTGAAAGAGCGACCCGCGCGTTTGAGAAATGCATTGTGATAAAATTGAATCGCTTGTGTAGTCAGAGAACGTGAGTATGGATGGGATCAGTAAGAGAGAAAGGGGCCAAGAAGGGAGTGAAGGGGGAAGAGGGGATGGAGAGCTATTGTAGTCCGACCCAGTTCACCTGGGGTGGGGTCAGAAGAAAGAGCATAGCCACCACTTACTGTAGGCGCAGCACTTTTCGGCTCTGCACGTCGATCAATGTAGATCATTACTTCTTTTATTCATAACCCAAATAACACAACACACAGGGGCAAAACCCTATTTCCGAACACAGCGGGCAAAAACCGGTTTCGGCAGTGCTGCGATAACGGTCGAAAGTAGGAATGAAATTTACAGCTAATTGCGTTCGTAATGGCACTCCCAAGTGTTTTTTGAATGAAGTAACACTACGGGCAATTTAGTATTTTTTAGGTGATGATAAATGATCGGAAATTTAATTTGATATGCATTATATAAGGATGAATATCTCCATTCAGGATATTAAAGATATCCACATGCATCTAAACCTAGTTTATACATTCAATATCATGCCGCATTTCTTTGATGATGATATTTATTATATCATCGTGATCGATATGGATATAGAAATCTAAATTGATATTTTCTTTATCAGCAAAGAATATCATTGAGGTAGATATTTTTTAATGATATTTTCAATATCAAAGTGTCTGTTATTTGAAATATCATTCTGTATATCAATGTCAATGACAATTTACACGATGAGCGGGCGATGAGCGGGCGCGATGAGGGTGCACAGTGGGCATGTTGTGGGCGCACGGGGGGCAGAGAGAGGGTGAACTGCAGGCGGGATGGGGGCACACTGTGGGCACTGTAAGGGCACGCTGGAGGCACATAGTGGGCGCAGAGAGGGCGCAGAGAGGGCATACAGTGTGTGCGGGTGCGTGAAGAGTGTCCGGAGTGCACAAAAGGAGTCGGAGAACATAGAACTCACAGCAGGAAGGCTGTCATTTAAAACCGGAATAAATTCATAACTAGATGTCAGATCTTCACTTTGAGAACCTGTTCACTCTCGTTTGTAAACCTTCAGAACAGTGCTGTGGACTATTGCTGGGACAATCTTGTGAGCCCCATCATTGGTTGTATCCAAAGTATGATCTGATGGGCGGTACATGCAAACCTCATCGTGATTTTATGCGCAAAACTTCATTGGCAACGAAGCCTGGGATCGATGTGTTGGTGATGAGTCGGACCATGTTGTTGGTGCAACGTGCGCCCCCGCGAACTAGGGCTCCGCGCATATCGTATACGATATGCACGTATAATTTTAGGCTTATACGCATACGCTCGTATTTTATATGAGCATATACTTGGTTCTGAAGTGTGATATGCATACGCACGTATAATATACGGCGTATACACATATACGCAGCTAAGCCTACTCATATAATATATTGGCCGTTAGGCTTGACGTTCGAGCCTCAAAAACGCTTACCGGACACTCCTTGACCCAAAACAGCCCACAGTGTGCCCCCATCCCGCCCACAGTTCACCCTCTCTCTGCCCCCCGTGCGCCCACAACATGCCCACTGTGCACCCTCATCGCGCCCGCTCATCGCCCACTCATCGTGTAAATTGTCATTGACATTGATATACAGAATGATATTTCAAATAACAGACACTTTGATATTGAAAATATCATTAAAAAAATATCTACCTCAATGATATTCTTTGCTGATAAAGAAAATATCAATTTAGATTTCTATATCCATATCGATCACGATGATATAATAAATATCATCATCAAAGAAATGCGGCATGATATTGAATGTATAAACTAGGTTTAGATGCATGTGGATATTTTTAATATCCTGAATGGAGATATTCATACTTATATAATGCATATCAAATTAAATTTCCGATCATTTATCATCACCTAAAAAATACTAAATTGCCCGTAGTGTAAAGAGACAAGTTATAACACGTGATGACTGGACTCAGTGAAAAATTTGGTTGGATTTGACGGTCAACAGCATCATAAAATCATCAGTTCCGACTCTTCATCACTGAAACTTAGTTTACATGTGTTATTCATAGAAAGGCAAAAGCACAATTTTTCTCAATGGTGATATCTAATGCAGATCTCCTTGGGTGTCTTCCTACCCACTACTACCTCAAGATTAGAAGGCTTTCGATTTTATTCTACAAATCAAATCTTTTCTTTAGAAATTTTGACAGGCAGTAGACAGTCAATACTTAATTTGAAAGCTTGTTTCGGGCAATTTGGTTGAGAATTGAGCTCGAGACAAAATGAGTAGTAAGGGTGGAAGGCATGTCAGATGTGAAATGTAACGGCGAAGTCCATTTTCCCACAGCATAAATTGTCTAAAATGTGTATTTTTCAGACCTTGTCAGAATTTTGTTGCGCAGATACGAATGTTTTCACCAGCCACATTCACAGAATAAAATATTGAATGCATTAACCACTGCTAATGTATCCTTCATGCAAAATTTCATGTGGTTCTGTTGAGTTTTGGTTGCGTAAAAATTCAAAAACTCTCCTTATCCTCCTGGAGAGCCGAGCCGAGATGTCACGTGATTTATCCTGTCCACATCTGGTCGCCTCAACTTCGGTATCTTGAATATATGAACCATGAAACTTCAATTGAATGACAAGATATACATTGGTCTCAAATAATCACACTCATTTTATAAGAAGATATAACTATCTGAGCTCTATTACAGGCAGAATGTAATTATTTGCATCGTGGGAATATACTGGTGCAAGGAATGGTGCAGGTCACTTTTGGGCTCTGGCAATGATCTCTTCATAACAATCTTTCGACATGACCAATCGCCTCCAAATTTTGTATGCAGATGCAAAAGTGAATTATATTTTCGTGTGTATTTTTTGTTCAAAGAAAATTTTCGTAAATAAGCTGTAAACAGCAATTTAAAATGTACTGGTGCAAGGACCGGTCCACAGCATGTTCAGAAAACCTTGTCAGTCGTTTGATTGCACTCGTCCTCAGGGTCCTCCTGCCTTACCAAGATACCTTGGGTATCCCAAATGGTCCCACCTGTCCATCACTCTCTTTCCTCAAGTCGGTTGCCATTTGAAGTGCACATATATTCTTGATTGGCACGCAGGATGTTATTGCTCCAGTTTCTTGAAAAAAATCTGTCAAAATATTTTGTTTGTCGACATAGATGTGCGAATGCATAATCCTCCAGTAGATACGAGAACGCTGATCCCTTCTGATCTAGGTCTTTACCGAAGGGTCAGCCCTTGTTGGCTTTTCTCAGTAAGGCAGGTGAGCCCTGAGTAGGAAAGTCGTTGCACTGACAAGGTTTTCTGATGAGGCTTATCCGGATTTTTCGGGCCCTGGTGGGCCCGATTTATCCGGATAAGAGGTCGAGTCGGCGGCCTCATACATACATAGGGATTATCAAGGGCCTCTGTTATCGCAGCACTGCCGAAACCGGTTTTTGCCCGCTGTGGAATTGGGATCCAGCCAATCAGAGACGAGCTTTCCAATTCTGTTTCCTATATAAGTGGCTCAGAAACGTAATTCTGCCCGCAGGGCTCGCGTTCTGGCGGTGGACCCCTGGTATGGGCAACGCTAGCGTCCTGGGTCGATGGATACTCGAGAAGGTAGGCTCTCTCTTCTCCGTAACCAATGCTGGCGTTCTCGGAGCCAGCTCTGATGGCTTCCTCCTCTAAATCCGTCTTACCCCCTCTCATCAGACAAATCTCATCTTCACAAGCCTCAGTGCGTGCTGTGTGCTGTACACGCGCTCTGCAGGTGTCGCGTACTTCGCACTTGGTGCCGTTAGCTGCTCGTTTTCCGTCAAAGCGATCAAGCGGATCATTCGCCAGGTCAGTCGGGTTTATCTTGTCTTTCAGCGCACTGTGTCATTAAGAGTGAGAAATAGCCTCGGCCCGTGCACCCTGTCTCCAAGAAGAAAACATATGGGTACGGCAGGACTTCGTTCATTTCCTTTTCATTCCATTTCATTGACTCTATCGTTCTGGATTACATGCATATACAGTATGCCCAGCACACACTCAGCCACAATCTCTCACTACGCAGTCTACATCGCGCTTGCCTGCCTCTACTTGCCAATCCATCCAGCGTTTCCTCAAAATCAATGGACAAGATACCTTCCTCCACTGATTGTGATCCCGTGGGCTTTGGAGATCGTTCGCTCTAGGATCTGGCTGGGCCATCATACTTGGCAACAATGCGCAGTCGGCTGTGCCTATGGCACTGCGTTCTCGTTGGCTTGGTTCGCTTTTTGGGTCAATGGAGCTAATCGTTATGGCCAGATTCTCGAAGAACATTTTGACAGATTGATTTCGCTTTAGGTTTCAATAGCCATGCGCAATTTGGATATGTAGACATTTAGATCCTTGCTATTTCGTATACCCTGTCCCCTATTCTTTACAATTTAATCACCAACGATTCATAATCTTTGTACTTCTCAGTCCAACCTTTAATCCCACCCTCTAGGTACAGAGCTTTACTCGTCGTGATTCCCTTCTCGTTTAGAACGTCCTGATAGTATACCGCAACTTTTCGACCGCGCGAAGTCGGTGATCCGCACGATTGGCAATGGAAGATTACAAGTGGGATATTAGATAGCACCGATACGACTCCAGTGCGTGTTGGGTAGAAAGAATGAGCTGGGAGGTTGATAGCACCAGGAATGGCGTAGTTCTGCATCGGTTATAGTTAGAAAGATATAAATCTGAAATACGTTAGAACCATTTGACCTCGAAGTCTGTACGACGGACGTCGACCACGATGTAGTCTTTACCGGGCGTCTTTGAACCCGTCTTAATGAATTCGGCTAGTGTTTCCGCCGTTATGCTTTCAGGTGCACTGAGTGGTTCGGGAAGACCTGCTGCCCATGACGGTATCGTTGAAGACGCTGCGTTACTTTGGTCTGCCATAGAAAGGTGCGAGATCCTGTAGTGAGAGCAGAGATTAATGTAGGGGTGATATGGTGACCGACTAAGATATCGCGTCATTAATGCATTTCTTCAGGCAATAATGAATGTGTGTATTGTAGCACGTGTCTAAAGGAATACAGTTCTATAATTTGAAGAGTTCAGGATTCATATTCTGGGAGAAGTACTATGGTCAGCAGTTCGAATTGAAGGAAATTAATGATAACGGACCATTTTGCACAGTC
>VVIT01000002.1:3588989-3631045 GCA_009806525.1 Sanghuangporus sanghuang | reverse complement strand
CATTAGCGATCGATCAACATTCTAGGAGGAGAACCCGTTAGAGGTCAATCATTATTTGATCCCACCGTAGGAAATTTGGGACACACTGTTTGAACTTGAGATTTAGAGATTGCGGCAAAGATGTACATGTACAGTCATTCATCGGTCCTTTAAACAGCACCATTCCTTTGAACATCTTACATTTCTGCGTTCGATTCTTTGTCCTTCATGAGAGCGACGCTAAGAAGAGGTAGAAAGAAAGAGATCAGAGGAAATCAAGCGTCACATCATTCATACTTCGGTCCACGTGGCATCGATGAGAATCCGGAATTAAATTGGTGTGACGTCACGCGTTTCGTTTACTGAGGCCGCGAGCGGGGATTGAGAGAGACAGAAGTTATATTGTATAATGTACAGCAGATACAGCTTGAAATACGAAAGCTAGTAGAGAGTCAGATTGATCTAGTGTCTTTGGGGTAGATCTGAATTGGAGATTGTGAGAAAGATGAGATATTTGGCTCCCGATTTGCCGTCCACTCTGACATGCAGAATAGGAATAGGAAGGATAGTGTGTTGTAGGGTTGAATTGAGCTAGTGTCTTTGGAGGGGGTCGATAGTTTGGAATGAAATTGAGGTGAGTTGGGCGAGTTGGGCGACAAACATTTGAATCTGTTGACTCTGATACGCAGAGCTACCAGAGATGGACCTGCTCTCGTCCTCGCCCTATCCTCACCTCACCTCATTGCATCGCATCACTCACTCTGACTCGCGCGTCTCGTCCAACGAAGGCACGAATACCATCCCATCAGCATTCCCTAGCCCACTATGTGTGTGAGTATGCGATGCCGACGCCGGAGTCCCGCTGGAACTCCCCGCCCGACTCCGCACAAGGCTCCCCGTCTCAGCGATCCTCGCGCCCCGCTCGACACTCGTCCTCCGGCTCCCCTGTCCCTGAGAATGCGACTGACTATGCGATGGTCCCTGACTGAACCTCCTCTCTGACCACTGTCCCTGTGAATGCCTTTGTCCTTGCCCGTGCCCATGTCCTTGACCCTGCCCCGGGACTGGTCCAGGCGACGGTATATGATGCGTCAGCACGACCGGTGAGCCCAAGGAGCTGCTCAAACTCGGCGGAGGGACACTCGGATAACTCAGCCCTATAACCGCCGAGCTCGCTCCCGGGGTACCATACGGGGCTGGCGGCGTATCTCTCAAGCTCGCGCTGCTGGGCGGAGTGGTGAGGTGCGTTGCCCCGCTCGCGTAGCTCGCAGGTAGTGCAGACAAAACGGGTGATAAATCTGGTGAAGCGGAGGCTGAGACGGATGCGGAGGTAGATGCGGCAGAGGACGGGTTGGAGAGTGGGGACTCGGGTATGGACATTGGTGCGGATGTTCCTGCCCCCAGTCCGAGCGTTTGTGCGCGTCGTGAGGCGGAGGCGGCTGATGGACGAGGAATGGGTACGCTATGCGTCGTCGAGGATGGCCGGGCGAGTGAGGGAAGAGCGACCATCGATGCGGTGGGTGAGTTGGAAGATGTGGATGCTGCGGAAGATCCTCGTCGATGTGTGGGTTGGGAGTAAGCATCCGTGGCGTTCGAGAGTCCGATCAGGTTATCGACTGAAATTCCTAACTATCCGCTCATTAATTTCTCTCATTAATGAGACAAGATAAGAAACAAACATACCCTCCGCCGATGCTGGATCAATTCCTCCCTATACACCTCATTTAACCTCGTCAACCTCACATACTCACGCTCAACGGTCCCCAACCGATTCCGCAAATTCTCGTTCTCCTTTTTCAATGCATTTAGAAGGACTTCTGAGCTAGGGTCGGGCGGACCTATCCCGTTTGGTCTGTTCATCGCGTGTAGACCGCCATTCACATTTGCGCTCCCGACAAGAGTCGCTGTTGCTGATAGTCCCGAGGAAGTACCGACATCAAGGCCGACAAGACCATCCTCGGAAATAGAACCACCGCCTCCATTCTCACTCGATCCAGCTCCGTTCACATGCTGCGGTCCGTGCTGAGCCTGTTGATACTGCTGTTGTTGCTGCTGATGTTGACGAACTCGCAACACCGCAAGCTCCCTTGCAAGTCGATTCACCCGCGCTTCATCCTCTTCCTCGTGTACCCTTTCAAGCGTGATCTTTTCTTCTCGGAGCTATTATATTTCGGTTAGTTTGATGGTTTGAGGGTATGCCAATACATGTCGGTTGTTAAGTCGGTGTCCAATTAAAATTGCGCCATTTCGCCAACGAACATTCCCCCAAGAACCAAGAAGAACGCCACCGACACAAAATCCCCACGCAGCGATATCCGCAGCATTATCACAACAATAAAAATTCAAAGCAGAGCATAAAATCGTCAGTATGCACTCCTAGACAGCAAACAAAGAAATAGAAACCCACCTGTTCAAGTTTCCTCGAAAGGACATTAATAATCCTCTCCTCCTCCGCCTCATACGCGTTAATGAGCCTCTCCTCGCGTTCCCTCTCGCGCTTCGTTGTTGGCGGACCGGAGGATGGGGGCGGAAAGCGGGGGCAGGGGAGCGAGGGCGAGCGTGGACGTGAGAGGGCGGGGGAAATTGGGATGGATGACATTGTTGTTTGGTTGTTTTCTTGCTTGGTTTAGGATGTTTGAGATTGAGGTCAAAGATGCGCGAAGACGATGAGGAGATGGTGGTGGTCGCAAGGAGAGGATGTGACGAGATGAATGGAAGGTGGTCGAATGTACGCCATTTATTCAGAAGAGACAAAACAAACGATCCGCGTCGGGCGGCCGTCACATCCAGTCACTGAGTCTGCTTTTGGTAAGTGATCGACATCTCATTTAACTTCACTTCACGTCGAAGGAGCGCATCGCCGCTGCAGGGCTTGAGTTCAACGGAGCTAGACATATCAACTACTCATTGTTTTGGAGGAACCTTTCTCCCGCTAAGGAGAAGCGGACAACTGGACGGAAGCACGTCTTTCGCGAAGGCGACTGAAGTAAAGAAGAATTCGGCAGTACTAGTCTCCAGATCCAGACGGACACTCATTGATAAACTTCAATATTAATACGGCCACTCTTGCAATCCAAGGATCTGGCTGGAGATTTTTATCAATGCAGCTTCTCTTGCATTCCAAGAATCCGGTTGGGATGGATGGTAAGCGATAGGAAAAACCTTTCAATTACTAGGAAGTCTGGAGGGCGTTAATTTCCGCCCTCAACTGTTTCCGCATCTTTCAGTTCAGTTATGATTGGTATTTGCAGGGTATATCGCCTTAAGTAAAAGTAGTACAATACGTCCCGTACAACCTTGAATTTCAAGAAAGGAATGTGCTAGAAGAAGACCGATGCTTCAGTAAACACGTTGATTTCACGACGGCAACCTTGCAGACTGATCCGCCATTAATGTGTCTAACTTATTTTACTTCAAGGCAGCAAATAGACCATATAGTCGTTATCGGTCACACCCGTCGGACGCAACCTCACATGCCATCGACAAAGGCGAATTCACCCAGACCATCGAGTTTATACTTGTTTTATGATGCATACAGTCATGTACCGGCTTTAAGCAGTACCGTTCCTTTGAACACTCGCATTTCATCCCCAATTCTTTTTCCCTGATCAAGGAAAATTACGTAGATTTGAATTATATGAACCGTGGATTGTGCCAATTTTCTGACATTTTGAGCAACGCATATTATGTAGAAAAATTAAGCACTGATAATTTTGAGTGTGTCTGGCTGAACTTGGATTGCAACAATTGCCCTTGAGTCTGTTCTGGTCCTGAAACATGGTAGACAGCTGTACCAAATAGTAAATTATTATCATAAGTATGTCCGTGTAAATCTTGGAGGAAGTTAACGCAAAGGGAACAGAGAGGAAACGTGACAGATGAGATGGTGAAATTTACGTGATGAGATCGGCATCTGTATCATATCGTAAAGTCGGTTACCAAGATCTAGTGCCGTGCCGTGACGGCAAAAGGTAATGTCACACGATGTTCAAAGGAGTACTCACAGTACTAGTGGGGTGGGCAAACTGTTATTTAGACCCGGAATAAATTCATAACTAAATGACAAATGAAATTTGAAATAACAAAAGGGATTAAATTACAAGTAAAGTCATGTGAGAAATTCATAATGAAATTTGAAATCTCATAAAGGAAAAGATGCTTGCATATCTCCATGTGCGACATTTTAAATTATCCCAAGGAAGACATTTGAAGTTTCTTTTGTGATCTTGTCAAGGAAGAAATAACTTGCACTGACCACACAAGTTATTTCTTCCTTGACAAGATCACAAAAGAAACTTCAAATGTCTTCCTTGGGATAATTTAAAATGTCGCACATGGAGATATGCAAGCATCTTTTCCTTTATGAGATTTCAAATTTCATTATGAATTTCTCACATGACTTTACTTGTAATTTAATCCCTTTTGTTATTTCAAATTTCATTTGTCATTTAGTTATGAATTTATTCCGGGTCTAAATAACAGTTTGCCCGCTGTGAGCACTCACTGCCTTGCTCATATCGGCAAAGGTGAGGGATCGCTGTCATTTGTTTCCCGAGAAGGCATGCAAATCACCTTCCATAAACGGGGGGGCCGAAGACTTTTTGTACCCACCTGTAGATTTAGGAGAATAATCAACAGTACAAACAAAATATACCGAAAATTCTCCAGAGTACTGTACGGCTTCCAGAACAGACTGTGCGTCCAAATTTTTGAACTCGGTTGTGTGGTGAGTTGGGCAAACACATTTGTATTACCGGAGGCGTTCAAAGGATCGGTGAATGACTGTAACTTGTGAATGAATCCACGGCTGGGTGAAAGAGATGAGGTAGATCGAACTTTCCAAAGACAGGCGAGCCACCTTCGTTAATAGCCTATAAAAATGGACAAGAAAAAAAAATCTATCTCGATTATGCAGTGCCCATACAATACTAAATCTCTGCATGTGCATGTATGAGGTCAAATCGCGGATGCTTGAATACCGATATCAATACACGGGATGAGAAATTGTTGGAGGGATTTTTTCGTGTTAATTCGGCCAGGACGACCTCCGACCTCGCCTCTCCCCGTCATCCTCGCCTCCGTCCTTCGACCTTCTGCGGTCAGAGTCGCGGTCGCGGTAGGATCCCCCGTCCCGATCCCTCCTCTCAGGATACGAATACCCCGAATCTCTATCCCTCGGCCTCCTGCTCGAGTATCCATCGTCTTCCCCCTCACTCCTCGATCTCTGCATCTTCGCCCGCTTACTCCCTCTCCCCGACCACCTATTCTGCTTCGGTGCCCCTCTATCGTTATCGCGATGCCCATCAAAGAACCTTCCGCCTGACCTCTGTGACATTTTCTTCCCAGCTCTCTCGGATGGGAACCCAATTTTACTAAGGAATGTTTCGGAGACGTAAGGCGGCTCCGGGAGACCGCCGGCGTGGACGGCCCATTCGCGCAACCCTTCGAGGATGGTGTCGCGCGAGGTGCGCAGCTCGTCATTTTTACTGACATAATAACCTAGAAGAGAGGCAAAGGTGTCGTTGACCTCCTCTTCCCCTACGGCACTTGACAGGACTTCGTCGATTTCCTCGTTGACACCCTTGAGTCGCTCTGCGACGCGACCGGCGAACAGCGCGTCGCGATGTCTCTGACGCTTGCCAGATAAGCTGGACTTGTGGGCTTCGACGAACGACTGCGGGTCGGAGTCGTGCTTCTCGGCGATCTCATGAACGTGCTTCTCAAAGTCGTGGCTCGTGACGGGTTTGAGCGGGATACTAGATAGCTGATCGCGAATGAAGCCGTGCTCCCATGGAAGGAGGACCAAATCCGCGCGTCCTTGCGTACTGCCCTGACGACCCGTGCGTCCAATCCGATGGACGTACTGATCAGACGACGCCGGGATACCAAGCTGAATCACCCGCGTCACGCCGGGGTAATCGACCCCCCGCGCAGACACATCCGAGGTAATGAGCACACACGCGCCAGATTCGTCATGGCGGAACCTATCACTTGTCCTTGTGCGGCTCTCCATACTCCGCTTCGAATGCAACTCATATATCACCGTGTTCCGCCCCGCAGGCAATACGGCACGCGCAAGCTCGCGGATGAGCGTTGAGTATAACTGCGTCAGCTTTGTCGTCGGGAGGAAGATCATCACTTTCGATCTGCCGGGGTTCGTCAGCTGGTCGTGCGCGAGCAGCCTAAGCACGTGTGGGAGCTGGTCCTTTGCGGAGGACAGGACGGTGTGGTATTGCGGGATGTGCGCGTGCACGGGCGAGTCTGTTCCGAGGACAGTGTTGATGTAGACATGGTTCTTGCTAAGCGTCTGACGCGCGATCTGCTGCACGGCTTTGCTTATTGTTGCTGAGAAAATAAATGTCTGTCGTTCGGGAGGACGTGGAAGCTGATCAGTGATGTACTCGATGTCGGGGCGGAAGCCGATGTCTAGCATGGTGTCTGCCTCGTCAAGGATGAGCTTTTCAGTTTGAAATTAGACTCAGTTGACGATTGTGTACCTGAAAACAGCGAAAACATACCAATTTAGCTTCCTTAAGAGGCCTCAAGAGTTCCGGCTGGGAGTCCATAAGATCACGAAGTCGTCCAGTAGTAGCAACAACAATATCTCTGCGATTATACTTCCACTCGCGGAGCTGCTGGTTCTTACTCTCCCCTCCGAGGAACTGATGCACCTTAAACCCATGATGCGTCGACAGCCGTTCCGCCTCAACGGCAATCTGTTTCGCCAGCTCACGCGTCGGGCTCAGTATGAGCGCACCCACATGTGATTTAACGAAATTCCGCGTAACATCTTGGACCAACCGTCTATCCGCCGCCTTGCCCGCGACGGCTTTCGCCTTGCTAACGGCTTCTTCAATAGCCTTGACACGGGACTCGATAGCGGGGACGAGGAACGCCAGCGTCTTGCCTGTACCCGTTTTTGCGCGCACCATCAGGTCCCGCGGGACACCCGGCTCCTCGAACGAGCCATCGTCCTGCTTTTTGAGCGGGTCGATCAACTCGGGGAGCATTGACAGCACGGCTTCTTGTACGGAAGTCATATGCGTGTGTCGCATCGGACGAACCGTGATCGCCTCCAGCGTCTCTTTTGAGACTTTGCCAATCAGAGACGAGAATGGCTTTGGTTCTTTTTTCGCGGCGGGTTCTTCTGCGACGACCTCGGAAGGCGGGACGGGCTGGCTGGCATCGCCAGCATGTAAGGAGACAGGTTGAGTAGCGATGGCCGTGTCAGTTGCAGTTGCAACTGAAGTAAAACGAGGCAGACTCGTTGACAGCTGGCGGACCAATATTGACGAGTTGCAAACTATTTAAATATTATTATAAGTCTGAGAGCATTAAAAGAGAGCCAAAGACGCTTACCGGCCATGTGCGGTCGACATATCCTCTGCATTGCTCGGGATATGCGCAGAGCGCGCAGCCCGTTTGTTGTGAACGGAGCTGCCATCGTCGCCGATGGTAGAGAAAGAAAAAATCGCAAAGCGTAATTTTAGGTTAAGGTGTCGATCGCTCAAGATTGGTAAGACATTCTCACGATTGCTTCCTTGATTGGACTGGATGGATATGTATGTTTAGGGTTGTAGTTAGTAATGGATGTTCACAATTCACTTACGCACATCGTTTTCTTCTTACGTCCCTTACATTGGAAAACATATCTAGTTTATGGCTCTACACATAGTAGAAAGAACTTCAAAGAATTGCAAGTAATTTGGAACTTATTGGGCCAAGTTTCTCCGAATTTTCAGGATTTTATCGTACTGCATGTCGGGTAGCCACGCCTGGCTGAACCAGAACACTGACAAAATGATATCGAACGATGTATCATGTTCACCATGATTTACTACGTGTAAAGGTCACCGACGACACCAAGGACGATAATCATCACCAACGCAACCACCAGTAGACAGAAGTTAGTAAAACGATAGAATATAATCGGCATTATCGTCACCGTAATTGTTCTCACCAATGCTGCACTTATCCGCTTTCAATCGGGTAGTATCTGGTGCATTCCTCGAAGATCAAAAGCTATCAGCCGTCTCCAAGAATCGAAAGTGATATGTTGATGGTGCATTGACGCGAGACGAGAACAAATAAATTTCCAGGAGCTGCAGCTTCAGCGTGAGGCTTCATATCGACAATCTGTTTTCCACCAGCTCCTAGCAGAACTTTGTTGACTAAGAATTGATAATTGATGATTTTAGCGGCAGTGCTCCGTTCATTGCAACGGCAATGGCTTGTGCATCAACGGGAAGACGTACAAGGACCGTCATGCCGAATGTCCAGACATCCGAAGCTGTTGAATATGTAGCAGTGGATGGATCAGTTTCTCGGAGGAGTTCTTTCGACATGAATCCAGGAGTGCAGCACAGTCCACCACTGGTAAATGAGCTACTGAAATGCAAGCCTTTGATGCTACGAGTATGCGAGATAAGCAGAAATCACAAAGTACCGGATGTCTGGACTCAGAAATGAGAACATTGGCCTGGAAAGAGTAGAATTAGCTGTGACGTCCACAAATCCGGCCGCTTGGTCGAAGCGTCACGGGTTTGTCTGAAATGAACGACGCGGTTCAAATGGAGGCACAATATTGTAACGGCCTCAGCGAAATCCGACTACCTCAACGATTATGTTTGTGGATCTAGGATGACTCTACAATAGAAGTTGATTACCAGTCTCAGCAGGTCGACATAGGGGTGGGCTTCTACATACCGGAGAGTTGTACCCTTCTCCATCCACCTCGAAACCAAACGAACGGTAGTTGTCTTCTTCAAGATAGTATCTCTCCAATGGCGAGTTGTTGAATGTTGCCCGGATGAGAGCTCCCTTGTCAGTTTCTGAGAACAAACTCAAGGACAGGAGTCGGTCTAATTCTTCGTTTTACGGCAGTGATCATGCATGCTAACTGAAAATCCCTACCATCACTCGCATGAAGACGCAGTCTCTTCAGCAAACCTTGTGTTCTACTCCGTCCGGGTCGATGTAGTACAGCTGGATGTAACTGATGGTTAAGTCACGCGATGTTACGTTACGATCAAATTCCCTTATTGAGTTACAAATCACCTCCATTTTCTTCATATAAGGCTAGCTTTAAAATTAGTCAGCTCACATGACTTGACCATCAGCTACATCCAGCTGTAACACCGAACACAATATCACTGTATACATCAGGAATCTAACAGGTGGTACCAGTCCCTTGGACCTTATCTGTGAGATCCAAACCTGAGCGCAAGTCCAGTGGAGCGTGAAGCAACCCCGAATAGCGGTTCTCAAGCCACTCTTTTGACCCTTGAAGTTCCTCATTTCCCGCTGCCTTATTATTGGCTCTAAAATAGGCGGACGGGTCACCTGACCTGTTCGTTGACGGAGTTTGAGTTGACTACTGTCGATTCGGAGTAAGACGAAAACCTTTCTAACATGTTGACCTCGTAGATGCGGACGAGAATATCGATCCATGGCGGGTAAACTGACTTGCGGGAGGTTATTAAGGAGGGATGTCGGCCGAAAGTGAAAAGTGGTAGATGTAGATACATCAGCGATCTATCGACGCTATACGATGGCGGTGATTCGGTGGTGGCGATTGAATTGGCAATGCACAGCAAAAGTGATTTCTACGTTTTTATTATGCTCAGTAGACCTTGTCTGAAAAGAAAAATGGTGAAACGAAATCAAGTAAAAAATACAAAGCCTCTGTTTTGGCAGGAGTAGCCTGTTATCCTGTCGGTGTTAGCTTTCCTCCAAACTGCTGTCCACCTTTCTCAGGCATGGAATCGATAGCCTTCAGGAAGCCGACTCCCGCTCTAAGTCGTGCGCTCTTTCGTTGCGAGTCGCGATGGAACAGAGCTAGTACAGTAAGTACGTGTCTATTCTTTATCAGCGCGAAGCTTGTTCAGGGAGCCACTTCAACGAGGTTCATGAGTCGAAGTTTTCTTTCCCACAGTATTTGACCGATGCTTAAAGGCCCGATCACCCGAGCTTGGCAATTCATTCTCACAATCGTTTCCTGATTAGATTGATAAAGTGAATTCCCTTTATTTGTCAATCCAATCGTGGAGGTAACAAATTCACTTTCTAGCAAGCACCACGATTGCAACGCAATCTCGTCAGAGGCACCGACCAAGCCACGTGCTCTGAACGACACTCGAATCAGTGAAGCTTTCGATGGACCGTCGAGCGCTTGACATGATTTCTTCTCGGAAATAACACTGTGCCAGGACTATCGAGAATCCTATCGACCACTATCGAAGACACGGAGCAATGTGCAACAAACAGCGAAACCAGAACGCAGGCGAGAGCTCTTGTCAGATGAATGTACTAACGTGCATCCCACAGGATCAAGTTGCATATTCATTGAATCAACTTAATACTTTGGAAAAGGATGGTTTTTCACAAAGTCTCTAGGGGCGTACAAGATAGTTTAGAGACGCTAGGAGGTTACGATAGATACCACGAAAGATATAAAAAGAGCCCGTCCTTCACTGAACGAACTTAGGTTCCCCCTCTCGTCTGACTCTCATCGACTTATTCCTGACTCGCATCGTCTCTCTTCATAATGCCGGTATGGTCTTCTCATACTTAAATTTCATCAGTCTCCACTGATCCCGTATATTGATATCTACTGTACTGCTGACGACAACAGCACACTCTTCCACCTCTACCATACGATTACAATGCTCTCGAGCCCTACCTCTCAGAGCAGATCATGAAGCTCCACCATACAAAACACCACCAGACATAGTGACTGCCCTCAACGCCGCCGAGGAATAATACTCCAAAGAGTCCAGGCCATTCATGAGGAATTCGGCAGTCTCCAAACTCTGATTGATAAATTCAATACGGCCACCCTTGCAATCCAGGAATCCGGATGGAGATGGCTGGTAAGTGATAGGGAAAACCTTTTCAATTAGGAAGTTTGAAGAGTTTTCATTTCCGCTCTTGCAGGGTCTCAACCCGACCACAAAGAAGCTCGAGATTGTCACGACGGTGAACCAGGACCCTCTCCTGACCCTCCTCCCATATTGATATCTGGGAGCATGCCTTCTACCTCCAGTACCTCAACGTGAAGCCTGACGTATGTCTTCACTTCTACGTTATCTTTTGTTGGTATTCTGATTACAAATATACCCATGTTTAGTATCTCAATGCAATCTGGAATGTTATCAACTTCGATGAGGCTGCGAAGCACTTCGATGCTGCTGTTACCCAAGGCATTGATGCAGGAAAGATTTAAACTGGCATAGGTCTTGAGATGTCTCGTTAGTGAAAGTAAATAGCTCCTGTTCTTGTCACTTTGCGCGTTTAAGGTTGAAAAGTAACTGAAGTGTTGAATAAAGCAATTGCCACACGGAAAGCTAGGAAATCGAAGATCATGAAGAAGAGAGTTTCAAATTGGATGTAAGGTCCTTGTAGACAGCCGAATAACCGCACTGGATGTAAGAAGCAAGTAATGCAAACAATAGTCCCCTGCGAGTCAAGCAAGAATGCAAATAGGTGTGTGAGGAGATGTACATGCACCTGACGCATCTTGGGACTCGTCACGAGTCCGTGAGCTGAAACTCGGGACATGGTTAGGAAAGCGAAGCAGTAGAGAAGCAAGAGTGAGGTAGGACATATCAACAGCCAAGGAGATGAGTCAAGAACTTGGAACTTGAACCAGAAGTCATCCATTTAGGCCTTGGACATCACTTCCGATACAATACAAAAACGGTTACACTCTTCTGCAATGTTTGTTCGATATACTGTATATGTGATAACGACACCCGCAACAAAATGACCGGGATCCATCAAGCACCAGATGGCGTTATAAAGAACTTGGATTCGCAAAGACATCGGGATTCTTTGCTTTGCGTTGCCTTCTTGTCCTCGGTTGAAAGAAACAGCAAGTGACGCGGTTGTTTATTCTTAGGAAGACATCTAATATTAATGCGCTGGGACGATTTCAGGCCGAAATTAAAAACAAGCAAGGCCATGCGCCTGTTTGAAGTGGATTTCTGAGAAGAAGCCGCGTGAATCCAGACTCGCGCATCGAGAATGAGAAGGGGTCTATGATATCAGAGAAAATGTCGTTTTGTGTTCGTAATGTGTCTATACGGGAAAACGATATACTATAGGATTCAAAATTAGCCCAATGCCATACATAGAAGAAAAGCAGAACGTAACTCATGTATACTTTTTTGACCAACGAAGATTATGTTATCATGCCTCTTCTGTCTTCTCCGTGCCCGCCAGATATCTAATCGAGCCACTCCACAGGAAGTTATAACTCCTATCCGATCCCAATATCTTACCATCTCCGCTACCCTTGGATTCGGTACCTTTCACAGCTCCGAAACCATGACATACTTGTTGCGCATATTTAGCCGCTACGTGATGTAAGTTTCTAGGTTGTGGATGTCCCTGGGGTTGTAGGAGTATTGGTGGGTAGAGCGGCTTGGACCTAAACGTCCTCGTGTTGAACATTGGCATACGGACGGTCCAACCGATAATGCCGCAAGAAGATCTAATGTAGAAAGGCGTGCGACGGAGATGAACGGAACTTCTGCAACTATTTGACCTTGTAGACAGATTCCGACCTCAATGGACCGTATTCATCTTGACGAGTCTATCGATCCGATATGTGCCTGTTCTTCATCCGTTGAAGAGAATACAGCTGCCGTGACATGCGACACATGACTTTTGAATACTGATGAGGGTGCTTTTCGTTTTGGTGAATGTCATCGCCGTTTGCTACTTGCCTGAGTTCCTGATTCTTGTTTTCCTCGGCTGAAGGAAGAGCACCCTCGTCAGAAGACGGGGGTTGAGCGGTGAAGTCGTTTCGCCAACGGTCACCAGGCTTATTGATGTTATATTCAGCAGATCTATGAAATTAGGAAGTGCAATCTTCTGAATGTCCAAATTCTTTGCACAAGGGTATCTGTTGTCTTGATGTGAAAAGACATGGATGCGACAATGAGATGTTGATCCTTCATTGTTCTTGTCCAGCATTTTACCTTGGATTTTGAAACTCGAGGCAATGGGGAATACTGTTCCTCCGTGTCGTCTATGTTCGGTACTGAAAATACAGATTGCTAGCTGCCGAAGGTGCGATCGTTCGAGCTTGGTAATACGTTCTCATGACCATTTCCTCGATTGGATTGACAGACAATGTGAATTCAATTCCCGCAGTTTCTCTTCGTCCTTCATTCTGGACTTGCTGTACAAGAAAGACGTCACGTTTTCTTTCTTTTTGTGCGTTTCAAAATCCGTTATAATATTATAACTGCGTTCTGGGCTTCTGTGCGACTTCTGGAACCAAGAGACCGGGCAACCGAACACAGGTAACCTCATTGACTCATTGATCACTTGGTCGATATACCATGGTCGAGGTTACACTAGGCTGGGAAACAGGACACAGGTAACCTCATCGTCGACATACCATGGGCGAGGTTACAAGACGCTGGGCAACAGAACACAGGTACCTCAATGATCGCTTCGTCGACATACCCATGGGCGTGGTTCTCGTCAAGGAAGCACCGATCAAGTCACGTGTTCCGAGTGACAGTGCAGCTGTTGGCACTTGACATGATTTCCTCTCGGGAGTAAAGCTGTGCCAGGGCTATTGAGAATCCTAACGACCACTATCGGAGACACGGAGCAATGTGCAACAAACAAGGAAACCAGAACGCGGGCAAAAGGACTTGTCAGTTGACTGTATTAACGTGCATCCCGCAGGAATAAGTTACATATTTATTGAATGAACCTTGTATGCATATGCACTTTGAAAAAAGGGTAATTTATTTCATGAGCTCTCTAGGTCGATGCACAATATAGTTTGGGGACACTGGAAAGTTACGATAAACGTGACACCACGAAAGGCATAAAAAGAGCCCGTCTTTCACCCAATGGACTCAGGTTCCCCCTCTCATCTGTCTCTCATCGTCTTACTTCTGACTCTTGTCATCTCTCGTCATCTCTCTGCACAATGACGGTATGGTATTTTCACACCGTATCCTCATCAGTCCTCACTGACCTCGTGTACACATGTACATTGTCGTGCATATATTCTCCCTCAACTACCAATGATCTCGTTGTCCATGATGATGTCTACTGTAATGACGACAACAGCAACAGCACACTCTCCCACCTCTCCCATACGATTACAATGCTCTCGAGCCCTACCTCTCCGAGCAGATCATGAAGCTCCACCACACAAAACACCACCAGACATACGTCACCGCCCTAAACGCCGCCGAGGAACAATACGCCAAAGCGTCCACTCCGAAGGAGCAAATTGCCCTCCAGGGTGCTCTCAAGTTCAACGGGGGCGGACACATCAACCATTTGCTGTTCTGGAAGAACCTTGCTCCCTCCAAGGAAAAGGCGGGCAGAGGTGGACAACTCGACACAAGCACGTCCTTTGCGAAGGCCATCCAAGAGGAATTCGGCAGTCTCCAGACTCTGATTGATAAATTCAATACGGCCACCCTTGCAATCCAGGGATCCGGATGGGGATGGCTGGTAAGTGATAAGGAAAACCTTTTCAATAAGGAAGTTTGAAGAGTTTTCATTTCCGCTCTCGCAGGGTCTCAACCCGACCACAAAGAAGCTCGAGATTGTCACGACGATGAACCAGGACCCTCTCCTGACCCTCCTCCCGATCATAGGTATTGATATCTGGGAGCATGCCTTCTACCTCCAGTATCTCAACGTGAAGCCTGACGTATGTCTTCACTTCTACGTTATCTTTTGTTGGTATTCTGATTACAAGTATACCCGTGTTTAGTATCTCAATGCGATCTGGAACGTTATCGACTTTGATGAGGCTGCGAAGCACTTCGACACTGCTATTACTGTTACAAAAATCGTGGTTAGCTAATGCGGCGTGGTATCAGACAATTTACACACCGAATTATGCAACTGAATCCAGCTTATGAGCAAGGGCTTCAAAGCTATCGACCTGGGGATGACACAGGTCTGCTACTACAGCCAGTACCTAACGAGGTAACTGCGAGCAACGAAGTCGAATCGAGTGAGAGTGATGATTCAGCAGGCATACGGTCAACTATGGCTAGGATGCATATTGGACATACTCCTCCTCCACGAATACGAGGCCTAGGAACAATGGAGAGCAGTAATGTTGCGAGGTATACCGAACTCCTGCAGAAGAGACGTTATCGACGAGGTGCAACCAGACGTCTAGTTCACGAGAGTCTGGTGTGCAGTAATTGCTACTTGGCATACCAACGCAGCTGGGTTCTTTCGGAATGGCTCCTCAAGAATTTCGTGGAACGGTTAGTGGTGAAGGAGGCAGCCGATGTCAAGATTCGGCATAGGCCTGGGCCTTCGGAAACAACAGAAGACCAACCATTGCCGAACCGCGGAATGAGCGCATACGATCACGAAGTAACCATATGGCTCAGCGATAGGGATATGTATGCAATGAAGGTCTGCGTGAGAGCTTGGATCAATCAGCATCGTCACCAGACCTTGTGCCCTTACGTCGCAGTGGAAGTCGATTGGCCAGTATACTTGATACCGCCCTCGGACATAATCGAACTCTCGGAAGAAGCAATCGAAGGATTCCTAAAGGCTTGGCGAACATCAGATACAGGGGTTATTACAGTTGACGAATGGCGCGGGCCTCGACACATCGGTCAGCGATTCAGGTTAACGATGGGCACCGGACTACAGCTATCAGACATTGCAATAGCGGCTAGGCACATTAGGCTGGAAGCCTATTTTACACAGCCGCCGAGATTAACCTCAGAAGATCGGCAAGCGTTGCCGGTTGCGAATCCCGAGATCACAGTCAGCCCCATGATCACAGATTAGCAGCAGAAGCTTGGCCGAGATAACGGAGCAGCCTGGAAGCATGTGCTCGGCAAACCAAGGAAGGATCAGTGGGAAGATCGGCGGAAAGGATTAACATGTGATTAGCGATGGGATCGGAAGAAGCATGGAAGAAGCTTCGGAGCAACGGAGGTTAGAAGGAAGCCTACCTAATAGGGAAGGAAGTATTCGGAGTGGACACAGGTGATGTCACTTTATTTTATGTCGACACAAGGGTGGTAGCAACTCGGTGCTAGGACTTGGTGTCGACACAGGTGGGTAGCAACTCACGCTGAAACATACTGTCCTGTCCAATGGTGAGGCGGTTCCAGTAGCAGTAGGTAGCAAGTAGTGAATAGTAGAAAGTCTATATAAGTGCCAGCTGAGCGGGGCATTGTCCCTCAGCAAAATTATTTTGTACTCTCAATCATAACTGTACCCCTTTGATTGAAACTCTGCTCTACTAGTAATTCAAGCTTGAGCCCTTAGCTCGCTTATTATTAGTACATCTAAACCTTTACTACTCTACTCTCCAAGCTACAATAATACGAAAGGAGGAAGCAGGGACTTGTTCCGGTACGCTCGGACTAGCCACTTCGTCCGAGAATACCGATCCTAACAATTACCCAAGGCATTGACGCAGGAAAGGTCTGAAGTGGCATAGGTATTGAGAATTCTCGTCAGTGAAAGTGAATAGTTCCCGTTCTTGTAGCTTTGAAGTATCGAGTAACATGCTGTTGAAGCATGTCCTGTAACAACTGAAAACAACATAGTGATTATGTCATGATCAAACTCATAGGCTATCGGCTACCTAGCTATCGTTCGTCCGGTCATTGCTGTATGCGTTACAACGTAGTTCACGAGTCATTATTACATTCATAAGTATGAGAGAGTAAATTGATACTTACTACCACCACTGAATCTCGTATGCTCCTGTCTCGGCATAACACCCTTCCAAATCTGGGATCGTTACGTTCAGTCGGCTGTACCATGCAAACTGCTTGATATAGGCTTAATAAAGTCGGGGAAAAGATAGGAACGTAGCGTCTTACCCACTTTTTCAGGCCAATTCGCAGGACCGACGAAATAATCAACGTACACAAGCCAGGAGGACTTGGAAAATTGAAGGCCGTGAAGAAGAGAGCTTCGTACCAGATGTAAGGATTTTGTAAACAGCCGTGTCGCAGGCTACTTGAACCGCAGAGCCGTACTGGATATATGTAAAAAAGCAAGGAATACAGACAATAGTCTGCTGCCAGTCAAGTAAGGATACAAAGGGATAGATGAGGAAAAGAAGGAGTAGAGAAACAAGAGTGAGAGGTGACATATCCAAGCTCAAGGGGATGCGTCAAGGATTTGGAATTTGAACCAAAAGTCATCCTTTTAGGTCTTGGACATCAATTCCTATATAATGCAGAAACGGTTGCATCCTACTACAATACTTGTTCCATATCTGTGACGACGACGGCGACGACTCGCTAAGAGACGACCGGGTTTCATCAAGCACCAGATCGTGTTATGAAGAAGTCGGATTCGCGAAGACATCGAGATTTCTTTGCTTCGTCTTGCCTTCTTGTCCTCGATTGAAAGAAATGGCAATGACATGGTTATTTATTTATAAAAAGATACCATTAATGCACCAAGACCATCTCGGTAAGACCCGAAAGACGGGCAGGGATATGTGCCTGTGTGAAATGAACTTCTGAGAAGATGCTGTGTGAAAGGAACCTTTTGGATTCAGTCTGAGAAGGGGTCTATGATATCGGATGAAATATCGATTCTTGTTCGCCGCGAGTCTCCACAGAGCAGTGACAAACACAATATACTAAATAATTCAAAATTAGCCCGAAGCCATAAGTTCTGAAGTAGAAGAAAAGCAAGACGTAACACATGTATACTTTTCAGAACAATGAAGGCCGTTAGGTTATCGCGCCTCTTCTATCTTCTCCAGCACCCGCCAAATAACCAACCCAGCCTCTTCACCGGCAGCTATAACTCCTATCCGATCCCAATATTTTCCCTTATCCGCTGTTCGGGTTCGGCAACTTCTACAGCACAGAAAGTATGGAGGGTGTGCCCGCGTATCTGTGGGAATATCAGTACGGAAGAAGTGGGCGAGGTCGGCTTGGAGGTGATCGTCCTCGTGTCGAAGATGTGACCGACTCGATCTGATGATGATGCAGCAAGAAGATCTGGCACAGAAAGGTGTGCGAGGGCGATGAACGAGGCTTCTGCGACTATTTGACCGTGTAAACAGACTCCGGCTTCGAAATACTCGTATTAACGAGTCGAGAGATACACTATGTGCACTATTCTCATCCGTTGGAGAGTTCTTTAGACAGCTACCGCGACACGCGAATTATGACTTTCGAACACAGATAAGGGTGCTTTTCGTTTTGGTGAAGCTGCATCACTTTTCATTTGCTACTCGCCTAAGTCTCCAACTCTTACCTTCCTCAACTGAAGGAAGAGCAATCTCGTGGGAGGATGGGATCTGAGTGTCCCAGACACCGACAAGGTTATCCCAGCCGGCAGTGAGGAGACGCGCGCCAGAAGAGAAAGATGAAATCAAGGGCATGGATGAGGAGTGAAGATGGAGAGACATCAGCGCCTAGTTTATCTTCATCTCAAAATTTTTATAAAAAGCGAAACGGGCCAAGCAAGTTCAAGTCCAAGACAAGAAACAGGCAATGTCGCGGCACGTGACGAGACTGTAAAAAGAAATAAAAATGATCTTGCGGAACCTACTTTGATTCCGACCAACTTACGCGTACTGTACAGCGGCACTCACATTGTCTGTCTCAAATGATTCTTTCTCCGACTCGAAATAAAATTTGATTTACAGAAATTGAGTTTTCGTAGAAGATCTCTTCTGACGTTGTTGTTCAAAAGTTCTCAGCTTTTATTTTCCTTTGTATACCGGTGAACGCGTTTCTTGGGCTTATCGACGGTATGCCGCAGCGAGGTCATGAAATCAGGATTAGGAGTGCGGTCTCCTGAATGTCAAATCCTCAGCACAAGGATTTGTCCTGTGGTGGAAAGACGAGTGAGACATTCATCCTTTATTGTTTCCTGTCTTTGACCTATGCCTTCGAAGCACGACGCGATAGGGGAACATCAAACATTATGTTCTTCCGTGTTGGATTCTGTTGTCTATGTTTTCTTCCTGAGTGTTTCACTTTTTCTTTGGTGCAAAGTACTTTGGAAGCTTCACCGACCAGTTCCAGATTTGGTTAGTCCCGTATGTACGCTGATGACGCTTTACCCCGCACATTGATTTCCGTGTCAATTGGACCCAATCTTCAACTCCATCTCAGACGGAACTCGACTGCATGAGCGAGCCATTACGATATCCCTCGGAATTTTGCTATTCGGGACAAGATGAGGCCGCTGCCAGTGCCAGGCTAGTATTGCTGGTATTTGATAATATGACGATGACTTGTGAAATTGAAGAAGAACGTAGGGCGTAGCATTGGCTGCTTTGGTTGTTTCAAAGAAACAGCGGCTCCAAGGCGGCGTCGGGATACGGAGATGTGGGACATGTGATTGGCTGGTAGAGGACGGAGACAAATGGGGAGCCGATATGTGACCTGTTTCCGGATCAGCGCCGGTCCGAAACGAATAATTACGATTTTTGATGTGATCGACATCGCCTCTTTTCCTCGTCCGCGTCCGCTTTCCATTCCATGTCCGTGGACAGCGGTGTGGGATCTCGTCAGATTCAGCTGATCGCCAATTGAGATCCTGCGCTATTCTAAGCCCCTCTATGCTTCTTCCGTCAATTGGCGCGCGCTCGGCGAGACGGCCCATCAGATGCTAGCCTGATGCTAGGACGCTAGATTTGCTCTTGGCGTATAAATACCCAAGGACCGCCTCCTCCCTGTTCTCTTGTGCTTGATCCCACCACCTTTCCTACTCATACCTCTCCATAGTCAGTATACTTCTTTCACAAAAACACTCATACTCAGATCAGTTAAACTGACTGCCGTCCTCCTCAAGCCCAAGTGGTCATGTCATCGGTTACTAATTCCGCGCCGTATGTCCCTGCCTTCTCGCATCTGAGCGTCTGTAATGACAACACTAATACAACTTTTAGGCTCAGCAGCATTGGTCGTAAGCCATCTGCGGGCGCCCCAGCAGGACTGGAGACTCGTCCCTCTGAAAAACGTCATCCACTGCGGATTTCTATGCAGTCGGATATTTCTGATCTGTCTATCGATTCCTCTCCCTCGAGAAGTTTGAATACTGGATACCATGGACCCATTATACCTCCGAACTCTGACAGAAGCTTTCGCCGGCGAACGCTAGTTGTTTGCTTTGACGGTACCGGAGACCAGTAAGCACGCGCCCTTTTGTATGTCTTGGAATTTTTCTTATGATTTCCCTTCTCGCAAGATTTGACTTGGATAACTCGAACGTCATCAATTTCTTCTCGGTGCTCAAGAAGGGTGACAGGAAGAGGCAGCTAGTCTACTACCAGGTATTATATTTCACTGATTACGCCCTTTCTTCTTGGATTAAAATCTGTTATTTAGTCCGGCATTGGGACATATTCAATCCCACAGGTTGCGACTCCGCTGTTCACCAAAGTATCGAAGACGCTCGACCTCATGTTCGCAAACAACCTCAACCATCATGTCATGACTGGTTACCAGTTTCTCATGCAGAATTGTGAGTCCCTGTCTCTTTGCTTTTAGTCTCGAAAAAGATCATGGAAATGCGTATGGGCGTTGTCACGGTAAAACCGCCGGCGGCGGCGCCCTTATTTGATATTCCAATTCGGACCTATTTTTTCCGTCTGACTTTACATTTCTGACTCTTACTCCGCTTGTTTATTTTCTGCAGATAAATCTGGAGATAAGATATGTATATTCGGCTTCTCGCGCGGCGCCTACACTGCCCGTGCACTGGCCGGCATGATTCACAAAGTAAGTAATCCGTTTCATTTCCAAAATGAACACCATTCTCTCGGAGTTCCAGCTAGATAAGGCGATGTACTAAATTTATGCGTTTTTCAATCGACACTTAGGTCGGCCTCCTTCCTGCTGGGAACGAACAGCAGGTACCGTTTGCGTATAAGATGTTTAAAAACGATACTGAGGTCGGATGGGAGCAAAGCGTGGCATTCGTGAGTTTTGGCATTTCCGAGCTTGGGAACAATCAAATATATTTATGCTTGAATGCTTCATATAGAAAAGAACTTTCTCCATAGACGTAGACATCGACTTCGTGGGTGTATGGTACGTGGTCTCCAAGTTTTTACCTCAACTGAGGTCTAACCAATTACGTCTATTTTTGTACCATTTCGTAATGCTTCACAGGGATACGGTCGCGTCAGTGGGATTACTGCCTACTACATTACCGTTTACAAAATCCAATACCGCCATTAAGGTCTTCCGGCACGCGCTCTCGCTAGACGAGGGCCGTGCAAAGTTCCGGCCTAGTATCTACGAGCGTATCACGGCGGAAGAGGCGAGGCGGGGAGACTTCAAGGTTCCGCTGAATAGGCTCTCCTCAGTTACTCGCGGTCGGAAGATGGAGAAGTCGGCTGGCAGAGGAACAGCCGAGCTTAAGAAGATCAAGGAGGAGAATACGGAATCAAAATCAGAAACTACCGAAAATGGAAAGGTGGTTGAAACAGCTGTGACGAAGGTCATCCGAAGGGACTCGTCCGCCAAGCGCCGTTCTGAATCTGGCTCTCGCTCGCGTGCTATCATCGGCTCGATCAAGCGTCAAGCGCGGACAATATCTGACAATGTGCAAGAGGTGGTCGAGCGAGTGTCTCTTGATCGCAAGGAGAGTAAATCCAAGGACAAGAATAAAGAAGACAAAGACGAGAAAGATGTGAAGGAAGAACTCAGCCCAGACAGCGAACGTGATCAGCTTGAACAGATGTACCTTGATCGCAGTCGTCCAACAGATGTCCTTGAAGTCTGGTTTTCAGGATGCCACTGCGGTGCGTAACCCTCTTTAGAATCAGAAATAGTCACGATCACACTTTACTAATTATACCTCTCTCAATTCCTGTATGTTATGATCAGACGTTGGCGGTGGCTCCGTCCCGAACTCAACTCCCAACAGCCTTGCGCGGATTCCACTCCGCTGGATGATCAGGGAGTGCTTCCTCGCGCAGACGGGTATTCAATTCGAGGCTGAGAGCCTGAAGGCGCTCGGACTGGATCCTGCGACTCTGTACCCGCGAGTGATAAAGACTCCGCATCCAGAGGACATGCCACAGTCCGCGCCTGAGCAGCAATTTTCGAGTCCTTCGAGTCCTCCGACTCCTGTGACGCCCAGGCCAGCGCCCCCGCCGGAACTTGTGAAGCAGTTGTCGGAGGTGCAAGCTGATAAGCGTGCTCCGGAAGAATCTGGATCGACTTCTAAACAGGAGGAGGTGAAAGTTGAAGCCACAAGTACGGAGAACACAACAGGGAATGGAGCTCGAGAAACGGAGCGGGCTGTGACTGTTATCGAGGCGGAGAACACTAACACCTACACTAACACCGCCGCTCCGCCCGCAGCTGATGCACAAAACAGAGACAATCTCAGCGCTGTTGCTGCTCCAGACATGGATCGGGAGCACAGTCGACGGAATAACATCTCCTTAGACGCCACGCTCGTCAACTTCAGCACGAGCAGCGATAGCCTTGACACACCACCTCCCGACGTCAACGTCGAGGGCGCTTCAGTCGCTTCGTTCAAAACAGAAGACCATCACTCCACCTCTGCGTGCGTCCCGCATCTTGAGGGTTATCCATTTCCTAAGAAGGGCGAACGCAATGAGTCCCTGCGCCCGCCACCGATCCCCATGCCTGCTGTGTCGCCGTTAAGGGCACACGAGGAAGCGTTGTTTGCGCTGGAGCGCGAGCAGGATCAATTGGATGCGGAGTCGAAGATCTACGACCAGCTCAAGGTCGCGAAGTGGTGGTGGATACTTGAGTTCATCCCCTTCCGAGAGCGGATCCAGCGTTCCGACGGGACATGGACGAAGAAGTGGCAGTACGTATCATTTTATTGTAAGAGATTAAAACCAAATATCTGATAACACATAATTTCTTAGCATGAATCGTGGACGCGGACGAGTTGTGCCCCAGGACGAGCCTCTCCACGTGCACAGGTCCGTCAAGATGCGCATGGACACGAAAGACCTCAAATACAGACCCCGCGTCAAATTTGAGAAGGAACCTATCTGGGTCGACTGAAAGTCGGCTAAAACGCCGCATCAACATGCATGCATTTCTAAATTATTACTTTTTCATATTTCATGATCGTCAACGTTTACGCAATACTCTAGCTTTTTCGGCTAATGGTGCTACGATATCTTCCCATCTGGATGGATGGATTCACTCTTACGACATTCAAATCTCACGTTTCATTTTACTTTCGTAACAATGTGTTATTATTATTCCCTTTCTTCTTTGATTTTCTCCCCTACGATCTTGGTATGCCTTCTTGGAACGACTCGGATACTCATTCTTACGACTTTTCATTTACTTCCATACGCTTAGTTGATATTGTAGTCATGCCTAGCATATGATGTAGCTCTACCTCATCACGACTTTGCGCAATGAATGATAATGCTTTCTCATGAATTGACTTACACATTACGAGCCTCAAAAGATTGTTAGATCACCCAATCGGTTGGGTATCTATCAATACTATACGCGTTGGTGGGGATCATTGAGTAACGGAGTGGTCGGTGTATGGATTCATTTGTCGAGTTCGTTCTCTCCGTCCCTTTTTACTACGGAGTAGAAATCTCTTATCACGCGTTTCTTTTCATTCGTACGTAAAGCATGATGTACCTAAAGGAATAACAGCCCTTACCAATCCCTTTTACATCCGCCTTGGAATATTTTAAGGAATATTATCGATTAGGACTGGTTTCATTACTAACGGTCGCTTTGTCAGCTAGTTCCACAAAGCTTGTGTGTACGTACGTAAGCATAATTTGTAGCGGACGCATTTGATTCGTAATTTATAAACTCTTGCGTCACCTGAAGCGAAGATTAGGAATAAAAGATATATATATATACAAAGAGAGATGTACACGGTAGCAGCAAGCTGGCTCTCACGTCGCCCCTCCAACTTCAGTACTCTAAACAACAACAAGATACCACGATGGTTGAGCAACTTACTCTCTACACCGCTAAAGTGAGTCGGCCTGGTTCTATATACAACGGGTATGGCCTGTGCCGAACTATAGCTTTGATTAGGTCTGCCCGTATGCACAAAGGGTAGGTTCTCAAGACAATCGTATCTTGCTGCGTTGGTCTTGACACTCTGCCAGACTGAGATAGCACTCGCCGAGGTCGGCGCGGAATTCACGAGGTACGAGATTGACCTGCAAAACAAGCCGGAGTGGTACGCTCCTAAGGTCAACCCGGCTAGCAAGGTACAAGGTTCTCGTAATGGATAAAAAATCAAGTGAAGATTTATATGTCGTGTTCTTTTTTCTTGCAGGTCCCGGCTGTAGCATACGGCGGACCCAAAGTTCCCGCAGACCAACCATCTCCAGAATCAGTCAAGATCGCAGAGTCGCTCGTCCTCCTCGAGTTCATCGCAGACCTCTACCCTGATTCGAAGCTCTTGCCCAAAGATCCCGTCTTGCGCGCCAAGGCGCGCTTCTTCATCGATGCTGTCAGCACGAAGTTAACCCCCGGGTGGGCGGCCTTCGTATTCCGCGGGGAGAGCGCAGACGGATTCTTGAACGGTGCCGAGGCGATTCAGGCGCTGTTGCCGGACGATAAGACTTACGCTGTCTCGGATGACTTTACGATCGCTGATGCGGCTATCGCTCCTTTCCTCGGACGCGCTGTCGTGTGCTTGAAGGATGATATCGGCGCTTTCGCCCCGGGCGAAGGAAAGAAGGCATACGAAATCTTCAACAGCCCGCGCTTCAGCAAATTGAACAGGTACTACAAGGCGCTCGAGGCTCGCAGCAGCTTCAAATCGACGTTTGATGAGGTAAGGTGCTTTCATACACCCTGATCCTTCGATTGTACTTATTTTCGCTATAGGAGCTCATCAAGGATAGGGCTCAGAAGCGTTTTGCGGAAGCCAGAGCACAAAAACGTGCCGCGTGAAGATAAAGTCCGCACTCGGTTTCAAGCTGTAGCTCTGTATTATGTAATAATTGCCATATGTGGGTGAAAGAAATGAATAAATCGTGGTCACGTATTTTGCCGGACTTTGATTGATTCTAATATAACTTCTCCGAATCTTAATGAGCCACCATGAACCTACCTCTCTCATACATCATGGACAGCTCCATCCCCAGTGCGGACTGCGAAATGCCTCCAGATGAGTGCGTCTCCACCCAAATATTGTTCATACCTTGCTCATGTACAATATTAGGAGACCTGTAACATCAATTCGAGGATCGCGTTGCAAGTCTTCGTCGCATGCGGCATTCATATTGTCGCTCCCATATGAGACGATACTGCAGATCGTTGAGATACTGTGCATCGGCAGCATCGAAGAAGAAGGGCGGCAGAAGATGGACCTGCTCATCAAACAGCTTTCGAGCGTATGCAGGATATTCCGGCAGGCTGTCATAAACACGCCGGAGTTCTGGACAAGAGTCGATAACAGCTATTGTTTCCGTGATGGATTCGAGGACCGCATAGCACGAAGCAAGAACAGACCGCTCACGGTGCATCTCACTATGCGAGATGAAATCAGTAAGGACGGGAGATACTACGACAAGATTTTTGCGCCGATTCTGTCCTTTCGTGACCGTTGGCAGGATTTTCGTCTGAAATTTGAGACCGCCGACTGGGAAATAGAGGAGGAGGATCAACTTCTGGTGTTCCCGGGCCTAGAGACCCTTTTCGTGGACTTCGGTCAGCAGAGTACTTTTGAGCTGTTCATGAAGTGGAAGTTCCCAAATGTCACGAACCTCGAATTGATTAACGGGAGCGGTCCTTCGCCTGGTTCCTTCCGTCACCTGACAAGCTTCAGGCTCGAGCTCAATGGCGAATTTGCTGATTCAGATGATCATCTGTTTGACGATGAGCTATGCGAGTATCTTATGGAGTTCATTGCAACCGCACCTCGACTCGAACAACTGCATCTGAGGTTGGCATATTGTCCCGAACGCGTTCGAAAAGAGCGCTTGCAGAGTCCATACTTCCCAAACCTCAAATCATTCTACCTTTCCAACCACGACGTCCGCACTATTGGGGACGAGTGGATGCATGGATCGGCCCATCTTTGTCAGATACTGTCAATGATGACTTTACCTGATATCGAGGATTTTCATCTCTGTCTCTACCTTGTAACAGAAGCGGAGTTGCTTAACTGGTTGGAGGAGGCGTCCTCTGCGCTAGAATCGCTTTCGAAGGTGACGTGGTTGACTATAATCGCGGATTTCATCTTCAGCGTCGATTCCTTAAGAGTGCTCCTCTCTCCTTTTCTGACTATACGGAAATTGGAACTTGATGTGGCTTGCATGTCGGAGACGTTGAGAAAATTGGAAGAGAACCTGGAACTAAATTGTCTCCGGTCATTTGTATTATGCGGGACAGACAACGAGCTTCAATGGGATTGGGCATGCAAGTCGCAGATCACGAGAGATGTGGCAGAATTAGTCGTTTCTTTTGCACCTATATTTCCATGGTAAAGGTTAACCAGAATCCGTAGCATCAGGTCTTACCACGTAGCTGAACGTAATACCATCAATTACAGAAGAAGAATTTCTCCGTCGGTATTGCGTGCGATTTATGTATGAGTCAAAGGTTGGATAACTTACGCGTGGACGAATGTCAGGTAGTCGAAAGGGCGAAAGCAGAAAGAAACGGAATCAACTCGCGTTATTTGCACTTATTTGCAGTTTCCATAAATGGGTATCCCCCGCTGGACGCGTGTGCTTGTGAAGTGCTTTTGTTGACAACCGCCATCATGAGGATATCTCGTGTTCTTCTGACTACGTCGTTCATTGTAGGAGCAGCCAAGGCTGTTCCATACAATGAGCTTGACTTTCAGACCGTGTTTGATGCACTCAGCTCGTCAGGGTACTCAGACGTTGTCCAGAAACTGGATTCTGCTGCGGAGGACGTCGTCGATGCGGTGACGAAAGGGCACAAGAACGTGCTAGACGGAGTGAAGAAGCTATCCCAGGAAGCAGAGAAGAAGATCGGGCATTACTGGAAGGATGGAGCGTTGCGCGAGGTCATTGAACAATATGGCGTTTCTTGTGCGTATCACTTGGCGAGCATTTAGTATGCATTGGTGCTAATGTTACATGTCAGACGAGTTGCATAAGAATCCTGTATTCCAGGAGTATCAGATGCGCGTGACAGAGCCCAAGCTCTGTGATCCCGGCGTGCAGCAGTACTCGGGCTATCTAGATGTAACTGATGGAAAACATTTGTTTTTCTGGTAAGGTCGTTCTACTCTCGTAATGTATCTGGAAATGAATCTCGTGAAATCACAGGTTCTTTGAGTCACGGACATCTCCTGAAGACGCACCTCTTATTCTTTGGCTGAATGGCGGTCCGGGTTGCAGTTCTTCTACGGGACTTCTCTTTGAACTTGGTCCATGCAGTATTGCCAACGAAGGTCACAACGTTACCTATAATCCGCACAGCTGGAATTCGAATGCAAACATCATCTTCCTTGACCAACCTGTCAATGTTGGATATTCTTACTCTGACGACGGATCTTCTGTCAATAATAGTCCTGCGGCGGGAGAAGACGTGCTGGCCTTCCTTCAGCTGTTCCTCACGCGTTTCCCGAAGTACGCCGATGCTCCCTTCCACATTGCTGGGGAGAGCTACGGTGGCACCTATGTGCCAAACTTCGCGAACATTATTTACAAGCATAACAAGGCCTTGGAATTTTCTGGGAAACAGGACAATGTCATCAAGATCAACTTGGCTTCTGTTATGATCGGGAACGGATTGACGAACCGTTATATTCAGGATGCGAGCATTCCGACATATGCTTGTGAAGGTCCGTTCCCCTTGTATGACGACCCAGAAGGACCCGAATGCACGTCTTTGAAGCGTAAGGTGCCGATATGCCAACGAATGACCGATGCCTGCCTCAGATTCAACTCCCGTTTCACCTGTGTCCCTGCTACACTCTACTGCAGTGTTGCGTTCTATAGCCCCATTCAACGTAAGTGTCCAGGTTAGCACTTTTCGAGTACCAGTTCGCTGACGGATGGCCCTATTTCAGAGAGCGGGAAGAATCCGTATGACGTGCGTAGGACGTGCAACCCTGAGGAAGATACTTCGCTCTGCTATAAGCAGATGGGCTGGATCGAAACTTGGATGAATGACGAAGAGAACAAGAAGGCAGTTGGAGCGAACCCGGCAGTCGAGTTTGCCTCCTGCAACATGCAGGTCAACCAAGCATTCACGTTGCAAGGAGATAGCATGCACAATTCGGCCCTTCTTCTGACGGATCTCATTAATGATGGCGTGCGTCTGCTTATCTATGCTGGCAATGCAGATTACATGGTTCGTTTATTTTCATCCGTCCATCCTTTGCCCTTCGACTGACTTCATCTTATTTGATTTAGTGCAACTTCATCGTATGTTCATCTCATTTTACACTGTCATAGATATTGCTGATCAGCGGTTTGTTGATCTAGGGTAATGAAGCTTGGGTTGAGGAGATGGACAGCAAATTCCGCGATGAATTTGCCGCATTTGAAGCCCAGCCATGGATAACCCTGGACGGTGGAAAGCTCGCTGGCTACGTGCGAACTGCCGGTGCTACTGAGCTCACTGCTGGCAATGTCACTTTCGTTGCCGTATACGACGCAGGGTGTGTTTATGTCAAGTCCGGAACTCTTTTATTGTTGCTGAACTTGACTCATTCATAGACACATGGTCCCGTTTGATCAGCCAGAAGCTGCTTTGGTACGTGTGAAATCTTCTTGTGACCTCTAGCACTCGTTTCTCATGTATTTGTCCACAGGACCTTGTGACAAGATGGATCTTCGATACACCTCTTGTTAATTGATATCCAGATTTCTGGGTGGAACTGGTAGCTCTAATTTTAGATGACGGCAGCTCTCTGAATTGTACATGTCAATTATGGACTGTACCATACATACATGCGAACCCTGAAGAATCCATTTGAATGTCATCGTAATCCGTAGATGTTAGATGACATGCGGCATAAAGAATGTTTTTTTCACTCCACAATAATTTCGCCCTGTAAGTCATTGCCACTACCGGTAGGATCAACGATCAAAGTTGCTGGTGAACCATTCCGGCCCCAGAAACGCTCGCTTTCGAACGACCAATATATCACGCCCTGGATGCAATCACCAAGAGCCCGAGCGTAAATCGCGACATCCGTGGGAGTAAACATGTTGGAGTTGCTGAGCCGAGACTCTGGGCTTTCACGCAGCAGCTGCTCCTGTAGGATGGAGAACGAGCGCAATCGATCTAAGCAGAGTTCTTTCGCTCGAGTAATGGCGGATAGAATGGATGAATTTTGTTCTCCTGCGAGGAGTTTGACGATGTTGTGTGCAGGAAGGTTTCGAAGACTATTTTGGCCGAGTGCTCCGGCACATGCATAGATATCCTGAGGAAATGAAAATCAGTTCAATAGTAGCTGTTATTACACGAAGGACTGTACCAATGCACATACAATGACCTCTGCAGAAGCGTCTCTAGCATTTCTCATCAACGCTTTCATAGAGTGTCGCGGAGGCTCTTCGGAAAGAGACCTCAGCCCGTACGCGTATTCGATTAGGATGAACAGCGGGGCATGCCAACCACGTCGTCGCTGCTGAGTTACGTAGTCTTTCGTACTCTGTGAAAACTTAGATCCAGATAGGCCCCTAAATTTCTCTGACAGGAGTTGAAGATAGTCCTGGACGGCTATTCGGAAACGATCATATGTGTAGCCTGCTTCAGGAGAGCGTTCAAGTCGACGGAGAAAGCTTCATGGAAAACAATTCATAAAAACCTGTTTAGGAACTAGTAAATGCGAACAAACATACCCACGTTTGCAGCCCCTTGGCAAGTCCATGATCAGAAATTTCCGTGGAGCCAGGCTCATCTTCAGTAAGACGTATGTTCTCTAAAACGCAATTTCTCCCTTCCTCGCCATTGTAGCTCGCAAGATAGTGATCAAGGAGCCATATCCATGTCAGAAAGTCGGCACATAGCCTTAGCTGGTTATAATCGGATTTTGGAAAACACATTGATGCAAGAAGGCCAATTTTCAAATCTAGCATCTCGTTTTCTTCATCTCCATCAAGGCCCGATCGAGCATCTTTGACAATGGCAGCTTTCTTGATTCGAGACGGTGATGAACCAATGTTTTCTGTGGCCCAAGCATCTGAAGCTTCAGAAACCACCTTGCAATGAGGATTGATGCGGAAGTCGCGAGCAGAATTCGGCAGAGACGTCAGGAGGTCAAAGGGACTGATTTGAAGTTCGTATGGAGGAGTCCTGCGATCAGAGGAGTGAGGAACCCATGATAGGACATTTCGAAGAGAAGCTACAGCACCTGTAAGGATACTGGCCATAATAAGCGATGGCGCTTGGTCATTCAGGTCGAGAAAGCATGAGAGGTGACGCCTGGTGACGCGTGACGTCGCCATCACGTGTCCCTCTTTAACATCTACAAAAACACCAGCTTCATTCATCTCTTTCTATTTTATGCAATTCATTCACCTTTTATCAACTCTTGAAGGAATCTATCAAAAGACACAGGTTAAAAGCCTCAAAGTGTTGGAAATTTACATGAACTTATAACCTCTCTACATGCAGTGCAACCCTGTTTACACTTTCAAAGACCTAAAATTACAGCTATTTGCAAAAGTAATGAGAAAAGCCTATATCCTGTGATTTTTTGACATGTGTTGTGCCCTTGAAAGATAAAAATCAATTGAGTGCTCTATTTCTTGGTCAATACTGTATATAAAAATGTGATATAGCTACATAAAATAAGTGCTCAAAAGTGTGCTTCTGACAGTGTAAAAATGTGGTCTGTGTTACAAAAATCGTGGTTAGCTAATGCGGCATGGTATCGGACAATTCACACACTGAATTATGCAACCGAATCCAGCTTATGAGCAAGGGCTTTGAAGCTATTGACCTGGAGATGACTCAGGTCTGCTACTACAGCCAGTACCTAATGAGGTAGCTGCAAACAATGAAGACGAGTCGAGCGAGAGTGATGATTTGATAGGCATACGGTCGACCATGGCTAGGATGCATATTGGACATACTCCTCCTCCACGAATATGAGGCCTAGGAACGATAGAGAGCAGTAATGTTGCGAGGTATACTGAACTCCTGCAGAAGAGATGTTATCAATGAGGTGCAACCAGATGTCTTGTTCATAAGAGTCTGGTGTGCAGTAATTGCTACTTGGCATACCAATGCAGCTGGGTTCTTTTGGAATGGCTCCTCAAGAATTTTGTAGAATGGTTGGTGGTGAAGGAGGCAGCTGATGTCAAGATTCGGCACAAGCCTGGGCCTTCGAAAACAACAGAAGACCAACCATTGCCGAACCGCTATAACTCCTGTAGATGTTCTGATGCCAGGCAGGGAGTGTATAGTTCGAGGGGCTGCCCTAGAATACCTTTAAAAGGTCAGCAGAGAATTACACCCAAGCTAAGGAACATGAAGGAGTGGAGGGAAATAGGGATAAACAATGGGAGGGCTAGGTAAGAACCTGAAAGGATCCACTCAAAACTTCACATCACGATCGACGCAATCAGCAGATCAACAAGATCGGCACTCCGAACGTGACCAGTAACTGGCCCAGCAGTAACACAACCAAACTACCAATCACACGACCAAGACAACGGTCACCAGTATCACCAGCATCAATGGCAATACACGAGCACCTAGCAACCATACGTAAACCCACGAGGCACTTAACACTGCCGACCATTACCTTAACACTACCGATCATATATGCCCAACCCGACTTGATCAAAAGAACTCAAGAAGCGCTCTAGAATACCAGAAGTCCAGAAGTCCAGAAGCACAACTACTAAAGCCTAACACCTAATTGACTAAAGGCTAAATAAATCCCAATGGAGATGACACTGGCATTCCAGCACTGTCAGATGTGTGCCTGGACGTGTTAGGATCGGTATTCTTGGACGAAGTGGCTAGTCCGAGCATTGTAGTATTCTGGTGGTGTTTCTATCTGAAGGTGCTACCAATGTCCATCTGTTAGGACTCGAACATTTTTCTTTTTTCTTTTCTTTTTCTTTTTCTTTTTCTTTTCCTTTCTTACGTCATTGTTTCACTCATTTTACCTCTCCTTGTATTACTCATTCACCTTTACTAATTCCGTTTACTCTGTTGTAGCTTATTCATCTTCAGTCATCTGCCATGACTAAATCCATTCCTTCCGACTAAGATGCTCACTAATCATCCCACCCCCTCCTCATGTGACTTCTTATTAGAGTAGACCTTTCACGTGCTCAAAGTCTATATAAGTAGGTAGTTTGACTCTTTCGTTTCTTTGTCTTTCTATTCTACTTACCTTCACTTCGACATAGGTATCTACTCTTGTATTAGTCATTTATTGAAATCTACTTACCTTCACTTCGACATAGCGTGCGCTTGCTCGGCAGTTCGCGTCTAGCTTACTGTTTGTTGTTGTGTTGGCCGCCTCGAGATCGATGCTTGTTAGTCTCGCCGCCTAACATAATAGAAAGACCTACCTCTAGCCCGCGTAAACGCTTGTTCGCACTCGCTATCGCTACTCCACGCAAGGAGTTAACATCGACGGTTTACCACCGCGTCCATCCCGGATTCATCCGAGCAACCCCTATCTAGCCCGTCATTGTCTAATTGACTCCAATGTGTTTCCGGTAGACACCACCCTGGCCCCTAAGCGCCGTACTCGTAACCAACGCCGTGGTCCTTACGTGAAACCCAAGCATTACATCATCCCTTGGGAAGACATTGTGCTCCACCCAGACTTTGACCTGAACGACGTCATCACGTGAAAAGACAAGAAAGGAGACTACGTTATTGTAGGGCTAGGATACCATCTTAAGCCAATCATCCCTAGAGTCGAGGTTAAGATTGAAGAGGTCGAGATCAAACTCGAATTCGATTAAGTCATTGTGGCACTCTGCATTAGTATCTGGTGGGGAGGTCATCTGATGTGCTCGTGGGTAACGCGACGAATACAATCTTCTACCAGTCTTTCATTCGTCATCTATGTGGGAGTTTTTTGCATAGTTCTTCATTTCCACGACAAGCCGAACATCCGAGGTCGGGCCCGTTCGAACACACCCATTCCAGTCCCACCCCCAGTTCGTCAAGGTGGACCTAACTGACGAGCAATGTCGCGCTCTTCCCCAAGTCCGTTGGAGTGAAACTAACAAGTGTTATCGAGCTCGCCTTCACGGAACTTCGTATGACCTCATCTGGGACGACGCATGGAAGGTTTGGAAGTCGCAAGACGCAAAAGGAAGCTGGTTACCTTGGGCACCCAATCCCGACGCAAACATCTCCCTATTCAACGTTCAAGAAGGCTCATCGAACATTCCACCACCAATCATCATAACTCCAGTTGAAGCCCCACCACTCGCAACCTCCTTGTCGTTCACGGAACCCCGAGAGCCAATCCCCAAAGTCGAAAGTCGAACCACAACCCTAGAACCATCAATGGCTCCCCTAGTTCCGACAATGTCAGCGCCTGCTGCACAACCTACGATTGATGCCACTACCCTCACAACGGCAGTCGCATTAGCGCTACGTCAAGTTAATGGCGGAGGGATGAAGAAGGGAGTAGCACCTCCACGCCAATATGAGGGTGGAAAAGATTACCTCGACTTCAGGCACGAAGTATTACTCTACTTCAAGGCTTATGACTTGAGTTTCCAGGATGACGACGACAAGATCACCTTTGTCCTCTCTTACCTCAAGGAAGGATCAGTGGCGACATGGGCGGAGAATTATGTCAACGAAGCATCGAGTACTGGCCAATTCCTAATTGCGGACACTTGGAAGACGTTCCTCAAGGAATTAGATACCTCCTTCGTCGACCCAAACCGCCACCAGAAGGCCTTCGAGAAGTTAGATGGAATGAGGCAGAAAAGTTTATCTGCTAGCGAGTTCTTAAATGACTTCGACATCGAACAAGTAAATGCGGGACTTACGAAGCCAGAACATGATGGCGTCCTCATTGACAAGCTGAAGAAGGCACTTAACACAGCCGTAATTGATGGCGTGATGCGAACCGATCCTGAACCACAGACATATGATGATTGGAAGAGGCGGGCCATCACGGTAGACAATGTTGAACGCCAGATAAGGCACCTCCATGAACAACGTCGAGGAATACAACATCCAATGGTACCACCTCCTCGTCAACAAACCTTCGCCCGACCCTACCCTCAAGCAGTGGCAAGACCAACAGCACCTTTCCCTCAACATGATCGTCGTGATGCAACGGGAGTGACTTATGGAGGACTAGGTCAGCCTATGGACGTCGCCATGAACCAAGCATGCGCTCGACGTGCATGTTACAAGTGTGGCAAAGTCGGCCACTTCATTAGAGATTGCCCACGTGGTTGTGAGGCAATACGGTCCATCATCGCTGCTCTCGAACCAGAAGACAGATTGGCTTTCCTCGAAGAACTCGGCAATGCGAAGGAATCAGACTTCGAAAGCGTCGACGTGCGAGCAGTACCAACTGAGCTGGAAGAGATAGTTGATGGTGAGGGTTTTCAGGATGACCAGGCGTAAACGTCGGAACGACTGGTCAAATGGCTAAAGGACTCTTTTTGTCGTGTTCGTTAAAATATAATCGCCCCGATGTACACTACCTAGATGCGAATATGCGAGGTGGTTTTAACCTTTGAAATGTCCTATCCGACGTGACACCCAACAAATCAGTAGAGGACGATGATTTCGGCGTCTATGATGAGTTGTTTGCTCGAAGAGTGAGTGCGCAAGGAGGCGACTCAGACGTATGGAGGGCGGAGGAGCGGATTCAAACTGCTATAAAAAATGAGGTTGTGATGGGCGAACCTTACCATGAGAACATTGTTGCCCAGGCGAACGATACTGAGGCAATATGGGATGTTGTTGGCAGGCACGCGGCTGATGTATGGTGCGAAGGGATAGAGGATGTAACGTGTGGGGAATTCATTAGGAGGAGAGGCGGTCAAGAACTTGATGCCTTCGTCAGCATTGTACACCCACAGGTAGCGAATGATGACGAGGTAGATGCCTTAGAACCGTCGAAGCAGGATGAGTACCTAATTGACGCCCATGCCCTCATTGACTCGGGATGCACTGTCTCTTGCATTGACGAAGGTTTTGTTAAGAGGTATAACTTTCCGACACAAAAGTACATTCGTCCACGACCTGTTTTCAATGCTGATGGAACGAGCAACGAGAGTGGTCTGATCAAGGAGTATGTCATTGTGCGCATGATCTTTGGAAGACATGAAGAAGAGCTCCGTCTGGCAGTAACCTCACTGGCATCATCCAACATCTTCCTTGGTCATGACTGGTTGCAAAAACATAACCCCGAGATCGATTGGAAGATTGGAAAGATCGATTTTACGCGTTGTCCTGAGGAGTGCGGATGTGTGTTGTCAAAGGAGGAGATCGATGATGAGTATGTACGAAGGGTGAGGATGGACGAAACGAAGAAATGGCCATCGTATCTCGAGGAGTATTCCGACATCTTCAGTGAGGAGTCTTTCAAACAGTTACCTGATCATCGGACGTGGGACCACGCCATCGACCTGAAACCGGATTTTAAGCCAAGCGACTGTAAGGTGTACCCACTGTCGCCCAAGGAACAAGAGGCGATGAAGGCATTCATTGAGGAAAACCTTGCCTCGGGACGTATCAGGCAATCGAAATCTCCAATGGCGTCACCGTTCTTCTTTATCAAAAAGGAAGACGGGAGTTTGCAAGCGATCCAGGACTATCGAAAGCTCAATGATGGGACAGTCAAGAATAAGTACCCGTTACCACTAATCAATGAGCTCATAGATAAGGTCAAGGACACTAAGTACATCACCAAGCTTGACGTCCGTTGGGGATATTACAACATCCGGATCCGTGAAGGCGATGAATGGAAGGCAGCATTCAGGACGAACCTGGGATTGTTCGAACCGACGGTAATGTTCTTTGGCTTATGCAATGCGCCGGCTACCTTCCAAGGATTCATGAACGACATTTTCCGAGACTTGATCCATGAAGGCGTTGTCATCATTTACCTCGATGACATACTCATATTCTTGAATACCCTGAAAGAGCACCGCGAACGAACCAGACGAGCCTTCAAGATCCTCCGGAAGAACAAACTCTTCCTGAAACCCCAGAAGTGCGAGTTTGAGGTCAGCACAGTCAAGTACCTTGGACACATCATTGGTAATGGCAAAGTACGTATGGATCCAAAAAAGGTAGTCGCTGTTCAGGAATGGCCAGTTCCGAAGAACGTTCATGAGGTACAGCAATTCTTGGGTCTAGGCAATTGGCTACATCGTTTCATTGAAGGATACAGTTCAGTCGTCAAACCATTGACGTCATTGACAGGGAAGGCAGAGTGGAGGTGGGGAGAGGAGCAGCAGAAGGTGTTCGAGGAGTTGAAGAAGCGGTTGATGAACCCGCCCGTCCTGGTGATTCCAAATAATGAGGACCCTTTCCGTGTCGAGGCTGACACATCAGATTTTGCAACCGGAGGCGTACTCCTTCAGAAACAAGAAGGTAGATGGAAAGTTGTCGCTTATAGGTCATCAACGTTCTTAGATGCTGAGCGAAACTACGAGATCTACGACAAAGAGATGCTCGCTATTGTTCAAGCGTTGAAGGAATGGCGTCAATATCTTCAGGGAGCTAACCAACCGTTTGAGGTTTGGACGGACCATGCCAACCTGACGTACTTTAAGGCCCCCCAGAAGTTGAATCGTCGACAAGCCTGATGGCAACTTGACTTAGCAGAGTTCGACTTCACCCTTGTCCACAAGCCAGGAAAGACACTTGGAAAAGCTGACCTATTATCACGACGTGCAGACTATGACAAGAGCAAACATGATAACAAAGACGTCACCTTTATCAAGAGCAAGTGGTTAGTCCGAGCAACGATTGAGACATCAAGGGATGCATTAATGGAGAGGATCAGAGAGGCTCAGAAGGAGATGAGTGAAGAAGACAAGCCGTCAGGATTGGTGATGAAGGATGGCGTGTGGTCAAAGGAAGTAACGATCAAGGTGTCGACAACAAGCTCGAAGAAGTTCTGGAACGTCTTCGTACCAACATCGGTAAGAGAAGTCGTCATGAAGGAATGTCACGACTCGACGCTGGCGGGACACCTGGGAGCAAACAAGACGGTGTCAATGGTAAGCCGAAGCTTCTGGTGGCCAAACATATATGTCGATGTTTGGAACTATGTGCGAGGTTGTGATCGATGTCAATGAACGAAGGCCCTACGAGTGACGAGAGCAAGGGTTTTGCACCCGAACGAGGTACCGGAGGCACCATGGCAGATTGTCACGGTTGACCTGATTGGAGAACTCCCTGAGTCCAACGGTTTCAATGCGATATGTGTTGTGGTTGATCGTTTCAGCAAACAGATTCATGCAATTCCAACGACGACAAAACTAACAGCAGAGGGCATGGCACACATCTACCGCGACCAAGTTTTTCGACTACACGGACTGCCAAAGAAGATCATCCACGACCGAGGCGTTCAGTTTGACGCTAAGATGATGAAGGAATTGTACAAGCTCCTCCATATCGAAGGTAACCCCTCGATGGCGTACCATCCCCAGACCGACGGCTAAACTGAGCGAGTTAATCAAGAACTCGAACAATACCTAAGGCTATACATCAACCACCGTCAATCGGACTGGGCAGACTGGTTAGCACTTGCAGAGTTTGCATATAACAACTGCGAACACTCAGCGACGAAGCTGTCCCCATTCTTTGTCAACTCGGGAGTGCACCCAGTAGGCTTCACGGGCGTTCGGACTTCATATTCGAACATGTCAGTCGAAGAATTCGTGAAACACGTCAAGGGTATTCATGAACTCGCGCAAGCAAACCTCGTCAAGGCCAACGAAGACATGAAACGTTTCTATGATCGTCACACAGGAAAGTTGATGGAATACGAGGCGGGCAGTAAAGTTTTTCTTGATGGGCGTAATATCAAGATGACAAGACCGATGAAGAAGATGGATGACAAGTGGTTCGGCCCTTTCGAGATTGTCAAAAAGGTCGGAGCAAGCGCATATCGACTCAAATTGCCACACACTTGGAGGCAAATCCACCCCATCTTCAATGAGGTCCTGCTCAAACCGGCTGTCGAACCGTCCTTCAAGTCTCAGAAGAAACCTCCACCGCCGCCACCTATCCTTGTAGACAATGAAGAGGAATACGAGGTTGAAGAAATACTCGACTCACGTCTTCATAGAGGAAAGCTTCAATTCCTCATCAAGTGGGCCGGATACGACGAAGCAACTTGGCAACCCAAATCGGACATTGGAGATAATGCGAAGGAAGCAGTCGACGAGTTCTATCAGAAGCATCCAGGCGCTCCAAGAAGATTGTCAATACCCCGGCAGAGTCTTCGTGCGATACGTAAGTTCACGACATCGGAAGGATATAGTGGTTGGTCGGGACGCCCAACCTTGAAGGGGGGGGGTGATGTTAGGACTCGAACATTTTTATTTTTTCTTTTCTTTTTCTTTTTCTTTTTCTTTTCCTTTCTTACGTCATTGTTTCACTCATTTTACCTCTCCTTGTATTACTCATTCACCTTTACTAATTCCGTTTACTCCGTTGTGGCTTATTCATCTTCAGTCATCTGCTATGACTAAATCCGTTCCTTCCGACTAAGATGCTCACTAATCATCCCACCCCCTCCTCATGTGACTTCTTATTAGAGTAGACCTTTCACGTGCTCGAAGTCTATATAAGTAGGTAGTTTGACTCTTTCGTTTCTTTGTCTTTCTATTCTACTTACCTTCACTTCGACATAGGTATCTACTCTTGTATTAGTCATTTATTGAAATCTACTTACCTTCACTTTGACATAGCGTGCGCTCGCTCGGCAGTTTGTGTCTAGCTTACTGTTTGTTGTTGTGTTGGCCGCCTCAAGATCGATGCTTGTTAGTCTCGCCGCCTAACACCGTCCTACTATGGGTACTGAATGTATGAAGAAACCTCCAGAAGCAAAGCCCTAAGCTATCATACCCTTACCACCTACTACCTGGCAGGTGCCAAAGACCATCAGAGACGTAATGGAGTGGCCTAGTGATGTCGAGGTATGAAAGGAATGGTCTAGTAGGTCCGCCAGATCGAGGGGGAGGTCGCAGGAGTCCGCCGAAGTAGTGCAATCTCAGTAGTAGAGAGCTAGGGAGCGTATACAATGAATATAAGGTGTAATGTGCGGCCAATAGGTGAAAAGGACGCCAAAGGGGAATACAATGGAAGGCCTGGGTCGCCGGAGGGTCGCCGAGGTCAAATAGGGGGCCGCCGGGGGCAAGGGAGCATCACACAGATCCGCCACGGTAGTGTAAACTTGGTAGACGAAAGACAAGGACGGTGTACAATGAATATAAGAAATAACGTGCGGCCAGTGGATGAAAGGGACGCCCAAGGGTAATAGGAAAGGAGGCCTGGGTCGCTGGAGGGCCGCCGGGGACAAGGGAGTGTATGTAAATCTGCTGCAGTAGCGTAAACTAGGTAGTTGAAAGGTAAGGACCGTGTAAGATGAATATAAGGACCAATGTGCGGCCAGTAACTGGAAAGGGCGCCGAAGGGGTGTAGAATAGAAGGCCTGGGGCGCCGGAGAGCCGCTGAGGTCTTTCTATAATGTGCGGCCTGTCTGCGCTGTCTGCTATGTATGTGCTCTGTATGTATCTTGTTAGGATCGGTATTCTCGGACGAAGTGGCTAGTCCGAGCGTACCGGAACAAGTCCCTGCTTCCTCCTTTCGTACTGTTGTAGCTTGGAGAGTAGAGTAGTAAAGGTTAAGATGTACTAATAATAAGCGAGCTAAGGGCTCGAGCTTGAATTACTAGTAGAGCAGAGTTTCAATCAAAGGGGTACAGTTATGATTGAGAGTACAAAATAATTTTGCTGAGGGACAATGCCCCGCTCAGCTGGCACTTATATAGACTTTCTACTATTCACTACTTGCTACCTACTGCTACTGGAACTGCCTCACCATTGGACAGGACAGTATGTTTCAGCGTGAGTTGCTACCCACCTGTGTCGACACCAAGTCCTAGCACCGAGTTGCTACTGCCCTTGTGTCGACATCGAATGAAGTGACATCACCTGTGTCCACTCCGAATACTTCCTTCCAGATTAGGTAGGCTTCCTTCTAACCTCCGTTGCTCCGAAGCTTCTTCCGTGCTTCTTCCGATCCCATCGCTTATCACATGTTAATCCTTTCCGCCGATCTTCCCACTGATCCTTCCTTGGTTTGCCGAGCACATGCTTCCAGGCTGCTCCGTTATCTCGGCCGAGCTTCTGCCGCTAATCTGTGATCATGGGGCTGGCCGTGATCTCGGGATTCGCGACCGGCAATGCTTGCCGATCTTCTGAGGTTAATCTCGGCGGCTGTGTAAAATAGGCTTCCAGCCTAATGTGCCTAGCCGCTATTGCAATGTCCGATAGCTGTAGTCCGGTGCCCGTCGTTAACCTGAATCGCTGACCGATGTGTCGAGGTCCGCGCCATTCGTCCACTGTAATAACCCCTGTATCCGATGTTCGCCAAGCCTTTAGGAATCCTTCGATTGCTTCTTCCGAGAGTTCGATTATGTCCGAGGGCGGTATCAAGTATACCGGCCAATCGACTTCCACTGCGACATAAGGGCACAAGGTCTGGTGACGATGCTGATTGATCCAAGCTCTCACACAGACCTTCATTGCATACATATCCCTATCGCTGAGCCATATGGTTACTTCGTGATCGTATGCGCTCATTCCACGGTTCGGCAATGGTTGATCTTCTGTTGTTTCCGAAGGTCCAGGCCTGTGCCGAATCTTGACATCGGCTGCCTCCTTCACCACTAACCGTTCCACGAAATTCTTGAGGAGCCATTCCGAAAGAACCCAGCTGCGTTGGTATGCCAAGTAGCAATTACTGCACACCAGACTCTCGTGAACTAGACGTCTGGTTGCACCTTGTCAATAACATCTCTTCTGCAGGAGTTCGGTATACCTCGCAACATTACTGCTCTCCATTGTTCCTAGGCCTCGTATTTGTGGAGGAGGAGTATGTCCAATATGCATCCTAGCCATAGTTGACTGTATGCCTACTGAATCATCACTCTCGCTCGACTCGACTTCGTTGTTCGCAGTTACCTCATTAGGTACTGGCTGTAGTAGCGGACCTGTATCATCCCCAGGTCAATAGCTTTGAAGCCCTTGCTCATAAGCTGGATTCAGTTGCATAATTCAGTGTGTAAATTGTCTGATACCACGCCGCATTAGCTAACCACGATTTTGTAACATTCCTCCCCCTAAGATCCACTTCGGACTGCTTAAGGAGAGTGTGGATCCCGTTAATCGTGGTAACCCTTCATCTTCTTGCTGTTTCACATAGGTGCCTGTTAGAGGTGTAGGTCCGGAGTTACACCGGGTTCGATCCTTTTGCCTAAGCAGCGGTATGTTGTGCAGAGGTGATCTATCTACCCACGTCTGGCTGTACCACGCGGTCCCCTTACTATCCTTCCTAGTCGTAGTCCTGACAAGGGATACTTTCAGATACAAGGTAAGCAAGAGCAGATTGGTATTTCCAAGAGGCGTAGTAGTACAAGCACACAGTAATAATCGTTAAGCTACGATGATCACCAGTGTGTTAAGAAGGATCGAAAGATAGGGAATGAGGGCCTACTTCTAACCCTATTATGCTCTTCCGATAATCCAATTTCGTCTATATCTACTCATCTCCTTCCACATTACTCCACTCAGCTCCACTTTGCTCCACCATTGCCTTACTCATGCTGTGCTACTGAGTGCCACCTTGCTCCAAGATTGTAAGATTGTCTCCACTATTGCAGAGCCTTGTGGCGTTGCTGACTGAGACCGTAGTTCCGAGTCGGAGTGATGAGTCAGTAACTCCATTATAATGTCGAGGTCTTCATTGGGGACTCTGGCTCTTGGTGCAATGTGTTACGAAAATCGTGGTTAGCTAATGCGGCGTGGTATCAGACAATTTACACACTGAATTATGCAACTGAATCCAGCTTATGAGCAAGGGCTTCAAGCTATCGACCTGGGGATGACACAGGTCCGCTACTACAGCCAGTACCTAACGAGGTAACTGCGAGCAACAAAGTCGAATCGAGCGAGAGTG
>VVIT01000002.1:3337136-3587382 GCA_009806525.1 Sanghuangporus sanghuang | reverse complement strand
AGCCCCTAAGCCTACCCTAAGCCTAACCCTAAGCCTAACCCTAAGCCTAACCCTAAGCCTAACCCTAAGCCTAACCCTAAGCCTAACCCTAAGCCTAACCCTAAGCCTAACCCTAAGCCTAACCCTAAGCCAAAGGTCTGGTGACGATGCTGATTGATCCAAGCTCTCGTGCAGACCTTCATTGCATACATATCCCTATCGCTGAGCCATATGGTTACTTCGTGATCATATGTGCTCATTCCACGGTTCGGCAATGGTTGGTCTTCTGTTGTTTCCGAAGGCCCAGGCCTGTGCCGAATCTTGACATAGGTTGCCTCCTTCACCACCAACTGTTCCACAAAATTCTTGAGGAGCCATTCCGAAAGAACCCAGCTGTGCTGATATGCCAAGTAGCAATTACTGCACACCAGATTCTCATGAACTAGACGTCTGGTTGCATCTCATCGATAACGTCTCTTCTGCAGGAGTTCGGTATACCTCACAACATTACTGCTCTCCATCATTCCTAGGCCTCATATTCGTGGAGGAGGAGTATGTCCAATATGCATCCTAGCCATAGTCAACCGTATGCCTACTGAATCATCACTCTCGCTCGATTTGACTTCATTGCTCGCAGCTACCTCGTTAGGTACTGGCTGTAGTAGTGGACCTGTGTCATCCCCAGGTCAATAGCTTTGAAGCCCTTGCTCATAAGCTGGATTCAGTTGCATAATTCGGTGTGTAAATTGTTTGATACCACGCCACATTAGCTAACCACAATTTTCGTAACACCTGGGGTTTGACTGATAGTTGAAGAGACAATGTACAAGTGAAATATCATGACGGATCGATACAACATAACTTAGTATAAATGCTAGCATTTGTCTCTTGGTTACTGATTTGTGGGGACCAAAGATTAATGACATAAAATATAATATCTCATCTCTGACTCCACTCATTGCGCGACCAGTGCGCAATGGTCGCGTGTTGATCATGCACTGATCATGCGATGAGTGCATCAAAATCTCATTGTTTACAAGATGCAGCAATTAAATTTTACATCTCGTATCCAATGAGATTTAGCTTCTCACAGAGGATTTCAGACACATCGAGATCCTAACAAAGAGATTTTAAATCTCATCCTTAATGAGATGCTTAGCTAAATTCTAAGTCTCCATGAGGCCGAGATTTAATATCTTGAAAAGGATCTCAGGGCCAGGGAGATTCTAGAATCTCTCCAACATGGAAATTTAAAATCTCTCATGCGGCAAGACACATTGCGAGATTTTAAATTTCCACATACATCTTGGGAGTTATCTCGGTGCCAAAGAGATGCATCATTGCCCACTGTGCTAGCTGTAAATTTCAAGTTTTGTTTGTCATCTAATTATGAATTTGTTCTGGGTTTAAATAACAGTTTACCCGCCGTGCTTAATCATCAAAAAAATAGTAAATTGCCCGTAGTGAAAAAGACTATAAAACATCACGTGTGACAATACTTCTGAAAAAGGCAGTAACACCAAGTGCGAAGAGCTGAAGCGGTGAATATTGAACTGGATTTATATCTAAATGCATAAATAATGGCGGGAAGTGACTATGATTTGATTCGGAAGATTGTTGGCGAATCGGAGCTGTAGTGACGGAGACACTAAATGTAGATTCCATGGGCAGACGGGCTGGCTTGATGTACTTCGCGCAGTCAGGGCACAATAGACAGGACAACAAATCGCTTCATAAAACGAACGCAATAAGGCTATCGATGGTACTAGCATAAAACCACGCGGAAAAGAGTGGAGATATAGGTAGTCTGTTATACGGTATTTAAAAAATCGATAAAAGAACAGTAATGACCGGCAAGAGCTCGATATTTCCTAAGAGGCAACAGACATGAACATAAGGTAAAATATTGAAGATGCGATAGCGAAACGATACACGGTATCCAGGGTATAAAACCAAAGAAACAGAAAAAAGAAGGGCCAACGTGTGCAACACTCGACGTTTTAAAACGACCAAGATCCGGCATGTAGTACGGAAGGACAATCACCCTGGGAAAAGTCCAGAGCACGAAACTAAGACTCCTCTTCCTCTTCCAACACGTTGTGTAAGGGTGCTCCGTGAACGTACCGTCCCGGGCTGGATCGGCCGAGTTCAGAGAATGTATACGGTGCGCCAGGTTCCAGAGCCTGAATGTCAACGCTCTCGTCGTCATCTTCTAAATCAGGCGATGGGGCTTGTCCTTGAACAGGAAAGGGTGTGGTTGATACTGTAGGTGCAGGTTTCTCACCATTGTCCCCCTCTTGAGGAAGCGAGGACGAACGGACGGGAATTCGCGAAGGCTTCTGAATATTCAGAGGAGCTGTTGATGACGTGTTCTGCTGGCGCTCACGCTCTCGATACATCTCGATGAGACTCGCGGTCTTACTTTGAGTTGTAGGCCTTGTCTTCAAATCGTCTTTCCCAAAATTTAAGTCCGTGCGATCGGGTGTCGTGTCAGGAGCTGCAGACACATCGACATCGGCGTCTGAATAGGGCGGCTCTCCGTCTCCGATTGAGGTGGTAGGCTCGAAATCGCCTTCACTGTACACAGAATCTCCGTATCCGGAGGTTGCTGAATGACGCGGTTCATCATAATTGACAGGACGGCGCTCCGGATGGAGGTCGAAGTAATTTAAACGTCGCTTTGGAGGAGACTGCGTTAAGTCATCTTCGTAGTCCGCATCAATATTTGCATAACCATGTCCACGTCCGTTGCCATTACCATTGGCATCGCCAGGTAGCGCAGTCTGATTCCGGTCCCCCTCGTCATCGGACGTCAGTGAAGGATGACGGACAGCCGCTAATGCCTGAGCAACTTCCATACTCGCTAGTTCAGGATCTGAGCGTCCCGCGCCTGCAGAAGTACCCACACCCAAAGTTCTTGACGTGCCAATTCCACGCGGTCTCATTTCTGCATCTTGGTTTGCCATACGTTTTCCGCCACTTGCAACCAGTATATCGACCCATGCATCATCCTTGCTCATTCGCTTCTCCTTTGTGTTCTTTCTCTTTGCACCAGCCGGCCCCGCCTTGCTGCCTTCTGCACTACTTCGCCCATTCAATTCGTCGTCGCTATAGCTTGCGAGACGAGTGTCGAAGTCGACTGTTTCGTATTCCGACGGGATGATACCACGGTTCTCACGGCTTCCCGGAAACCGAAAACGAGGTTTACGAAGCGAAGCTGGTGAGAAGGGAGATGCTGTACGAGCCTGAACGGGAGACTCATTTGATTTAAATGGGGGCGGCGGTCCAGCTGTTGTGCCTGACGCAGGAGACACGGGATACTGCGCGCTCGATATCGACATCTTCGGCTCTTGAGTAGGCGTCTCAACGCGCAAAGAGCCACCAGCAGCGTGGCCCACGGTAGCAGAGCTGCCCAGAGAGAGTAATTTCGTCGTGCTCATACTTCCACCAGCTAGCAGCTTTTCAAACTCTGCCTCCCTAGCATTTGGGCTTTTAGGTACCGTTCCTATAGCGTAGGGCCTTCCATTGAGCGTCGCGGCTTGTTTCCACTGCTTTCCAGTGCCCTTTTTTGGTGACAGGAGCGATGCAATTCCAAAGCCCCTACGAATGTTAGGCTTTGTTCCTTGACTCAGCAAGGAGCTGCGATATTCAGCGGGAACGAACTCTTCAAACAGGAGCAAGGCAGTCGATGTACGCGGATCATTGGAATCGGCCGTGGACGTGAGCGACAGAGATGGAGATGTCGGACTAGACTCGGAACGAGACGTCGGAAGAGACCTGAATTCCACCTGGAGACATAATCAGACAAGGAGAAAAGAAAAATAAAACAAGAAAAGTAAGCATGATACCCACCAGTGCCCAGTTGCATTCTCTGAACGTCGTCTCAGTGCGGTCGATCCAACCTCCACCGTACAATATGTCACAAAAAATATCCAAAAAGCCGTCCTCGATCACATCCTCTCTTCCATCCATGATAGGAGCCGTGTCCCAACCGAAAGGTGGGAGAGCCTTTTGAACATTTTTCTTTAGTTTTCTGTGCACCTCTTTTTCATGCTGTGGCCATTGTTGCACAGTCTGCTGAAGGGGAGGGGAAAACTGAAGCGTCTGACTAAAACTCGCATCGCTTCGACTGAACCCGGCCGTGCTAAAATCATTCCAGGTCAGCGTCTGACGCTTCGCAGCACGAGCATTGCGTGCGCCCTCGGTGAGATCGAACTGAAGAGCAGATGGAGCCACGTCCCCGAAACCGATCATCGAGAATTCACCCCATTTCATATCTGTCAAACTACGAAATTTCGCTTCCTCAACGGGATCATCAAATAGCGATGAGCGGGTGCTAGCTGACGAGCTCGTCGTAGATAGAGGAGGCGTTGAGAGCGGCGAGGAGGGCGCGGCTGGCACGATCGAGGTTGATGGATGGAATCCAGGAGGGAGATCAAGCTTCTTTCTGTACGTATCCGAGTAACGAGGGTCGAGACGCGAACCATCACGCATTTCCGGAGCTATGCGGCCCCATTCCTTGCTGTTACGCACGGCCGCACCTTCTGGACCTTTGGCCCAAGCTGCGCAGGTTCTGACCAAATCCTCCGAGTAAAGACGGACATTCCTCCGTACGCTAACAACGCGACGTGTGCGAGCGCCGAGTCTTGGCCTTTCAAAGGAGTCGATTGGCGCTAAGGTGGCTGGATATCCTTGTACCCAACTAATTAGCCGCCGCGGAGGAGGAGCACTGGGCGGTGCTTCGGAAATCTGTAGACGCACATAGGAAAGCAGAAGATGCTCGGTGGCGTGGGCAGACCGCAAATATGCGGTATACGCTGAATGGAAACTTGCTGTGGGCAAACCGAACAAGAGTGGTCCGAACAAGCTTGCGAGGGCAGCCGGTGTGAGGCCCGAGCTCGTTGAATTTGCAAGTAGACGCGAAAATAACGAAAAGAGCGTGAGGATGAGGCTACGAAGCTGCGGATGCAATAGACCCACGAAACTCGAGAACTCTGCCTTTCTGAAGTTTCCGGCTTGCTCGACATGACGCCAACGCAGATAGGCTTCCCAGTCAAGAATCCCCCGAAATTCCATTCCACTGACGATGCGTACCGGCCGAGCGAGACCCCAACGAAGGAAAGAAGCAAGCGCATGCGGGTTCGCAAAGCGGACCTCTTCGCGTATGTCGAGGGTACGAAGGAAAGCATCAATAAGCCGACGAACGGAACTCGCATTAAGATCGAGGGCCATATTCGAAAACAGAAACGGTGTTGTCAGACCACGCTGAATGATCTCATCGGCAACGACCTTGACGAGTCGCTCAAGGTCCTCGATGGAAAGTACGATGTTTGCTTCGTATCCAAGATAACCTGAGGGAGAGAGGCGCAAAGAACAACGGTGAGCCGGCAAGAATTGGCGACAAAAGACTTGAGAAGACATTACCATACACTCTTCCACCCGCCTCGTCCTGCGGGCTGCTCAGACTGGTTGAGAGGAACCCGTCCTCCACCTCTGTATCGAGCTCATAATCTGCGGCGCTGGTTTGAGTTGCTCGCTTCGACTGGGAAAGAGACTGAGAACGCTTGTCCTTGAGCGGAAGCGGGGGCGCGCCGGCGCCGCGACTTGAAACACGACCAAACTCGTCGATGGGAGAGTGGGCTGCAGCTGTAGCCGCCGCCGCCGTTGCCGCTGCTTTGGCAGTCTTCGAGGATGTTGTGCGGGCTCTTGAGAATAAGGAGGGCATGGCCTGTGGAAGAGACGAGGAGCTGGTACGGACGGCGGCTTTGACTTTGAGTGGAGATGCAGAAAGTTGCTTATCTAATCAATTTAATCAGGTCGTCAGTTCCCACATTTATGAGGAAGCTCCTAACTTGAATCTCATCCGAACAACAATTACATTACAACTTGATTTCGTCGAAATCAGGACTACTTATGTACTGTAGTCCTGCTCCTCAAAGTCTTTACAGTATTTGTATACCGCCGGTCGCACTCGATTTCTCGACATTCAGCATGTTTCGCCTGCATCCAAGCGATAAGCTTCTCCCGTTGATATCTTCGTCGCGGGTCAGCTCATCCCAATCAAGGATCGTTCCGCACAACACAAACCGTTGCTATGTCCACACAGCCTCTTTTTCTCGTGGCTATTCGCTTGGCCTTCGAGCTCTTGGACGCAATTTCTTATCTAAGAATAATATTAATATTGCCGTGATTTTTTCTCTGGCTTCTAGTCCTTTAGACTTCTAGAATCCGAACATACTGTATAGTCTAATCATTCCATCTGTCTCGCAAGCTCAGAACATCACATCCATTACGTACCTGCTCACAAGCCTGGGTCTCAGTGAGTAGCACTTTCCGCTTAATGATCCAAACTCTTCGTCCAATGACGACATGTGCACGTCTCCCTCGTGGTCTCTCGGTAACTATTCCAGATCCCCAGATACTTACAATAGGTTCGTGTACTTTCGTGCCTCGTGAAGCTACCTGTTCAAAGTCTCTCCATCGAATGCTCCGGGATTAGTGCGGGCGCTGTCGTCGAGGTAGGCGTAGGCGATTCTGTAACGGAAAGCGTCCGTCTTTTTAATGTCTATGGGGAAATATTGCACCTAACCATTTGCGCATCGATGGATGCATGAGAGAGCCCAGTTCTCGTCCTTGGTAACAGTTTTAATAGACTAATAACTCGGTGGCATCTCACAAGTCTGGCGTTTCCCTTCTCTATCCAGGAAATGCAAATTCCTTTATTCGCTACTCTTCTTGGCATAGTATTTTTCGAATTCGAATAAAATCAACAATTTTCATCTCGCAACACCCATTGGACCATCGGATACTCAGTTGCATTTGGAAGACCACACTCCTCGGAGGAAGCAACAAAGCTCAAGTGTACGTACGGTACTTGGTGCCTAATTCGCGTAGTATGTGTAAGTCCATTTTACCCTTTCTTTGGTGAAGACTGCGGTACTCACGAGGCGCGATTGACCTGCGAGCCACCTTGGTAGCTGTCACAGACTTTGAAATAGCCATTTCCTTATGGTCTGTCGAAGCACAAGATTGACGATTGCCCACACTACTAATCTGCTCGATAGAAATCTCCAGGGAGAATTTAGAGGGTTTACAACAGGCGCAGTTGCCAGACCGACCGCATTCGTCCCGCAGATGGCTGAGACGCCTAGGGCTCCGCAGCGTATCGTATATAGCGTATACGATACGGCGTATACGCTATACGCGCGTATGCGTATCGACTCGAAGAACAGAAATATACGTGCGTATTTATACGGTCGTATGCGTATATGGTTCTGGAAATTTTTGCGTGTACGGAGTATACGCGCTTATATTTTCAGGGCTTGAAATCTGTGAGAAACTCGGACTTGAATGAAAAAAGTGGCCCATTTTACATCAAAATTAGTTGTTACTCACGGAAATTATAGCATTGGATATTTTTCTCAAGACCTGAGTACCGGGTTTGACATTGGAATCAAGGGCTGTCTTGCTTATACTTTGAGAATTTTGAATCACACAACCTTGCCTTACAGAATCTCGTCGTCTATGATCAAGTTGAAATCTGTGTCAGCTGTTTTGGGTCAAGGAGTGTCCGGTAAGCGTTTTTGGGACTCGAACGTCAAGCCTAACAGCCAATATATTATATGAGTAGGCTTAGCCGCGTATACACGTATACGCCGTATATTATACGTGCGTATGCGCATCACACTTCAGAACCAAGTATACGCTCGTATTTATACGAGCGTATGCGTATAAGCCTAAAATTATACGCGCGTATCGTGTACGATACGCGCGGAGCCCTAGAGACGCCCGTGATACTCGCAAGCGCAAGAAGTGCAGAGGACAGTGAGGAAAGACAAATAAAGAATTGAACATAAGGAGAGCACGGTGGGTCCAAATTTTTCTGTGTCTGAGAACTTTGATGTTCGACCCTACGAAAAGGTATACTCTCCTGGCTGCAAACCCGTACCTGTCGGTCTCGTCAAGCCTGCTCCTGCGCATTAACGAGGTTGCCTTTGAAAACTTTCGGTGCATCCAGCTGAACAAAAAAGAACCGGACTGCATACCGATTGAACGGGTACACGTAACCGCAGGAAGCCGAGTTCGTCAACTGATCTTTCATTATGAACCTTGCTCAAATGACGGATATTGACTGGCCAAGTTTCTTAGAGAAGTTGCCGTCATCTCCACTTATCATACGCTCAAGAAGTTACTGTTTCCTCCGAGTCTGGAACGTTCTGTCTTTGTTGTTTCCGCAGAGATGTTAGGCCCATGACTCTGGTGTCGCGCCACGACCGGCCTCGTTGGCACAACATTTGGCAACAATGGTAAGCTGAATCTTGCTAAATACCTGCTTATTTCTTACTTGATAATCAAGACAGCTCATGTGTAATGAAACCATTTAAGTTCGATAACATTTGTCTCGCTCATCGTAAGATCCTCTTGACCATATCCCGATATTTTGAAAATGAACCGAGTAGGCTTCACTCGTGCTTGCTTGAAGCCATGACAGCCCAGGGAGATTAAACCATCATTACACGAATTCCTAAGCACAGTATCGCGATTTTGTATGCACAACTTGCGGATGCGATACTAATCATTTATTTCGGAATTGCAGGTCAGTTACATGAAGGTTCTTGTAGAGGACTTGCTGGGGGTAAACGAAGTCCCGAGTATCGGATAATTAAACCATGTAATGGCTCGTCACATATCCACCTAGCGCGTGCATAAGAAGCTACTATTAATTTTGAAACGGAACATCTAGGACCCCTATGTGAGTCTTCAAGCACATGATCACCGTGATTTCCTCGATCCTAAATAATCCCGGAGCGGCTTCTGTCATTTTTTTAGTTCTGGAAATTGCTCACAAAGCGCAATCTGCTCGGAATAGTCTACAAAGTCGCTGTTCTCAGATACACTGTACAATATAAGGTAATCAACGAAGTGTGCATGCATACATTGCACAGTGGAAGTGAGAACAAGATTATAATTTTGTAACACGAGAAAGCAACGGGCATTGCTCAGCACAAGTCGTTGTGCTTCAGCTGATGTGTCATCTCCGGAAACACAACATTCACACACGCAATTCTTTCTTTAGGCACATCTCTACGCGTCGGTACATGACATCAGAAGACTACAGAATAATCTATCGTAATCTTTCCAGCGCAGTTTTCACCTTAAAGTTCTGAACAACACCACTCAACTATGGGCTGATCTGATACTTCAGGGGAGCCACATATTTCAGACGTGGCGACGCAGTTTCCCCAATCTCTACCGTACTCAGTGTGTACAGTGCCCGGGGTGGATCTATTTCATGGTCAGACAAACTTCAATAACTGACCAGGTTGGGAAACTCACGGAGTGCCACAAACCACTTGCGAACCACTTCTGTAATCACCGCAGACATTGAGGTTCCGGGGTTCCTTCTGCTCAATGACACCGCAGCTAATGTTGACAATTACAGCGCCTAGAAAAGTCTTTTAACACTGACTCTGGCGACGAACGTATCAGACCTACCACGGGAGTGTTCGCCAGAGCGATCTGGTTCGTTCCGCAGACAGCTGAGATGCTCTCGGTGCTCGCAAGAGCAAGTAAAGTCATGGACGCGACGCGGAAGAAAAGCGATGGCTTGAACATAACAGCAGTATAAGTTTCAAAAATTTGCTTGAGCTCTGATGCTCAGACTTGACAAAAACTCCTGTATTTTATACCTTTCGCCATTTCAAATTCCATGTGTAAATATCAGTGCATGCAACAGTTTTTCCGGTGTACCCTTTGCCAAGGGCAGTCTCAGACCGAAGAAACAATGTAAATCAAGATAGCCCGCATGGAGGTAAACGTATCGTAAACATTGGAGTGATAAATTCCCACGTATCAAAACAATGCGTCTGACATGACATATGCAAATCGATCATTTTATGTTCACGGGAACAAATTCATGACCGAATATTCTGTTATTCTCGTTCTTGAAAATGTTCGCCAATGGCTACACTTAGTTCGCGCCCTACAAGCGATCATTCCCTGTGAAACAGCCGCTCGAGAATGCTGTCTTCCGTGCGACTCGGCGGATTACATGTAGTCGTGTGTTGCGACTTTCAATTCCTTTTCAAAAACTTTCTACTATTCAGAAACAGTATCGAGAGCCGAGCGAAGCCTGAAGAAGAGTTGTATCAGCTGCAAGTAAGGCTGAGAAATAACACTCGAGCTTTCATTGGGGAGAGCTCCAAGAAGTCTGGCTAAGTGATTATAGTCTATTTGTTCCGTCAGGCAGATAGGAAGGCGATGCGGCGCAGCAGGAAGAAAAAGCCGGAAATACTCACGCCTATTAGCCTGGCAAGATTTTATGATAGCCAGTCTAAACGATATACGTGATACAGACAAAATAAGAACAGTTCTCTATCCGTACAAAAACCAAGCGAGAGAAATCAACGCGATGATCGTAGTAAATGATGTTACGCGAGTCCTGCTGCCCTCTGTTCCATCTTACACTTATCATAGCATTCCAACGTGATGCTAGACATGAAACATGGTATACACATCTCGTCATGTATCCACATTTTCATCAAACCTTCTAGCTCTTCCGGACATCTATCACCCTTCGCAACAAGCTGCATCCTCATACCCGCGTCTTCCGAGCTGCTCTTGGAAGGTTGGAATACGTATGTCGCATTGAGATCGTATATGCTCGTAAGGCGCACTTGACCATTCGGATAGAACGCGAGCTTCACACCGAGAATCGACTCAATCGCCTCCCGGAATTCTTTACTCTTCGCTGTGAATACTTCCCGCAGCCGCAAGCGCCGCTTTTCCGACTGGACAAGCTCAGCTGCTTGCTTTTCCGTCTCCTTCTTCAGCACCTCCCAGCTCTCACGAGGAACGAACCGGGCCTTCTCCTCATCCCTTTCCGATGCAGATGGATTGGCGGAAATACCATGGTCCTCAAGATCCTTAAGCCGTGAAAGCAGAGCTTCGTTTTCTGCTTTAAGTCTGTCAAGCGCTTGTTGGCGCGTGTCCGCCCACTCTTGAGCTGGATTTTGTCGCAAATTAAGTACACGTGTCGCAGGCGGAATATGGCGTCCCGCGCCTATTTCACCACCTAGATTGAATAATTGTTGTTCAAGCTCCTCGACGCGGTTTGTCTGATTCTTCAACTCTGCCTGTGAATTCTTGAGGGCTAGAACAAATCGAAAGTGAGTAAGAAACATAATCACAATGAAAATGAAGGTGCACCTTCTTCCAACACAGAAGCATTGCTCAGCAGCTGATCCTTTTGCTCTTGTGAGATACTAGTCACGTTTCCTTCTGAACGTCGCAGCTGATCGAGCTCTTGCTCAAGACCCTGTACTGTGAATTTATACTCCACGAGGAGCGATTCAAGCTGTGCAATCCGCTGTTCCAGTTTCTCCGTTCCGTTAGACTGCTCGCCTCCATCCATCGAGCTGTCTGCTTTTTCCTCGTTCTTATAGCTTGAGACTAGTGATCGTAAGAAAGTCGCATCCCTTTCCAACAAGACGCGTTCGCGTTCTTTTCGCGCTAGAGCACCCTGAAGTTGGTCTACATCCCCGGAGAGGCGTCCTAATTCCCGAGCAGTATTCTCCACCTCTTCGTGAGCACTGGTAAGTTCCACTTCCTTTGCTCGGAGCGCTGCTTTTAGTTCCCCATGATCGTCCATAAGCGCAGTATGAGCTTTCCGCAGAGAGGTGAGCTGTTGCGTCACGCTGACAGGCGTTTTAGCTGAGGTACTGTTCTCATCGCCAGCCTGTTGACATGCTGCTAATCGTGCCTGCCACTCCTTCTCGCGTTGAGCAAACTCATCAGTAGCAGTCTCCAATACCGCAACACGCGCGCGCAGTGCCTCCATCCCTTCAACTCGCCGCTCAAGCTCCCTTTTCTCTTCACGCAACACCTCCGTACCCTCTGCCCGCGCCTTCAGACGTGCTACGTCGCTCATGAGCTGTGCATTCATTGATTCCAGCTGTGCAATGTGCGAAGTCTGCCGAGCGAGTTCCGCGCGAATGATCTCGTTGTCCTTTTCTCTGTCACGAGATACTCCTAGGGAAGAACGGCGTCGACCAGGCGAAGCGAGGCCAAGTTGCCTACGCACGCGTGAAAGCGGATCGAGACGCGAGTTAGATGTAATAGATGTTGGTGTCTCCGGGGAACGCAATATGTTTTGCAAGTTCGGTCCGTCGAACGAGATGCTCATGGCCTTTGATACTTCGGACTCAACAGCAGAGGAAGCCGCACTTGTAGAACGAGAACGTGTAGCCGTAGATTCACCTACAGAGCGAACTCCAGGCGAAGAGGCGATGCGATGTAGTGTAGAGGAGCGATTCCCTGACATGAAAGTCTCGGGCCTGCCTTCGTAGAACGTAATTGGCTCCATCGCTGAATCAGAACGATTGCCTGATATTTCAATGTCTCGTGTCGGCGTGATGTCGTCCTCTCCCGTGGTATCAACGAGCATAGATACTTCATCTGGTTCGGCTTCTCCATCCGCGTCCGCATCTGCATCCGCATCGATCTCCCCTATCTGAGTCTCGCCCTCGACCTCTACTGGTGACGAATCGTCAATGCTTGATTGTGGTTCCTTGAACTCCATTCTCATACTCGTATTTTCGACCTTGTCCCGATCATCGTCTTTAGCAGGATGACCACCATCACCACCACCCTCCTCCTCCTCCTGCTCGCTGTCATTCTCCTGTATGCTTTCGCCTCCAGAGCCCTCTTCTGCCATTAGCTGAAGCGCTTCCTCAAGTTCTCTTGCCCGCTCCTGCTCCTTTCGCACTCTTGCCTCCACATCTTTCAACTGTGACTCTAGCAGAGCAATCCTATCGTCGCGAGTCGAGACGTCGAGCTGAAGGATGTTTATTTGCGATGTCGTACTATGTGATAGATTTGAGTAGGCATCACTGAGGTCGTCATGGTCCGCCTCGAGATCCACGAGTTTCCTTTTCAATGCAGACAGTTCTGCCTCGTATTCCGTCTGACAGACATCATATGAGTTCGAGTTCGAGAATATAAGGCATTGAGAATGGAACGCACAGTCTTTGCCGCTAATTCTTGCTCTGCCTGTCTTCGCGCTTCTCTTTCCTCCTCATCCCGACCGGCAAGCAAGCGAAGGTCTCCCTCCAATCTGATAATATCTCTTTGCTTATCAGATATGGAATTCTCCAAATCTGCGATTTGAGTCTGCAATGCAAGAAGTTGCCGGTCGACCGACGATTGTGCTAATTGCGCGGAGAAGGTACCGCTGAGTGCTGGACGCTTTGCAATGGCTGGTTCTGAGCAAAGCAGGCTGATAAAAAAGGAGGAGATGCAGGTGCTGAGATATAGCTCACCTTTCTCATTTTCGTTTTCGCCGCTCGCTGCGCGTGTCTTGCGTTTGTGGCCGGCTGCTATCGTGCTCGAGGCGCTTGGAGCACTAGCTCGACTCGAGGGAGCGAAGGCAGTTATAGTGCGGGATGCACCAGAAGAGAACGGTGCAGAGCCAGGTCTTGAAGCAGCAGAAGCGGTTCCGGGGCGACCGTTCGTTAGAGTTGCGCCGACAGTCGAGGGTGGTCTAGAGGACGAACGGGCACGCGTTTGAACTGTTCGCGGATTTGTACCAGTCGCTGTGCCCGTTCCAGACGCAGAGCCCGACGCGGCAGTTGCCCTCGTTGTTCGCGTCGGTCTGAATTCGCGAGTTGGGCCAAGACGAGTGCCGCTGCTCATTGAGGCCGCTGCGACGGAGGATGTGGCTCTAAAGACAAAAGACAAAACGCGTCGACCCGTCGATGATCACTCACGTGAAGAGATACAAATGATCCAAGTGACGTGACTGTGACAGTTACATTCACGCGGGGCGTACGGGCTACTTAGGGCACCCGCCACGTGACCACAACGCGTCGTGAACGTGAAGCCACGCGACTTCTTTAAATCAACTTCAACTTCTACCACATCTGCATCTAACCCTGTCGTCCAATCCACCAACTACGGAGTCTGTTGATCATTTGGGCGCATATTCTGAAGCTTCATATAGAGACAATGTCCCATATATGGTCTACATCCCTGTCGACGGAAAAGGTACCTGCTGTCCTATCCGTATATCGTCAGACGCATATGTTGCAGACCTGATAGAAGCGGTCGCTGCTCACCGTGCATTCAAGAAACACGTAGGATCTCAAGAAATCTATCTCTACAAGGTAATTTGCCCATCTGCTGTGAACTTTCTGCCTTGCTTACCCCTCCAAGTGCGGCGGGCTGCCCATGCACCTCTCGGGAAGGAGAGCTGAAGCTAAAAAGGCCCGTTATACCCAGACGTGCGACTGGCTATCCAAGTATGAGCGGTCGAATATAGAGACGAGAGAACTGAGCGAAGAGGATGAAAGAGACATGGAACCGGAGCTTACCCTACGATACTACTTTTCTTCTAGGTTATATGCAAAGGAAGGAAAGATAGACGTGATTGGGATTACCGGCGCAAGTGTGTATTCTTTTATTGCTGAGATGTCCTGTACAACTAGCAATCAATTCTAAACGACCTCAGCTCGTGACTGTATTCTCTGTGAGTGACAAGCAGTATCGATTGGGTGTTGGCACAGAGCTGATTAACCTACTCAACTGCAGCTGCGGATCAAGACCTAGATCTCTTTACCCCTGTCAGTTCTGAGGATAACCTGCTATGCGAAAGCGTCTCCTTTAAAATATATATTGCTGATTCTTCCAGTTTGGATTGGTGGCTGGCTATCGAACGGAATCGATTCAACCGAGATAGAGACCTCCCGCAGTTTGTCAAGGATATAGTAGACATGTCGAGATCTGCGTCTGAAGAAGAGTCAAATCTATTGCTCTCTGCCATTGCCAGACTTCTTCCTCGGCTCCCGGAAAGGCAAGGGGAGGCCAACGAATTTGCCAGCGTGTTCAATAACCTCTTTAGCGAGGCAGTTAATGCAACTCCTTATGTGGCTTGGAATCTCGAGTTGGCTCATTTCGCTTTCGCTGCCGCCGGTATGGTATTATCGGGGGTGTATGGAAAGTTTACCGGGGAGGAAGTGGGACGTCTAGTACTTACATGGTTTGAGACATTCTGGCGGAACGTGGTTGTTGAGCCGGACTGCGTTTAGTGAGTAGCTGGTTATAACACCGAGCATAATCTGATCCATTGCATAGCAATAAATCGATTCCTTTCCCTATTGTCGGTGTTAGCGGGAACGGGAACGACATGCGCAAATGGATACCACGACCCGATGCTACCTTCTTGGAGCACGATGTGCCTCTTTTTTTTGTTGAAAAATTGATTCTCATTGCAAGAGACAAGATGAATATCGACTCAACGTCTACGTGGCGTGCGTGCTGCGCCTCATGGAACAACTCAGAAAGAACGGTGACATCAAAGACAAGAATGTTGTCGTCATGGCCGTGTTCCTTGGCGAAGAATGGGAGATAGTTCGCTACCTCTTCTTTATGGATAATGAGAATAAAGTGCATTTAAAGACGTTCGTTTGCGTTGTTTCTGACCCAGGCGTCTATCTCCAGGTCTGCCGGAACCGTCGAAGTTTCGATGCGAGAAACGCTTTCTAGTTGACGCACTTCCTACGCGACTTCTACAATTACGCATTCTCTATTAGGAATATATCCACCTTTGATGGACCGGGACCGAATATGAAGAATATCGCCATTACAATTGGTGGAAATATTAAAAAGAGTCTCTCTACGATGGACCGCTTGAATGATTCCGGAGGCGGGGATAAATGTAAGGATAATAGCAGACAAGCCAACCGCAGAGAAAACTTCAAAGCGATCCGAAGGTCTGGACATACGCACCGCGATGGTCGACGCGCTCCAGGGACCGGATTACGCGCTAGAAGAGTCCGATGAATTCGCGCCCTACATTGATGCAAGTGTTTAAGCACTTCCCCTTTGTTTCGGACTGACGGATAAACGCAGTTGCCGGATCATATCGCGGAGGCAAGATATCCTAAGGAAACGGACCTACGAGGCTTGTGTAAGAAAATGGAGGGACTACAGTAGGCAATGATGCATCATAAAGGCACCAAGATAACTCCTAAGATGCATGTGGAAATTTGAAATCTCATGATGTGTTTTGCCGCATGAGAGATTTTAAATTTACATGCTGGAGAGATTCTTGGAGTTGAATTGTTATTGGGAAACACTACAGAGGGGACAGAGGGGTAAAAACATAACAACCCTATGCGTGGTCTACGATAATATGGCTGTAACAAAATGGAATTGTGTGGCTTTATTACATAATGTATTTGGCTCTGCCTGCCGTGACGTCTTTGGTATTGATTTTGCTCCACACGGTTTCTCTGAGGGTACAAAAGCGAAGCCACAATGAGCCCTTTAGACGACAATTACTATGGCTTACCTCGACTACTATCGCTCAAATCCCAACTGGGCGACCTCTCAATGGCAGTCTGCTGCGCCTCCAGCTCCTTCATTCCAACCCCAACCGTCCTGGGGTGGTATGGACTTTTACCGCGCAATCGCCGGCCAGAATTTTGACGGAGGAATTTATAATTACGCCTCAAATAGACTGCAAGGCTTAGGGCCGCAATCGTTGGCATCAATGGGCCCCTCAATCATCGAGGCAAAGATGCTGCACCGAAGAGCGTATGGTGGTCTCGTGCGTCTCTCGTTCAACTGTATTCATTTCTTTTACAATTAACTCGCGCATTGATCAGGGAGACATATTGACAATGGCTCCATCCGAGATTGGTGCTGCTGCTGCGTACGAAGTCTGGCGTAACTGGAGATACAACTATGGAGTACTCGCTCAGCCGCTTGGCGGTGACACCATGAGACAACGTGAGGCGCTTGTGGGGCTCGCTATCGGTGAAGGTTCGCCCTATTCCAACCCCTTATATTAATTAAACTCTAAATCTACTTTTCTTTTCTTTTTCTTTTTCTTTTTCTTTTTATTCTGTATAGTTACGAAATTATGGCAATACACAACGCGAGCCTTGGACAATCCAGGTCGTCTGGCGGCGGTCGAAGCAGCTGCAATAGCCGCAGCGCGCATCTTTGACCAAGGCAATTCACTTATTATGGGTAGCGGAGGTGCCTACGGCGGTATGGGCGCAGGAATGGGTGCAATTAGTCCCGCAATCCCTGGAAGTACCATTGGAGCTGGTATGGGTGAAAGTATGGGATCAGGAATGGGCGGAAGAATGGGCGGAGGAATGGGAATGGGAGGAGGGATGGGAGGGATGGGAATGGGAGGAGGAATGGGAGGAGGAATGGGAGGAGGAATGGGAGGGATGGGAATGGGCGGAGGAATGGGAGGAATGGGAATGCGTGCAGTTAGTCCCGCAATCCCTGGAAATACCATGGGAGCTGGCATGGGCGGTATGGCGGGCAGTCCTGTCGCAGCGCAAGGAATGGGAATGGCACCGTCAGCATCGGGATTTATGGCTCCTGCATTTACCCGACAACGATCCCTTTCTACGGGCGCCGCGCCTTCTGATTACGCGTATGGTGCAAGTGGTGTGCCAAGTTACGCTGGTAGCAATGCTGGAATGTATGGAACCTCAGATGCAATGCTCGGCGCTGGGACAGCCGGAATGGGCATACAACGTCCTCTCTCAGCAGGTGGATATGGAACTTCGGGAGGTATACAATACGGTGATCCGGCCGACTATGGTCCCGGTGGACTCGGCGAAACAGGTATCTCACGTCACGAGCGACACCGTGCGGAACGCGCCGAACGCGCCGCACTTAAGGATTCTCTTTATCGTAACAGGCCTGAAGATGGGTATGCCCCGCGTGGCCGTGCGTATGATGATAACTACACATACGAGTATGGTCGCGGAGGCAATGGCGGCGGGTATGGTAGCGACTACGGCGGTGGGCATGGTAGTGACTACGGTGAGGGTTACGCATCCGATGCATACGGCGGGTATGAAAGCAGGCCCAGATACGGTCGGCATGGGCGTCGGCGACATCGCGCAGTTCGTGAAGCAGAGAGATATGCTCTAGGTGCTTCTGAAGCCTCCGGTAGAGGATATGGGTACGATGGAAGGTACTGAGACGGATTTTTCGACGATCTCATACCCAACTGGATCTTATAATTATATATCCTGTTTTTCTTTATTTCTCGTGTCTTGTACAGCTATCGTGAAGTGTATACGTCGATCTTGTACCATCAATGTCATGCTTTCGCGATATCTCCGTTCTGAGGCATTTTTTAGTAGAAAAGTAGGATGGATCAACTTTGCTTGCTATGGCCGTCTGGACACGGAGGAGTCTTTTAGTTCGTCATCCGCGCTTCCTGGAGGTGAACTAACGCTACTCGACATTTCCAAGGCTCGTCTCCCGAATGCAGAGCTTGCGTTTCTCTCAGATTGTCATACCGCAAAGCGGCCAGTCACTCTTGCATTGGACGAAGTGCTGCATCTTGCCGTAGGGATGCAATTTTGTGGATTCCGAAGTGTCATTGGCACGATGTGGGAGTTACTCGGCCAGGACGGGCCTATTCTTGCCGACGCTGTTTACACGTATCCGAAATCAGGCATAGCGGAGGGGCAGTTTAAATTTAAGATGTCTGCTGCGGCTATTCGCGCGGCCGCATTGCATCGAAGAGAGCGGAAAGATGAGGGAGAAAATGGACAAGATGTAGATATCTTCTATTCCATAGCTTGCCTATCGTATCTGTAAGTGCTACAAAGCACAGCATCATAACGCAAGAGAAAAACTGTGAATCCGGTCAAATACAATCTCTTCATGTCGTTGAATAACTAGTGCCTCTGAAACAGATATTACTGGCCAATCCGCAGCAACTAATCAAGGCAGAGGCTATCCGCTATGAGAAGTTTGTATACCGCACACGCCGCTTTGCGTGTTAGAATTCACAGCTACTTTGTATGGTGAATGCGTCTGAAAATGCAATGGTTCCCGCGAAGTCTTTGGCCTCTATCTCAACCGACGTTTCTATATTGTGTAAATCACTGTGCACATCCATTCGTTAATGTAATCAAGGGCACGTACCTGCAGGTTTATTCACAACCCAAGTGAGGGAAGTGCCCAATTGCTCACCGAAGTCTACTAGAGTGGGTCCACTAGGGTTACCAACCGAGAAAAGTGCTAAGTATTAAAGCTTAGAGCGGAATAGGGTGGTCAAGGTGACGAGAATACGGACGTCCAGACATAGCATCATGTCAGAACATGGAATGCGAGTGACCACGAGACCACGAGACCATACTTACAACAAAGTTATACGCCGGAATCAACAACGAAATGAATAAGATCAACCACGACGTCAAACACCATGCAGGAACAATCTGTTTCCGAATGCCCCCATTCCAAGTGATGAGTACCGGCTCGAGCTGAAGGGCGCTTGCCTTGCTCAACATAAAAGAAGAACGAGACGGATGACAGAAACTTCAAAACTCACGGTGTATTAACCTCTGGCTGAGCCCGTGCGCTGATGGCAGCAAGCAGAGCAAGAAAGAGCGTGCTATTAAGCTTCATGTCCGGATATTCAATCTCAGATGGTTTATACTCGATGATACATGCGAAGTTGCTATCGACTTCGGGATCTGCAGGAAGCTGACCATACGGGACTAAGAATGACATAGATCGTTAACGATAAAAGCCGGCGTCCTCTGTGAAGCGAGGATGGTATGCATTGACGACTCGAGTTAGGAGTACACCAATGCGCTGCTCAAAGATATTGGACGCCCATCGCCACGAGTTGATGATGAGAATGCATCCGTTAACGACCACGATCGCGAGGGTCGATGCAAATAATGCTTGCCACTCGAAACTCGGCGTTAATCCTTGCTGCACACGCCTCGAAGTGGACATCACTCACTGATTGGTCTGACAGACATTATTCCAAACACATTGTCGATCTGCTGGGATTGAAAATTCACTATGGATGCTACAATTGCGCTAAAGATAATTGGAAATCGTGCTGCTGTGCAAGATTACAACCAAGATCCGGAAGTGATGAAATGATGTGAAGAAGTATACATTCGGGTCAGCTTAAGGTCCACAATGAGCTACTCGACGACAATAGAAAGCGCATTAGAGACATACGGGAAGGGCGGTCTACATGTCATCCACGCTCCATTGATAGCTCTCCAGGCCTTTCCGTTTGCGCTCGTTCATTTTCTGGAAGTACTTCTTCTCAAATCCGTTGCTCCGGTCAACACCATCCCATCGATAACCTGGCTTGATTCCAAAACGATTTGGAGGCGGAGGTGGACCAGTATATTCGGGTCTTCGAGGTCCCATTTTTGATTTTTTCTATGACAAAAGGTCAACACGATCGTGCGAGCATAACACGAAAGTATCAAGACAAACCGTAAGAAACTGCGCAGCGGGATCATTCCACCGCATTGTAGACTTTTGTTCTTCATTCAACGTCTTGTCATCAGCGTACACTGCCAAATCGCGCTTTCGCTCCTTTTCTAACTGCTCTGCCCTCCTTGCTGCGTCATCACGTTGCACCAGTCCCTTTCCCCATTCCATCTTCTGCGCTTCCTTCTCTTCCAATTCACGTTTTCGTCGTGCAGCCTCCGCTCGTTCAGCCTTCGTGTCGATCCTCCTGCCGGAAGCATCACGATAGATCGTTTCCTGAGCAAGCCGCGCCTCTTCCCGTTCTCGCTCAGACTCCACCTTTGAGCGCTTGCTCTTCTTTGACGAGCTCTGCTCTGGCAATCGATTCTTCAACTCAGAAGCTTTGACGAGACCTCCCGCGAAGGGCGTTTCGACGATTTGAGGCTTTTCGTCTGGAGGTGGGCTCGCATCTTCCCTCTTTATGCCGTCTCTAACTGTCGCCCAACCAGACCGTTCCTCACCCTCAGCAACTCGTCGTTTCTTGAAACTCCTATCAGACGCTACTACAGCCTCAGTCATGTCATCTTCCTCTTCATCCGCCCCTTTACTGACGCCGCCCCATGCGCCGTCCTCGTCGACAATTCCAATGCTATAAGCCGAAGTCGGGGCTGCCGTGTCTGTTTTCCGTTTCTTTTTCTTCTTCTCTGATGCGACGCGTGAAAGGATTGCATCCGCTTTGGGACCCGACATGTATTTCTCTGCAAGATAAGCTTGCATTGTGTTGAAGTTTCAAGCTCAGATGTAATGTATGTGATGGTAGACGGTAGAGACTTGAAGCCAGAGGTCGTACAGGTAGACTTACATAAGCAGCTGACCGAAATTCAAGTTCCCACTCGAATCACCGTTCATTCTCATCTTCACCTTGTCGTACTCTCAGGTTGCGTTAACTCTAGCTCATCTGATGGTATGTCTGACTGATTTCTACTCCTTTTATCGAAAATCATTTCCATAACAAAATATATTATGTTGTACAATCAAGCAGGACAGCGCACGAGGCGTCCGCGAAAAAAATTCGTCGACTACGATCAGCTCAAGGCCACAAGGAAAGCATCCTTGTTAGCCTCGATAAATGCACGGTGATCCTTACGAGACGGGTTGATGCGCAACGTAAGCTTGAGATCCCGGTTCGGATTTCCGTTGTTCTTGTAGAACCATTCTACATGGGGAAGAGTCCGGTGAGCCACGGGATCATGTACCTCAAGACATGAGCATCTACTTACGATTGCTAGATGAAGGCGATGAAGAGAGGTGAAGAGTTTGTCAGCTGCAAAATCGCGCGAGCACCGCGAGTGAAATAACCCACTTGGCCCACAGCTCATAGTCTCCGACCTTTTGAGCGTGGAATCTCTCCGAATTTGTCTCGACGAGCTCGATCTCCTTACCGAGGACTTCGCTCAAGGCCTGTACGAATTGACGTGGCGTGAAAATATCTGAGATCACGCGCATATCCTTCCCTTTAACGAGAGATCAATCTAAGTCAAGGGGATCTCATTGAATAGCTTACCAATCCATTCTTGAGGCTTTTTGAACGCTTCGAGAACGTAGGCTCCTGTCTCAGCAACACTATACCCACCGATGGGTCCATCCGTCAACATGCATGGCCAGTCCGCAACTAGACGCCCGTCCGGTCTCTTTGTTACAGTAAGAGACGGGAAAATGAGATGGTTCTCATAATAAAAGGATGTATACAGTCTAATGTGTACGTGTCAAGTTTTGTTCAAGTATGTAATATGGAAATGACCTACGAAGTTCGAGGCAGTCCCTTCTCTTTCAAATAATCGTCAACGGCAGCTTTTGAGTTCCAATGCGGCACCTCTGGATCCGAAGTATGGTCCAAAGTTGACCATACGAATTGCTTCACTCCGACTGTCGCTGCGGCGTCGACAAGGTTCTTGCCGTGACGTATTTCAATTTCAGCAGACATAACTTCCCAAACTACAGAAAGGAAGGTGAGATTGTACCGCGTTTCGGCTCACAGGACTTCGTACAGTTCGTTAATCCGAAGACTCCATGAGCTCCTTCGAATGCTTTTTTGAGACTTTCGACATCGTTCAGGTCGGCCTTGACGATTTCGACTCCTCGCGCCGACAAGGCTTCATCGATCATTAGAACCTTAAGACACAGATTGAAAAGTAGAATTCAAGCGTACCCTTTGCTTTCTGCGAGTCGACATTGCGAGTAAGGCCACGAACACGGAAAGAATGGTCAGGATCGTTGAGCAAATACTCTACAACGCTTCCTCCTTGAGCACCAGAGGCGCCACAGACAGCAATGATGGACTTTTGCGTGTCAGACATGATCGGTTTGCGGAGGGAAAGGATATATGATGATTGAGTTGAGCCCTGTTTATATCTTCGGCAAGCTGGACCATCTGATCGGAAGTAGTAAGGATGGACTTATCCGAATCGGACAGATAGGAGCGCAAATTATTCAACGGAAAGAATAGTAGGAACCTGTACTAACGGCATCGAGACGGGATGGTAAGACATCTAGAATGCGGTGTCAGTGATGATGGTTTCACCTGGCCCGGACTTCTCGCTTTACGCTTTAAAAGATCATAATCTACAGCGGAACAACTTCAGCAGGAATCATGGATATACTCGCGTTTTGTGGTTACTACAGCAGGGTAACGAACGCGTAGATTATTCAGTCGAGGAAAATTCCGATTTGCACGTACTTATACGAGGGTTTTCTAAACAGCGAAACAGCGATTACTAATGTTTAATACATTACGAAATTCTTACTCTAAAAGTGTGTTGCATGGTGATATGTCGTCAAAAGCTCGTCAACCACCATGGATCGCATGATTGGAATCCCCAGCCGACCAGAGCGTCTTGACAAAGCAAGCTCTTTCCAGGATTAAAATACACACGGACTTCGCTGATCGGCGGGAAAATCTAAACATCTTTGCTCTTCGGGTTCTTAAACACTTCAGCCACTTTAGGTCATGTCGGAGATGAAGCATCTTTACAGACGAATTTGGTTCCGTTTTCTCAGATGGTCTATTAGCCAAAACAGGACGGATTCGTCGATGCAGTCGCTGGTGGAGACGGAGATAAAGAACAGTGTAGAAATGAACAAAGAAAGAGGCAAGAAAGAGACAAGAGCGATGGTACGCGTGAAATTAGAGATCACCTTGGTCCTCCGCCGGATGGACGACATCACATATACGGCCAGGAACGGCAGCTCGCGTGACTGAGTAGTTCATAATGGCTTTATCAGTTCGTGTCATCGATGCACATTTCTTATACCATCGCATAGAATGTGAAGGATGGAGATCTAGGTGTACGCTAACATCTGGATTGGGACTTCACATGACTTCACCGAAGGTTTTTTCATACATGTTTACTGAACAGGAACTCTAACAGACAGCCAAGCCGAAAGTTTCGTAGGCAGCTCTTATGTTCAGACTGAATTTGAAGACTTCGACACCTCGCATATCCAATGCTTTATGGCCCTTCCACATCCATGTCATTATATGTTTGATTTGCACAGTATGCATTTTTGCGTGCTTTTCTTCAGACGGTGCTTTTCTTTAATTAGGCATAACTGCTTTTGAGAAAATTTGAGATACAACAAAGATTCCGCCGTATCTTTCCCGGTTTTTCATACATATCTGTAGAAGACATGCAAGCCAATTCTTGAAGAATAAATGCATATCTTGCACATTTTCAGCCAAAAACGCTTCATGTGACCGTGTAGCCGTTCGAGGGCAAACACAAAACATGAGTAGGGATTCAAGTGATCGACAATGATGGGAAGACCCGCGTCATTGACATTTTTGCATGCAGTTGTGACACGCCGCGCTTTACCCCTTTTGGTCAAAGACCCTCCCTCTCAACATCCACAGAAATAAAGACAAAAGATACATTAAAATCATCAATAAAAGCAAAACAAGGAGCATGAAGGAGAGGGAGACATGGGATAGAGGCCGGAGATCCAGGTCATTGTAAAGTACATCTTCGTACATGTCATTCCGCGAACCATCCCTAATACAGATTATCTACACTAAGACAGACCCAACACACTACGGTAACTACTTTTCCCAATGCCGCTTCAGCTTGTTAAGCATGCACGTATCATGCGCCTTATCCATCAGCACCCTCCTGTCTACGCTTGGGGACCATTTCCCGGCGTCGTTATTCCAGGATGCAGGGTATCTATCCACATTGTGCTTGCCGACCCAGTCGAAATCGATTAGCATGGCTTTTTCCTCCGGCTTGAAAACGATATTTTGAACGCGGAGGTCTCCGAATACCAGGTCTTGTACGCGAAGCAGGTTGATTGCAGTCTCGACATCGTTCAGAACTTTTTCGGGGTCTTCAGGATTCGCGAGGTAAAGCGGCGTGTTTTTGATATAGTCCATGATCATCATATACATATCGCCAACAAGGGAGATACACAAATGCAATCTCGGCGCCAGTTCATTCTGTTCGAGTATCCGATGTGCCTGTTCATGGTAACGCACAGTGAACTTTACTATAACGTCTACCTCGTCGTCAGATTCATCTTGAATCATTCCTGCGCGGTAAAGGGCAAATGGTTTCTCCAGCTGTACCGCCACCCTCCACTAATCTCTCCATGTGTGATAGCCTGCCGATGTAAGTTAGCTGAGGGATGTGATAACCTTCACAGGGCAAAGGATTGGGATACACGTGAACAATGGTTGCCTCCATTTCCAGGCCCTCAGAAAACGGTTCGTAGTATTCCCGGAGTTCCTCGATCGCAACAGAGAGTGCCTTGAAGATACGGACCACACGTAATACAGTTTCCGATTGCCAGGCGTCAATGTAGAAATCCTCCGAGAGCAGTTTATCCAAATAGATTCCATCGGTGAAAACAGCAGTAGATATTTCTAACCGACTGCAGCCGACTGCCCGCTATGCCGATGAGGATGATAGGCTAGTTCGACAAAACCACGCAACTGAGGTTCTAAATAGAATGAGCATTAGAATGAGCGTGAAAATATGCCGACTTTAGCACGAATCCAACGGAAGGACGAACGAACCTCAGCCTGAGCCTGAGCCTGAAAGAGAATCTTCGCGTAATCAAGCGTAGCTTGCAGTATCGGGTTCCCGCCGACCCCATCGACGTTCTTGAGTTCTAAGATCGCTCGCATGATTTGTCCCCATACTGCATCTGGTTTTGCCGTTTTGTCTTGAAGATATTCCTGCCATACGGCGTCTTCACCAATAAGAGCATTGATGATCTGCTTCAATTCTCCTTCCATTAACTTCTCTTTTTTGAACCCGTTAATGCAAACTTGAATAAATTTGTGCGCCCACACGAAGTGATCAGCGGACGGTTCTTCAATTTGATCGAGGTGCCTCAGGCGATGTCTGAGCCTGGCGAGGGCAGGATGGAAAAGAGTAGTTGGCGGGCCGTAGTTTCCAACTGGCCGGTGAGTATGAACACCAGCGTTGTCGTTGACTCATCCCTTTATCTTTTCCTCACTCTTCACACCCTCTGACGGACTCGGAAACCGCTACATACCATCAAGCTGCGATAATCGGTCTGAAAGCCACGTCATGACCTGAGCACGCCTACATATAAAGAACGGAACCGACCTTTCGTGTCCTTGGAAGCACGTATGTCCGGAAGAGCATAGACCACGTCACGGCTTTCCAGAATTTGCGAGAAGTCATTTCAAGTGTAGATGGGTGGAAAATGGAGCAACGCACTGGAGGCAGTCACGGCTGTCACATCTATCACCCTGGACTTCGGAGGTGCGGGTCCGGCACCGAAGTAGTCGGTAAGCCTAAGCCCGCCGTCCATCCTGATCTCTTCTTTATGGGCGTGCTAAACGAATCCATCCCAAAGCACGACTATAGTGTGTGCTTGCTGGCAACACGGACAGGGAGCCACACTGTGGAAACAGTAGTGTTTTTTTTTGGTATAACGATACAATGGGACCTGACGAGAAATACCTTCAAAAGAATTAGTTGGTCGTCCCCCAGGTGACGCTTCAAATACGGATGGTCTCGAATGGCATTTTCCAGGTTACCAACAAAGCCGCGCTCTGGCACGCCAAAAGAGTACGTGTTGGGGTACGAGCTGCTACCAGGCTTGATCTCGTGTGGCATGTATACTATAGTAAGCGAGATCCTGGGTCATGTTCGAGGAGGACATGGTGTGCAGTAGAGAACGCGGTCGCGTGTCTGGATTGGGTTGAAGTTATACACCATAATGATCACGTGCCGTGTAACCGTGCTGCTATTACATAATACTATGTGCTGATGGATCTGTGCAGGTATTAATATTTACTTTCATCTTGTGATGCAGTACAAGGACGTGGAGGAGATGGTTGAGTTGTCCTGCAGGACGTCCGGGCGGAGCACCATGGAGGTCGTTCCCGACAATGACAAGCCGGTGAGTGGTTTTGTGGTCTTGCGACAGGGTGCTTCGATTCTTTGCTGAGGCAACTGATGAGGAGGAAAAAGACAGAGACATCACGTTGCTCTCAGATTTACTGATGGACAGTGAGGCGGGATGGCGGCCTTTGCTGCATGCAGTTGTGGATGAAGAACTGATGTTACATACCGCTCTGTCGTCCCTCGACTCGACTTCTTTTCATTCGCACGTCATCCAGCAAGCAGTAGGCCGGTAGACCAAAGCTAATGAAGCTACTGGAGGACTACCTTGGGGATCCATCACCTCGCCGCATCACCTGAATGATCATTTCTCCACCCAACGGCCTCGTTGAACTCCGTCACTCCTCAGCATAGGAGTCCAGAAGCAGGCCAAAAGCTCTATACGGACAGACCATAGGCGTCTATGGAACATGAGGCCATGATGGAAGGGCGTCTAGGTCTGAACCTAGTCACATAGATGTAATAACAGCGGCGCTTTAAGGTGATTCTGTTCTATTCTTTGCTAACCTTCACTCCCCCCTGAACTCTAACGGGCGCTTATCCATATTAGCTATCATGGTCATCTCAAGATTGGTCATACTTTCGCTCACCTTGGCTTTGGGTTGAAACGAGGCAGGCGATGGAATACATATAAGCACCCTCCACAATGCTCCCGCTGCTCTCATGTAAACGACCGTCACTCATCCCTCCTCGACTACTCTGCTGTTTCATCAGACAATTCCGTACCGCTGTTATGGATAATCAACGTGGAAGAGGTAGAGGTCGTGGTGATCGCGGCGGCCCTCGCGGTAGAGGCCAGCGTGGAGGTGGTCCGCCTCCTCGTGGTGCATCGCCTTCTGGTCGCGGTTCCTCTGGCTTCACTAGAGGTCGAGGCGGCCCTCCTCAAGTTCAGATCTTCGCGCCTGGGACTCCAGCACGCCTTGATTCGCGCTCGACCGATAGAGATCTCGACAGTCTCATCTCACGATTTAAGAATCTCTCCACTTCCGTTCCCGACCGAGTCGTACGTCCGGGCTTCGGAAAACGTGGCAACGCGATCACGCTGCGTGCGAACTACTTCGCTCTAAAGTATCCGAAGGACTGTGTCCTTTATGATTATCCGATCGAGATTACACCTCCCGTTCAGACGGAGTTAAAGCGCCTTCGAAAACGGCTGTTCGACCTGTTTGAAGGATCAGCGGAAGTCTCGCCTTACCTTGGCGGTATCGCGCATGATAGGGTACAGCGACTGATTGCTCGAAAGGCTTTGCCAGAAGACTTTTCGGTCTCAGTCCAATTCTACGACGAAGGTGAACTGGGTCCACGTCCGAATAGCAAAGTTTACAAAATCAGTCTCCTTGAACCTAAGGAGCTCCGCTCTGCCGATCTTGATCGGTACGTTTTATTCTTTGAAGAAATAGATCCGATTCGATTGAACATTGATCCTAGGTACTTACAAGGCGAAGATCCTTTGTATGATCCGCTTCCCATAATCTCTGCCTTCAATCTTATCACAACGTCGCATGCTTCTCATAACGGTGTCTTGTGCGGAAAGAACCGTTATTTCTTTCCTCCAAAAATGTTGAACGAAACTCCTTTCGGCTTAGGAGGCGGCTTAGAGGTCTGGAAAGGCTTTTTCGCCAGCGTGCGCCCGGTCTATAAGAACTTGATGATCAACGTGAACGTTTGCATGAGCGCGTTCTACGTTCCATATGCTCGACTCAGTGACGCGATACTCGAGTTTCAAGCGCGATCACGAGGTGCTATACCCCAAGAACTGGAAGGTCGCGTAAGGGTTACGACTACCCACTTAGGGTACCGCAAGAAGAACCTGATCAAGGCCTTCGGAACTCAATCAGCGAGGAAAACCATGTTTCAGTGCGACGAGTTTGGTGGAAAAATCAGCGTCGAGCAATACTTTCAACGAAGTAAGCCAACTTAATTTGTTATATACGTATGATCGGAAAGCATCTCATATTATTCTCCATATCGCAGAGTATAACATCAGGCTACAACATGCCGACGATATGCCCGTTGTCAACATCGGCAACAAGACCAAGGATATTTATGTGCCTGCTGAGGTTTGCGAAATTGAACCTGGTCAATCGTATAGAGGCCTTCTAGCGGACAAACAGACTGCCGAAATGATCAAGGCCGCTTGCAATCCTCCGTACGTCAATGCCCAAGCGATTTCCGATCAAGGTCTTGGCGTTCTAGGACTTCGACAACGTGCTTCGCCGATGCAAGGCTTTGGCGTCGAGGTCTCGCTTGAATTCGCAATAGTTCCTGCTCGAGTCCTCAACCCGCCTAGGGTGATGTATCAGTCTGGCCAGCCCAGCGTAGCAAACGGGTCTTGGAACATTCTCGGTGTACGCTTCTCGCGCCCCGCTCCACTCACGCGCGCGGCGATTCTGGTGCTGAACGATGGCGGACGCGACGATTTCCGCGATCAAACTGATCCAGAATTACGAAGCGTCGTTGCTGGGTTCCTCACCAAATGCCGTAATAGTGGCATGCAAGTCGAGGAAGGATTGCCTCCACTACGTTTTATTCGTCTTCCAAGGCCGAATCAGCGCGATCGTCTCCGTATTGAGGCTATCAACGAGATTGAGAAACAACTCAAGACATTGCCAAATCCACCGAATCTTGTCCTTGTGTTCATGACTGGTCGTGACCCGGACATCTATCCTGGGCTGAAGAAGCTCTGCGACATGAAGCTTGGTATTCAGACGGTATGCATGCTCATGCCTAAAGTCAAGAAGGAAAGGGGACAGGACCAGTATTTCTCGAACATCGCGCTCAAGGTGAACACGAAGCTCGGCGGAATTAATCACCAGATTCATCCAGACTCGTTGCGTTGGTTGAAGAATACTATGCTCGTTGGTATGGACGTCACTCATCCCGGGGTAGGATGCGTGAAGGGAACGCCGTCGATTGCTGCTGTCGTTGCGTCGTGTGATGGCAATTTCATGCATTATCCTGCTAGTCTAAGACTTCAAGAACATCGGAAGGAGGTGCGATGTTATGTTTTCCTTTTCTGTGCCTATTCAAAACAAACAACTATTCATAGATGATCACCGACGTCAAAGAGATGATGATTGAACGGCTGAATGAATACTTCAAACGAATGAAAAGCTATCCGGAACGCATCATTGTATTCCGTGACGGTGTATCCGAGGGACAGTTTGACCAAGTACTTCTTCGAGAGTTACCTCCCATGAAGGAGGCGTTCAAGGCATTCAAGGGCTACAAGCCAAAGCTCACCATCGCTATATGTGGAAAACGGCACCATACGAGATTCTATCCGACCAAAACGGAGGAGGCAGACAGGACGTCAAACACGAAAGCCGGAACGGTCGTCGACAAAGGCGTCACTGCAGTCTACGACTTCGACTTTTACTTGCAAGCGCACGCAGGTCTGCAAGGCACCGTTCGCGCGACTCACTACTCGGTGATTTATGACGAGAACAAGTTCCCAGCTGACGATCTCCAACAAGGTGCGAACGACGTGAGCTACCTTTGGGCGCGTGCGACGAAGAGTGTCAGCTTGATTCCACCTGCGTACTGGGCTGACCGCGCTTGCGAACGCGGAAGGATGTACCTCCATGGCATTCTCCCTCCGCCTAGAGGAAGTCCCGAGAGTAGGATGAACGAAGAGCAGATCATGAGGAAGGCGAATGATATGTGGGGCAACAGCATTCATGACAACTTGAAGGGAACGATGTTCTACTTGTGATTGTGATGCTTTGCGTAGCAGTGACTACGACGGGTTTCTGAGCGGGCGAGCCAGCGAGATTCTGAAGCTAGATAATGAGTATGATGTCTGCGTTAACAATGCGTTTTCGGATGTTCTCTAGTAATGCACATCGAGATACCTAGTAATCAAGAACTTTTGCGATTGATGAATTTGCTTCCATGAGATAGGCGCTCGCTCATGATAAGGTTCAATTCCTGACTCGAACGGTAGACAACTCTATTGTTTCCAACGCGGAATGGTTTCGAGATGACGGGTACTCTTAGTGAACTCTCTGAGTAGTAAGCTAGCTGCACTTCTAACTTTGTCGATATGTATTGTTGTTCTAATTTTTCTTCTTGCTCCACAGACCACGAGACACAGAGAAAAGATATACTCGCCTCTTCTTCCGCGCATCTTCAACTTCGCTACTTATCAAGGACCCGGCGAGTGGCCGATTCAGTCCGCTTTATCTCACCTTATCGTAGAGATGCTATAAAGTCGTTCATCCGACTCATGCAAGTTCTTATCATCTGTGTACCTCAATGACGACCTGGCAAGACCTCGTCGCTGACAAGAAACAACGCCAGCTCGCTGCAATTCCAAAGGAATGGATTATAACTACGCCACCTGAAGACCAACTGGACGTGACAGACGTTCCGGCGTCTTGTGGACTTCTGACACCGTTTGAGCTTGAGGTGACGGATTTAGATGATGTCTCTGTCCTACTTGCGAAACTAGCCTCGGGAGAATGGTCCTCGGTTGATGTCACGCGCGCATACTACAAGCGTGCGATAATTGCTCAGCAAGTTGTAAGTCATGCATAGGATACTTGTCCTTGGGAATAGCTAATGAGAAATCAGGTCAATTGTTTGACGGAGATATTTATCGAGAGAGCTCTACAGCGAGCTGCAGAGTGTGATGAGTACCTGAAGAAGAATGGAAAGCCGATGGGTCCGCTACATGGACTACCAATTTCAGTAAAGGATCAGTTTCGTATGAAGGGGTTAGAGACGACCATCGGTACGACACTCCCCAATTAAACATTTCTCGGTGACTGAACAGCATGCACAGGTTTCGTGCAGTTGATCGGAAAATATTCTGACGAAGACGCGGTACTTGTTACCACCTTATATGAGGCGGGAGCAGTTCCTTTTGTTAGGACAAACATTCCGCAGACGCTTATGGTATGTTTACGAGGCAGATACTAGATTATACATATTAATTCTGACTATCAGTGGACTGAGTCCTATAACAATGTATTCGGGCGTTGCGTGTGCCCGTACAATAGAGCACTCGCAAGTGGAGGGTCATCCGGAGGCGAAGGTGCCCTTGTAGGCATGAAAGGCAGTCCTATCGGTGTAGGAACTGACATCGCTGGGTAAGAACTCTATCAAGCTTTCGTTTTATCTAGGGATTAATATCTTATTCTTCAGCTCAATTCGCGTTCCGGCTGCATTCTGTGGAATTTACGCTTTGCGCCCTTCTTCTCATCGGTTTCCATACGAGGGCCTCGAAGGGCCAATGCAGGGCCAAAGCGCAATACCTTGTGTACTTGGTCCGATGACAAGATCACTTTCAGGAGTCAAAGCATTCTCTAAGGCTGTCATTAATTCGAAGCCTTGGACTAAAGATCCGTTTATGATTCGGAAAGATTGGGACGAGGATGCGTATAATCTGAAAGAACATGGTCGTGGCGAAAATTTGTGTTTTGCAATAATGTGGAACAATGGATGCGTTCTTCCGCATCCTCCGATTCGGCGCGCTTTGGAAGAAACGAAAGCTGCTTTGCAGGCGAATGGAATTAAAGGTCCGTATTTGGATCATCGAGGATAAGTTCATCAGCCTAACAAGTGCAACTTCTTGGTTTAGTTATTGACTGGCCTGAATTCAACTACGACGCGATTTGCACGCCACTGGTACGAGTCCCGGACTTTATCTAATGTGATTTCTTCTCATGAAAAAGACAGCTTGAGAGCTGGGCGGGAGGTGCAACAATCGACTTTCCTAAATATGTCGAGAAATCCGGAGAACCTCTTCTCGATACTATGGCACCCGAAGGAAAATCCGTGGGATTTGAGTGGCTCAAACGTCCGCCCTGCGAGCCCATCACCCTGTACGATTCGTGGCAACTTATGAAAAAGAAAAACGATTTGCGTAACGAACATTTGAGTTTATGGAACTCTACTGCGAGCGTGACAGGAACGGGTAGGCCCGTAGATGCGATCGTCACTCCGGTCGCACCGTACGCCTCTGTACCTCATGGAAGAAATATGTAAGCAGCATCAAATCAGGAGCATACAATCTATAGATATTTAATCCACCATTTAGTGATGTGAGCTATACCGTAACGTGGAATGCCCTCAACTGTTCTACCGTCATCATTCCTGTGTCAAAAGTCCAACCAGAAATCGACGTCAAGCAACCGCGGGAGAAGTTCTTCAACCCTAGAGACGAATTCATACACAACCTATGTAAGTCCTGACTAATTTGACTGATTCCAAGTCGATCTTTTTGAAATGCTTACTAAATGCATAACAGATGATCCGGACCAATGGCGAAATGCACCAGTATCGCTGCAGCTAGTAGCGGGGCCGTATGAAGAAGAAGCTGTCATTCGCATGGCGGAAATCGTTGATGATGCATTCAAGTCGTCCAAGAGTAACTGAGGGAAGAATAAAGAGAATGAATAGCGTAGGCAGATAACGAGAATCCAGAACTCCGATCTCGCAAGGCAGTATTGCAGGACTTGCGTTTATGCACTTGTTTTTGCCCGGATTTATTTGTGCTCACTCAGTTCGTGACTCAATATTCCTTTGAAGCCTGGTCAAAGTGAAAGCGAATATTTGAGCTGAACTAAGACTCTCAGGTTGTAAGCAGGTTGTCCGGAGAGCCGAGAGGTACTATCAAATAAATAGACAATATCATAATACCAGCGTGAGAATATACTATTAGTATTACGTTATAATCGTTCCTTACTATAAAGGGAGCTGTGATCGTCAAATTGATCTGGAGTAAGCAATCGATCGACGCGTCCGCATGAACTTCACGTCGAGCCAATAAACATGAACACTTCGTGCAGTGAGTTGTCTCCTTCTTGCCGAGTCAGTCTCTCAGCTATACGTAATCAGAAAGTCATGGAATGGGCCCTTCTACCGTCTCATCTCGCCGATACTTCTCTGTAAATGCAAACCCCCTCAGGTGGTTATCTCGTGGCCCTATGTCGAGACCACGTCAGCTTACGTTCACACAGGACCAGCTGATCTTGACTATAAAGACGTTGGGTGATGAAGAAATAGAAAAGTTGGCTGACCCGTCTCCCAATGTCGATAGGCGCACATATATCGTCCTGGACACTGGTCACCCCAATTCTGGCCGCATTGCAAAGATAGCTTCAGATGTCGTAGAGAAGCATTCTTTTGGGACGTCTGCACTCCGCGGAACTCGTACGAAAGTATACAGCTATACCGGTTCCGATGTATAATCGGGTTTTTCGTGGTCAATACGACACCTATTTGGTCCAGCAGTATATACCCGGCCGTATTTTGTTAGACGTGTGGTCTCAACTCAGTTGGTGGATGCGTCTACGGTCGTCGTCATCCTTCGCTTCTACATCCGTGAACTACTCTCCATATCTTCTCGCGCAGGTCCTCCTCTGTTCCCTGGTCCGCCATCAAACGATGGTATTCCGCAAAAGTGTACTAGCCGGCTCTTCACCGAAGACGGTTCTAGTCCCTTCCACTCGTACCGTGAGATGTCCAGATAGTACCAGAATCGGCTTCTTGTGATGCAGCGGCACCGAAGGGAAGGCTTGAACAGTGTGCCTTTCGATGACAGCGCTCCTCTCGTGTTCACACATATGGATCTGCATCCGCGGAATATGATATTGGGAGACGACGACCAACTCTGGTTTGTTGACTGGGCCGACGCAGGATGGTATCCATCCTGGTTCGAGTCTGTAAGTATGATAGGCTTTGCAAAGTCCCGTCCGGACATGCCATCCTCCCGGACGACATGAGAGCCCTTTATGGTTGGTTCCTGTGAGAAGCCGGGACAACTGCCGTTTATACGAGCTATTTCCTACTCTCTCCACGGTTTGCAAGCCATTGTCATGAATCTAGTGGGTACTATCACTTCATGGCTGGCCACATGTTGATTCGTTCTCTGAGAAAATATATTCTGAATAACTGATATTGCAGGAAGTGGATATCCTCGACATTCATAGCACTTATTCTATTCATTTCCAGCGCGTATTGTATATGATACAATGTACTGAAGAGGGAGAACGACGACTCGTTGCTATTCAGCATTTGTTTCTGCGTGGCCGAGTTGCGAAGCATCAAAGATAAATGATGTTTATGATACACGGCATCGGGAAATTGGACTTCGTAATGCGCGAAATCTTTCGGACCTTCCCCGTGATTAAGACGTTCTTGAGCCAGCCTTTCAATAACCCTCACACATCAGTGATGGAAACCCTGGCGAAGATCAACATGACTTAAATCATCCAAGCAGCAAAATACACTGAAGGTGACCCATCTTGAACCTATTGCCCATTATGTTCAAGAGCAGCCAAGAACATGCTTGCTGTCTTGTCGAGGCCTGATAGAATGATGAATGGCCGGGGTTCACGATTTCGGGCCTGGAGGATCCATATCGGTTGAATCTTACCATCACTATGCCGCGCTTCGGGAAGCTCGCATCGATTTGGCCTAACTGTATGTCGGGGCCTCAAGGTCGACAACCGACTTCCGCGAGACAAGAAATGGAAGTCTTTTCAGAATTCACTTTTTTTTTGCGTTCCCACCACTAGCGCCGTCCGGAAAAGCTAAGACCTGAGGAGCTCTAGAGCGCAGAAAAGCGAATGCGACAGTGAAGTCCACTGAATGTCGCGCGGGATATAAACCCAATGGAAACGGTTCTGTTGCGGCCAAGAACTCTAACATACAAGTTAGACATCTCAAAAGGCCACATTACACTCTATCTTCGTCCAGTGGTTTAGTAGTAAGTTGGAATAGATAATCCGGAATTATTAACGAAGCTTCTTTTGTTTTTGCTTATTCTCAGCAGCATGGCTAACTTTTATCCCTTTGTGCCGTCTAGACAATGATTACCGTCAATTCGGAAGGCCTGGTACAGACCAGACCAGTTTGTTTTCTTCGTCTCATTTAAACAATAGCTACCTGATTGAGCATAGCTCTTTAATAGACAATAGCCTCGGAAAGAACCCATCGAATGGTATTTTTATTATATTTCCCCTTTACAACGCGCATCTGGAGCTGCCTTTGGTCTTCCGTGTCGTAAGATGAGCCAGTTGTCACTGGCTATATATGCTATACTACTTTTGTTTTTCATCTCCTATCTCATGTGGTTGTAACGCGTATCCCTGCACCGAATTCGTTGCTTTCATCGGATGGGAAGTAGCAACGGTCAAACGACGCACACCTATATGCAGGACAATATCTCGCATTTTTTCAGTAGCAACGTGTCATATAGCTGAGTTTCATCATCTCTAATTTTTTCCGGTCGTAACGCCTCCAAAACTGTTTCCTACAAACAGTATGCTACAATGTACGGTGACTCGAACTCAAACTAGCGAATGATGTTGCCTGACCAGGAAGAATCGTGGCTAAGACTAGATTGGATATAAGTCTGGACTTCTATACTGCCAGACCCAGTTCTTGACGTACTGGATTGTCTAAGTCGAGAACATTTTGACCAACAATTATCTGGCTGTAAGTTTGCCAGCAGTTCTCAACTGCAGTTAGAGGGGATGTCGGACACGGACGAAAGATCGAGCGAAAAATTTGCAAAATTTGCAAATAATCGTTGTGCTCAAAAATAGTGAAGCAGCTGGAGCTCGTGATGTGTTACTGCACTGAGCCCAAAGCTACCAGCATTTCACCGTTGCATTTACTTCAATACATTCCGAATAGTTGTCAACACAAACGCAATCGTGCCTCCTATTTGTTGTAAGCCAAAAAGGAACTGAGATCGACGGATAACGTAATAAATCGATCGTCTGGTCAAAACGACGAACCACTGCAACTGCAAGCCGCTCAGAGATCATCATCAATGACCAGGAAGTCAAGTCTTGTTTCCCTCTTGCCGAGCATGTCTGCAGTTCTAGGTTGGAATGTTATGCGGTGGCTCCCAGAAGCTTTTGAAAATCTTCTGTATCGGCTCATCGCCCCAGTACTGCTCTGCAAATGCAGAACTCCTCGGGTAAGTCTTCTAGGTCCTTATGTCTACTTCGAATAGACTGACATTTTTCATACAGCAAGAAGTGATCTTAAGCACATCAACGCTGACCGATGAAGAAATAAGAGAGCTGTATAGCCCGTCTCCCAAGGTCGATGAAGGAACGTATTACATTCCGGAGTGTCGTTCGACTAATCTTGGTCACGTTGCGAAAATAACTTCAGATGTTGTTGTAAAGCGCTCCCTTACAACAGGAAACTACGAGCGACTTTCAGCAGAACTCGTTCGACGCTATACATTTGTACCAGTTCCGATGCATGAACGGGTCTTTCGTTATCGACACGAAGTACATGTGGTCCAGCAGTACATACCTGGTCGTGCCCTATTAGATGTCTGGTCCCAACTGAGCTGGTGGATGCGCCTACGGGTTCTCGTCACTCTCCGCTTCTACATTCGTGAACTGCGATCGATATCGTCTCGTGCAGGCCCTCCACCCTTCCCTGGACCGCCCTCGGATGACGGTACTCCACAAAAGTGTACTGGAAGACTGTTCACTGAAGATGATACCAGTGGACCGTTCCGCTCATACCGTGAAATGTCGAGATGGTACCGAAATCGACTTCTCTGTATGCAACGATACCGAGACGAGGGTTTCGACAGTGCGCAGTTCGATGATAGTGTCCCCCTCGTGTTCACACATATGGATCTCCACCCACGGAATATAATACTGGGCGACGACGGTCAATTGTGGATTGTTGATTGGACCCACGCAGGATGGTATCCATCCTGGTTCGAGTCTGCAAGTATGACAATCTTCACAGAGCATCGTCGTGACATACCATCCTCCTGGACTTCATGGATCCCGTTTATGGCTGGCACCTGTGAGAAGCCAGGTCAATTGCCATTCATGGAAGCTATTTCCTATACCCTAGTCGTTTTAAGCTCCAATATACCTAATCTGGTGGGTATCGTTGTTTAAAGCTTGACTGCACACTGGTTAATTTATTCAAGAAGATAGACGCCGAGTAATGGGCGCTGCAGGAAGCGGAGATACTTAACGGTTAGGATACTCTTAACAAATATCTATCTCGATTACAGAGCTGCATAATAGCACGAAATTGATACTATATTCACATCCGGTTCATAGAGAAATTACTGGTAAAAGGTGCCCTTAATACGCGGCATGGGATACGCGTCTCCAAACCTCATATGCTCTTCCCATTCAGCTTGAGTAAACGTCCAAGGCACGCTATCGTGGACAAGGCCTTTTTCAGCCAGCTTGTCGAGAACACATGCACACCAGTGCCGACTTCCCCGGCTGGGATGGACAACCCTAAAAAACCATAATCAACAAGAAATGCTAAAGGAACGGGCTGACTGTGCCTACGTGTACTGGTCCATCTTTTGTCTTCACCAAAGATGATTTCCAAGATCGTGGCCACCGTCGTTCCTCGAGGCACACGCGCAATGAATGGTTCAAACGCCCACTTCAAGGAGAACTCATAGCTATTGTATTCCATCTTCGCTTTGCCCACCAGACTATCCATTGGTGGCTTCATGTCGGTACGGATGGATTCTCTCGTCGCATCTGAGACGAGGGAGAATCGGAAACGAAAGATACCTCTTGCAGGAGTTCCGACTACGGCCACATTCAGGCAAAATTGTGGGCCTGTCGGGAAGGGTATATCTGCGAATAAGGCCGTCAATTAAGACATAGTCCGGTCGGGAATGGATCTACTTGCGTAGTCATCTCGTAGAAGTCAGTCGTCGGTGAGCTGAAGAAGTGGGACGTTGTTGCAACTATTTTATTATAATGACAGCAACTACTAGTGCCACAGAACATAATCCTAAGCGACGATGGTCAACTGTGGATTGTTGATTGGAATGACGCAGAACGGTATCTATCCTAGTTTGAGGCTGCGGGTATGAACCTCTTCCCAGAATATCGCCTGGATATACCGTCCTCCTGCGTCGTCAATACCATTTCCAGCAGGCTACTGTGATAAGCCAGGTAGTCTAGCACTCATGAAAACTACTTCCTATACTCTTATTGTTTTAGGTGCTAATCACATTAATCAAGTGATTCAGACCTCAGCTGCATACTGAGATTTTTTTTTCTTTTTTTGAGTAGATGGATTAGAGGCTATCTATCTTGCATGGATAAGAAAGACGAATTGTTACAGTTTAGTATTTGGGTTCACGCGACTGAACGTAGAAGGTGCCCATGATACGCGGCATCGGGAACCTAGAACCAAACTTTCTGTTTTCCTGGACTTCGTAATTCGCGAACTCCTGCGGGACGCTACGGTCGATAAGCTCTTCTTGAGCGAGCCTTTCAAGGACACTGGCACACCAGTGACGGCAACCCTGACCGGCTTCATTGAAACTTCGTCTGATCAGCAAAACAGCCATATGGTCAGACTGATGGTACTTACACGTATTGGTCCATATTATACTTATCGAAGATAATACGCAAGAGCGTGGCTACTGTCGTGCCGGATGACACTGGTACGCAGAACGGAGTAAGGTTATTTCCATGGCCCTCGGAGAATGGATACATGATGTATTCTATCAGTGCGACGCCGCGCATTGGACAGCTCATATCGGTGTATGACGGTTGTATATTAATACGGACGGCCTGCTCGTGGTCGCTCAGCGTCTCCGAGACGAGCGAGAGTCGGAAATGGAAGAAGTTTCCATCAGCAGTCTCATTGCCGACGACGGCCAAATAGGTGATAGGCAGAGAGAAGGCAGTTGGATAATTCTTCAGCGTATTGGCAGAGTAAATGCTGGGCCTGTCGGGAAGGGTATACCTGAAGATCGAGTTGTTAGAGACAGTGTACTCAATCTGGAGGAACTCTACTTGCAAGGACATTTTGTGGAGATCAAACGTAAGTTAGGTGAAGGAATAACGACTTCTTTATCCGGAGAGTCAGAATGTGTTTATCGATGTCGAACTCCGCCACTCGCATACGCATGATATGGGAAAGGGGCGAACCCTGCCGCGAGAGATCATCGAGATTACGATAACAATTATTTATGTAGAAAATAAGCGCCGTCCCATCTTGCTAAGGTACCATAAACTCATCCAAGTCAGCACAACAGGCAAGTAAGAATATCATTGATGTTTGAATTGATATGCAAATTGATATTCAAAATATCATAAAGCATATCCACATTAAGGATATTTAAAATATCATCAAAGCAGATATCCTCAAAATGTATCATGATTGGTCAATCAGAATATCTGCTTTGATGATATTCTGAATATCCTAGATGCAGATATGCTTTATGCATTTGAATATTTAGTTGCATATCTTAAAAAATATCTTTATGAATGAATGATATGCCCATTTGCCTGTTGTGTCAGGTAGCTCCGGAAGTGCGCGTGCAGTCCATCAGAATCTATCAAAGTCTATCTTCCAACGTGCTCGACTATCTTTCACTGGGATCACTGGCCTTCTTTTGAGTGAAACTAGTAGATAAGATCATGCCGCCATTTAGTCAGAACATTTTCTGGTTACAACAAGCTGACGGTAGAGCAAGCATGATGGATTAATGATTACATGAGTTACAGTATTGTATAAACTACGGATTTTGCCGGGCTGAGTGAGTTCAACCTCGGCTCGACTAGACACCTCGCACCCTTTCCCTCCAGCATTCAACACCATTGGATCGCGATGTTTATACAAGGAGAACCGGTGGTAAAACATTGATTAACATCTTATAACTGGGTACTGCGTACCGACACAGTACAGTTTTCATGCTGACTCCGTACTACTAATTTCATACATTGGCGTTAAATGTTCTGATAAAAGGACAGGGATATCATCCACAAATGCCTGGAAAACCGTAACTATTGAGTGCCAAAGAGGAGCTGCTATTTGTGGAAATCCGTTGAAAAATATACAGTACCAAGTGCTTGTCCCGTATGTGTGTGTAGGAAGCCTTTAGTTTTTCTTCTCGCCTTGTCACACAGTAAGGTAAGAATTTCCGTTTTTCTCTGGACAATGTTGAGATACAGGGTAGGTGCTCAAAGCATAAATTATCTTGCATTGTGGCTGAGTATCCGCGTTCTCACAAGTGTCTTCAGACTTCAAATGTCGTATTTATGCATTTTCTGAGCCTGGCATTCGAGACTCTTGTCATGCGTATTGGTCATCTCTCCACATTGATCACAAGATTCGACACAAGTTGAAACGAAAGATCAAGGTTCTCAAGGTGTAATCTGCCATTCAGGTTTGTTCCACCTATCTCTATGCGATAACAATTTACATCCGGATCTTGCATGATGCAATCCGCACAACACGTACGCGGTCACCCAAGGCATTGTATCAATGTATGACCACAGAGCTACAATCTCGAACCACACAAAGTCTAGAAATTAAGCCGTTTTGTGGACACAACTCGTTCATAATGACGATAATGACGTTTCGGAATAGTTCCCAACGAATCACGAGAACAAGCTAAAAAAAGACCGTAATATCATTGTGAGTCTATGATGTTCACTAGCAGGTTCCGAGAGTTTTACGTTTTAATCTTTGCAATTTCATCGATGATCAGCGCCAGGGAGAAGGATTTACGTTCAGATATTTTCAGCCAGGCCAATTTTCTCACATCGTCAGAAAGTATAGCTTGTTTTGCATGGATCTATCCTTCTCGAGAGGCGAGCCGCCGAAGCTTGAAGAATCACATTTGATGTACGCTTGTGAAAAGATACGGAGCCATGTCCCTTCCAATAGGTTAAAAGACTCACCTGATCAACGCATATCAATTGGCGTGAATATCCAAAGCTTTCGAGAATCCTTCATTCACTCAAGACAACTGCTGATAACCTAGAACCTGCTCCATTCCGTCAATCTCCTTCGCAAAAGTCACATTCCCCACCGACATGTTCTTCCAGTTTACGTCTCCATTCGGCAAAAGCGCAGCGAATCCTTTGCCGCAGCCTATCTGGAGATCGGTCCGTGACCATTTCGATTCTTTAACTTCTGATTGACCAAAACAATTATTCAGTCCAATACAATGCAGCCCGAAACTCCGAAGAACTCTTCTACGATGTCGAAAGAACGTAAAGAAAGGCTCCGAGATACGTCACCGACGATTGCGTGGGATTTGCTACGAACATGGTATCGTCCACCTTGAATTCCGTGAAAACCGCAGGAGCAGAGACCTGTGAACCAGAAAGACGAGAACGATCTTGTGAAAATATATATCTCGATCCAGAGATCAAGAGCATGAGAAAAGGGAGAATCGAAAGCAAATGAATCGGAAGGAAGTCGATTGCTGAGTATACAATAGACCTTGTATGCTTAACCTCGGAAAATCTCAACGAGCGGACGGAGGAACAAGATTAAAGTTTTGCATCCGGGTATTGTTAGGAAAAAATAAGCGGAAGTAAAGACGAAAGAAAAGGCACTGAATAGAAAGTATGAAACCACGAATAGAGCATGCTGATCCGGAGGACGGACTTGAAGCAGCGAGGGAGGATAGAGAGTGAGTAATAACGTCCGTCGCGGGATCTTGGAAAGGATACATGAAAGCCAACGAGACGGCGACTCGGAAGATCGGGAAACGGAGCCGTACTACGCAAATCTAGAACCACTTGAATCCTCCGCATCGAGAGCAAGTATATGAGCGTATGAGAGTCAGGGTGGGTTGACCATGGGCCATGTCGCTCGGCGTTGATAGCACGAGTCGCCACGAGGCACATGCGAAGTAACCCTCGTTCGACCGGCGCCTATTTAAGTAGGACCTACCATCTAGATTCTGGATGTTACCGAGCTTCCCTGGGAGATCTACAAACTCATACTGTATTATTCATTCAATTAATTATCACGAAGAAAAGGCGAACCTTACTGATGAGTCCGTTGCAATACACCTCTCGGCTACACAAGAAGATCAGAAGGGGGTTTAAGATACGTGTGCATATATAGAGGGCTGAGTCCGTACGCCAGCTGACACCTCCGAGCCAGAGTTCAAAGCCCCGCAGTACTTCTCCACCTTCACCTTCAAGGTCAACTTTGAGGAAGGAGATGGACAAGAAGTAAGGAGTCGTGAGAACTATACTCCAGGTTTGCGCTTGCTAAATAGAGTGCACGTGCTCACTCTTCTTTTCACTTGCCGCCTTGCCTTCACTTGGACGTGCTCTGCAATGTCGTTGCTATTCCGCAGGTGTTTCTCTGCTTCAGCGACTGCAAGAAAGTAAGCTTTTGCGCCTCATTACATACTCTAATATATGTTCTTATGCGTATATATCCAATAGGAACGTTTTCGTAAGACGCATCCTCAACTTATGTTGTTTCCACCGACACTCCTTTTTTTATCTAGTTTGACGTTGCAGTCAATGAAAAACCGTCAGGTCGCATCGGTGAGAGGTTCCAATCCACTTCAAGTATCTTAGCATACTGACGAAGCACGGTGTAGTTTTCAAGCTCTTTGATGACGTCGTTCCGAAAACAGCACGAAACTTCCGCGAGCTTGCAACGGGCCAACACGGCTACGGATACACTGGCAGCACGTTCCATCGTATAATTCCCAATGTGAGTGCAAACAGTTTTGGAGACTTGACCTCATGTTAACATGCAGCATGTTGTTTTTTTTGCTCGTAGTTTATGATTCAAGGCGGAGATTTTACTCGACATAATGGAACGGGCGGAAAATCGATCTACGGAGAACGGTTCCCAGGTACGCCTGCGTCACCATCTCGCAACATCTGCATTATAATCTTATTGATGTGCATGTAGACGAGAACTTCAAGCTCAGACATAATAAGCCTGGCCTCCTTTCCATGGCAAATGCTGGTCCAAATACAAACGGATCACAGGTACGTTCAACCTCCCTTCTCATTGAAATAAATACCTTTCATACAGTGGATACTAGTTTTTCATCACAACAGTCGTAACATCCTGGTTGGACAACAGACACGTTGTCTTCGGCGAGGTCGTTGAGGGCATGGATGTCGTAAAGCTCATCGAGAAACAGGGTTCCGACTCCGGGAGACCAAAGAACACGGTCACGATCACATCTTCTGGTACACTTTGAACCGTACATCGGCATAGATCGTTTCACTTTCCCGTCCTCTTCCTCCCGAACATTGTCTTTTGCTCTTGACCATCTTGGCGTCTCGGGTTCAGTGCCTGTCCTGCCTATAAGTCGTGGTGTTAAAATGCCTCGCTATGAGCTGCAACTCTTTCTTTCTTTCATCCATCTAAAGACTATTACGAGCGGATTTTGCTTATCATGTCACGACCCATTCTGGTCTGGAAAATAAACTGCTTTCAATCTTCTTGAGTGAGTTGAGGACGTCAGATCTACATCTAAGGCTGTCCTCGTGAAATTCATATCGGCCAGTCATCATATGAGTATCCACATGCATCGTGTTAAAACGTACATCATGTATTTTGAATATGAGCTACAGTTTAGCAGATAACGTGTCAAACAACAATCTCGTCGACTTTTGATTTATGAATACAAAATCCCTGTTCATCACCCGGCAAATCAGTGAACCACGCGCCCTTAAACATTTTCAAAACGACGTACCGGAGTAACCCACTCCTTGCAACTACAGCAGACACCCGCCCAATCATAGTTCCCTAGCTTCGCACCACATTTCTTGTTCGGGCAAATGATCTTCCCGCCTAAATCGCCGGACTCGAGGAAGGGCTCCATCCAACGCATCGGTTCGACGAAGTATCCCGAGCAGTTCGGATTGACGAGAAGCGGAGGCGCGATTTGAGAAGAATTTTTTGGTGCCACGGAGGCGGATGCAGGCGGTGTGAGAGGCGTCATAGGTTGAAGACCGCTACCTGCACTGACGCTTGGAGACCGGAGAGCTGCAAGTTTGGGATTGGATTGTAGCTGCGCAGCGAGCTCTGCAGGACTCATGTATCCCGAAGGTTTACGCAGTGTCGGCGCAGTTGTTTCTGCAGCCTCGGGCTTACTACTTGTTATCTCCGATTTGGCATTGACAGCATTCTCAACTCCAACTTTAACCTCTCCTTCGCCTTCCTCGTCATCGTCATCATCGTCATCAGCAATCGCGCTAGTATCATCCATAGTAATACCCTCCAATATGCGTCTCGGAGCAAGATTACTCGACCGTCTCGGTCTCGGAGCATTCGCAGCGCCAAATGAGCCTGATCGGGATACACCTCCACTTCTCGGAGTAAGAGCAGCCAGATCGAATGGTCTCACATAACTTGTCCCAGACGGCCTCCGCGACATTGGTACAGGCTCTCCATTTAACGTCGCAAGTGGAACCATCCTCTCCGCCGTCGCAACGCCGGCAGAACCACGGCGCGACGAAGATGAAGCCGCAACCTGGGCTTGACTTTGAGTCATCGCAGTCATTCCCAGACTGAATGGTCTATCCAGCATGTGCGATGATGATGGTCTGCGTGATTCAGCAGGAGAAAGGACGGATGCTGCTGCTGGTGTGGCGGGTCCGACTTGTCCATGGTCAAGCATATGTTCGCGCGCCGCGAGCTCTGTCCTACAGAATTTACACCTGATTCGACGACGAGGTACATGTGCACCTGGTGTTGGAGGAGCCGAGTCTCCAGGGGTTCGCGGAAAAGATGCGAACATGTTTGTTGAAGGGAGGGTTCCGTCCCCATCTGATAGGATTAATGATCAGTTAGGGAACGTGACTATAAAGCAATCAATATACGCACTCATAATTTCGTCGAGAGCGCGTTCCAGATAGTACATGCGCATGATCTTGTTCTTCCTCGAGACTTTGTAGCTTGCTTGATAAAATACATCAAGCTGAGCGAGGAAGCCATCGTTGGGTCTATACGCTAGTCAGTACCCAGGCACATAGCTAGAAACCGAATCACTCACTGCGTACTCGGACGAGCCTTTTTGATCTTCTCCAGAGCCGATTCAGCATCAAGTTGCTCCGCGTACATCAAGTACGCAGCAACAATAGTCGCACTCCTACTCATCCCCGCCTGACAATGCACCAATACTCCCCTCCCCTGTTCCAATTCATTCTCGATAAACGATATACACTGAGGAAAGAACGCAAGAGCATCCGCATCCTCTGTATCATCCAGTTGAATCTGGAAGTGTGTAAATGTTTGTGCGACTTTCACTTTGCCTCGCATACAAGACAGAACGGAGTGGATGTTGTGTTCTCGGAGGAGCTCTGCATCCGCTGCTGCGTGAATGTTGCCAACCCAAAGACCCTCGACGACCTCGTCCATGATACTTGGATTGTCGTCCTGATCTGCCATTTCTGCGTTGCATACCCTGCGCTGCAATATGTACTGTACTATCTCATGCGAAGACGAGGGAACTAGCAAGTTTTCCCCCCTCCCCTCCCCCTTGTGGCGACCGGGACATGTCGTGTGACAAATTATCCTTTTTGTGTCACACAATATCTCGTGTCACTCCTCACTTCCCTTTTCCTCTCACTTTTCCGACTCGCTTGGTGGGCCGGACTCGAAGGAAGCCTCATAGGCATACATTTGACAAACCAGCGGATTTACTCACTCCTTCGTGTTACATCTTGCTCGTGAGATAAATTTATGGTTGCTTGCCATCGTCCAGGTATCTATTCGCTCGCCAAAGGCATTGTCGAGGTCTCCATCCTTTCGTTTCGGAACGTTGCATGACTGATGACTCAGTGCTTCGTCGCATCAACAGCTGCGGGCTCTGTTCTACAGTCGCCCGTATATCAATATTCTCGTGCATCTGGTTGATTGGCTCTAGGATTGACTCGCATCACTATGTGTCTGACGCTTCACTACTGACAGTGTGATTATACTGCTCTCTCTTGACCAAGCGCTTGTGCTTTTCGAAAGTTGCGTGGCAAGGCAGAAATTCAACACTTTTATCTCATCCACTTTATTCCAACGTATCATACTGCGATGCTTCCTTTACCGTGATTGGTTCCCACTTTCATCCTTGGGAAACTACGCCAAATGTAATGTTCGTCACAGTCCCGCACACCTTCGTTGACCACTCCGTAGAATAAATCTCTAATTCATGGGATGGGATCATGGGATACCAGATCCTGAGTGACGAAGATGAAATCTGTAGTGGTGCTTGCTCTTCTCCTCTCCTCTCCGGTATTGTGAAGATTCTGACAAAATACCATAGTCGACAGCGTTCGCATCTTCTGCAGCAGTACGGACTTCCATGAGGCGGCGAGCAAAGAATTTGACGTTTATGCCCTTCACTATTTGATGAGTATTTTCTCGTCTCGCTTCCAGAACTTTAAAGGAGACTTACAAGATAGAGACAGTTATCATCGTATTCAGTAGTAACACATCGAACAATCGAGGAAGTCGATTCAGGTGGAATGCACAATCTAAGGGATCTTCAGTCCTTCTAAATATCTGAATCTCATAATATTCCTGTCACTGGCAGCCATCGTTGAATGATTGACAGGCGGGGCGTCATGAGTAGATCCTATAAATCGCACAGAATCGAATATATCCGGTTCAACGTGAATCCGTTCAGCATGCATCACTCGCCTGGAGTTACAAGCAGACTGGTCTTATAACACGGCGGATCTTCCTTTTACACTCACTCAAACATCTTAAGTCGAGAGTTTGTTTTGTAGTATTTGTCCGGGACTTCACTTTCCAGAAGCATTTTTTGCATCTAGGTGTTACGTGCTGAAGAGTATCACTCTACTATAAAGTGAAGATATCTGACTCTGGAAAATCTTCAAGGACAGAAGTTAAGTGAGAATTTCTGTCACTGGAATTCCCCGCTGCCTAGAAGGTGTGGCTACACTTCGTTGCTAATAGTACATTGTTACTTCCTCGACACGGCTTCAACATTGATTCGCCGAATGGACTATCTATGGGCAACTAGATGGCACAGGTAGTCCGTCTCCCGTATGATAAACACCGAGCGGACCAAGCTCATGTCAATTCGCTTTCTCCAAAATGCTTGAATAATTCTTTTTCGTTATAACTGAGTGTTTGTCACTACCAGATGAGTACAGAAGTTTATGAAACGACAACATGCAGACGCGGAGTATAAGATTTGAACCACGATTTTCAGGATGCGATGTTGAGACCGCAATGATCCCTACTGATGTTGCGAGAGCAGCAAATTCTTACACGGAATTAAAAAAAAAAAACCTAGGGCCATGGGTTGAGCCACGGCTTGATGTGCGTAGCGGTATTGAACCTGCGGACGTTACCCATAATGAGCAATGTCAGAACGTTTTGCGGAGAATAAATGGCTGCATTGCCTGAATGTGACACCATAAATCAAAAATTGTTAGGTGAGTTATCGACACTTACTTTACCTTACGATTTTCCGTAAGCATTTATACAGCGAGTATGATCAATATCGTCGTCACCACCGTTGTGGCAAACATCTCCCTCCCGCTAGCGGCACCGGAAGGGTCAGTTGCCATTACGGCCTCAATAGCACCCGGTGAACCAAGGGCAAGTGCGGTCTTCTCTTGCTCAGTGAGCCCCCCCACTGCTTCAACATACGCCGCTGGGTTGGCCCTGTACTCGTCCAAGAGTTTCGGATGTAGTGAAAGGTCGATTGTAAGTTTTTTCATGGCATCCGAAGCATGAAAGATTTTATGTTGAGTGAGAGTGGAGTCCTTGTCAATCTTAGCAATGGCAGCATTCTCGCGAGAGCCATAAGCAGGAGTGGTGCCAAATTCCGGTCCCGCAAATGGTACAGGCGGGAAGAAGCCCCTCAGATATCTTCCTGAATCGGCAATTCCAAGCTTCTGCGCCATTGCGTCCTCGAATTTAGCTGCAAAGCGAGGGGGGATGTAAAATGTCGATGCTGGATTGATCTTCTTCACGATTTCATCCTTGCGCAGTTCTGTGATGGTGAATGCCTCGATGATTGGCTCAGACTGTGGGAGGATAGCACCGATATAGTGCACAACCTTATGGTCAGAACCGTATACGTTCTCGAGGTAGTCAACGAGGAGGTTGAATTTGGCGTTCTTAAGATTCCAAGTAGAACAAAGGGTCAGAGAATATAACGGAAAAGGAGATGAATACCTACATCAAATACCATAGTGTTAACGCCGACACTTCCGACTTGCCAGATGATATTGTGCATAGAGGGATTCAATGGTTTATTTCGAACGAGAAGCTCAGTGGCTTCATATGATGCGCAACCGTGCATAGCAGGCTCGAATCCAACGTCAGCAATCAGATAATCCTCAGCAGAGATTCCTGGAAGCATGCGGGCCTTGAATCCCTCGTCTCGTGCTATAGCAATGGCTCTGTGAGAAGGAGCCACAAAGACACCAGGGTGCCCATAGAAGACACCAAGGACGTCATGTCCTGCCCTGACGTCTTGTAGCATGACCTTTCTCATAACTTAGTTAGACAGGAAGGGAGAAAGAAGGAATCACTTACCTCGCACATCTGCACATATGAATCATAACGACTCTTGTTGGTATCGTAGAAAACGTACAAGTCAAAGCATTCTCCTTGAGCGTTGTCCCGAATGAATCTTTCTGTGATGGGATCGACGACAAGATAGTAGATTTTGGCGGCCTCTTTGATGTAAGAAAGTGCCTCTAGAGTGATATGCTTTACGCTAGCAATGCCTGTGCCAGCGATAGTCAAAGTGCCTTTCTTCTCAGCAGATGTAGCCATAGTCGAGTAGAGATTCCAAGTGATGATAATCCCTTGGTTTCGCGGACTCGTTTTATAACTCGTCTACATCTTGGGCACATGATGAGAAGATACACGTTGAAGGCAGGCGCAGGAAATTGCTGCGAATCCATGCAGCTTCCAAGAACTCACTTTGCACATGTATCTTGGAAGCACGTAGAGACTCCCATCTTCTAAACATATTGAGCAACCTCAACTCCTGCTTGTTCGATCTAACATGGGCTTGCTAGTTTGAATTTCATAACATATGAACACATGGTGGGGCTACGCACACTCATACCCACTGTTCTGCCAATAGGAGTCTAGGGTGACTCTGCAAGAAGTTGACGAAGAACTTTTACTGAATACAAGTAAATTGTCGAATGCATATGATGGAAAGCCACAATACCTAAGTGGGATAATCCGCGCGATGCTCGGAACACTAGCTATGAAGTCATGTGGACTTTGATATTTCATATTGTTCTCAGGTTTTCCCCATGATGGAGCTGTTGACGACCTGGATGGACAGAAGAATAGCCGCGCTGGTTTCCGCAGAGAATCGGTGGCGGTCCTTGTACAAAGGAAGCATCTAGTCCGATCTTCCGCCGTGAATTCAAACCTCATTGACCTGGAGTATATCGAACCAGATTCACAAAAAGAGAAGGCGGCCGCAAATGCGATCCTTTGGTAGCAAATTGTATACCGCAGAGAGGAAGTTCCTGAACACGTGCTGAACCCGTGCCTGCAACACGCCGAAACTTCGTGGCGTCCGACGTCAGTGATGAGCTGGGCACGACTGTCCTGAGCAATGATTCGTCCACTACCAGCACTTCTACCTGCGTCACTTCACGCCGTAAAAAAATGCATACAAGTGCATTCCTTAAAGTGCATTGATAACTTATCGTTCTCGTATCTAAACGCTACGCACTTACGTGTCAGTGTATCGGACGCGGGCCTTTCCACGCTTCTCTCGATCAGTGCCTAAACCACGGAACCGCTCCATAATGGCTAGCTGACAGTTGAGAGAGATATCCTCGCGTTTCTCGCGCGAGTTCCCATGACATTTTCATATGTGGCATTAAAATTTCAGGAAAATTTCAGGAAACTTCAAGAAACGAGCAGATACGAGTATAGAGCATTGTAGGTGCCAGGCCAAGGTCGGGCTATGAAGTGTAGTAGAGGTGCATAACAACAGGGATCAGAATGGTAGAAATGGACGCAGCGAAGATTGGTTAGAGTTTGAGCATAGTTTTATCGTGCTTGTTTATGTAAGTTTTACATGTAGTGAAAGCACAGAGAGACTTCCATAATCTACCTCGGGCATAAGGTTGATTCAACACTCTCTGAAGAAACAATGCCACACTTCGTGCAATCAGAGGCAATATTCTAGTGAATTATTGGTTTCTCCCTTCCACCCGCGGTCCACGGCAAACGTCTGCTCGTGCTCTCAGCACGGTCTGTCGCTGTGAAATTGAATGGCCGCACGTCGCACGACGGCATGAACTCGGTCATGTGATGTTCACGACTGGTCAAGCTCGTCACTCGACATGCTTTCAAAAATCGTGAACATACGTACTCGAACGTGGCGACGCGCGTAACTCCTATTTCCCTTCAATGTCAATGATGAGCGTCAACAACTTCTATCACCATTCAACTGTCTCCGTCGCTAATATCCAGCCAAGCACGCCGTTGAGGAGCTTCCTTCCTCCTCCATCGGTCTCTGCCTCCGCATCATCAATAAGCTTCGCCCCCAGTCTGAGATGTAGTGGCTACAATAGAATGGATGTAGAGAACATGAGAAATTCCGGGTCGGACATAGTCGTCTCTATATAATCGCTCTTGAAATGCATGGATGATACAGCAGGAGCGACACAAGGACAATTTCCTTCGGCGATGAAGCATGCAAGTTTTTCAAGACGTGGACGCTTCGTGAGGTATCAAGGCGAGAAGGAAGTACGCGAGACAAGGAGAACGTGCGGCGGATGCTTGCGTTGCGGAACGTTGATGTGCCGCCATTTAGCTCCCCTACAATTTGAACGCTGAGCGAAATTTCTGATGACATGACCGATTCTTCGCGTACCCTTGAAATGAGTTGACTTACAAGGCAAGGCATAGCAAAATGATACGGACATACATTTGGCAGTTTCAAATTTCCTCTTTCGTAGACCACACACAACTCCACCATCGTCAAGTTACAACATCATCGTCATCCGACTCTGGCTCATTCCCAGTTGAACCTGCCGCTTAGAACATGCAAGATGCCTAGAAGCTGAAAGACCCAAGGTACTGATAAAGCAAGCTATATTGCGCAGTAAGATATAGTTACAATTATATCCATCCTAGTAGTAGTAAGAGCTTTGTGCCTCCGTTGACAAGATGCTCCATTCGTTCGTCACCCACTCGGTTCACACTACCATGGCAGCCAGTGAGGCCATAGTTGAACAGAGATACCTTTTCAGGGCAGCCAATGGGGCCACGAATTTGGGTGATGAATAGACTCTGCTTTCGCCGCGCATACGAGATAGACCTGATAGGACGGAGTGGATGTTGTGTTGTCGTGGAGGAGCTATGCGTCCGCTGCTGCGTAAAATCCAAGAGGCCCTCGACGAGCTCGTCCAGAATACTTGGATTGTCGTCCTGATCTGCCATTTCTGCGATGCATTCCCTTGCCTTACGATACTACCTCATGAGAAGACGGGAGTAAGTTTTACTGTGGTGTGACAGATGGCGTCGATATACCATGTCACAGATTATCCTTTTCCTGTCACGTAACGGATCATGTCACTCTCTTGACTTGACTTGATTCGATTTCTTCACATCAGTCATCCACACACTTCCCCATCTCATCCTTTGACGGGACGGGCACGGGAGGCATTCCAGATAACTGATACATCACAATGTATCACTACATCAGTCACTGACACACTTCTGCAATGCTCACTTCGAGCAAAATGATGCACGTTTGAGACGATGCCTTTTGCTACCAATCATATCATGGTTCTGGAATAGATCGAAGCTAACTGACTTCTTGGGCGTTGCTTTTGCTGATCCCTGTACGGCTGCATTTCTGTCGCTAGTCTTGGATCTTTTCTCTCATGATATCTCACTACAAGTTGCAAAGTTAGAGACTTATCAGCCAGACTTGGCTGATCGCCTTTCAAAATCATTGCCGAGGTCTTCACTTTCTCAGAACATTGCGCGAACGGGATTCAAAATAGTGCTTCGGTGCATCATTGGACTCTGTTATTCATAGAAAAGCAACCTTCTTGTTACTGTTACCATATTTAATGCACCAGTGTATCTATCTGGTACTCCACTGACGTGGTGACACTGTTGGACTCTATCGACCAAGTTCTTGCACTTTATGACAGTTGCTCGACAAGGATGGCAATTTAGTCATGAATTTAAATATTGTAAGACTTCAATACCGCATCCTGCAATTAGCTCACATCTTAAATTAGATAGGACCAAGTCTCAAATGGAGAGAATAGATGTTCATCGACTTCGAGTATTCTTCGAAGCATCGCTATCTGTTGAGTATTGCTGATATGGCTGATCGAATGTCATACTATAGGCTTGATGACAAGGTGTACAGATCGCCGAACTAGCTGAGAACATGAGGAAGCGAGTAGTGGCTTCAACTATTCAACCTGACATGGTCAGCTTGTATATCTGTAACCGACGCTTCATTTACGACTTCTAGAATGGAGCATAAAAAGGCTCAGACGTAGCTCTAAATACCATACAACCCATCCTCTGGCAAGTAAGTTTCTGCCAATGACCAACTTGACTTCCTTTGCGCTCTCTTTGGGCCTCTCTACTAGATCGACTATCGAGCCTATTGATCCCAGCGACGTCCCGTTCTGGGTGTACCAACAAAATCTGAACCAGTATTTTCAATTGGCGACTGTCACCGTCTTGGTCTATGATGCCAGTGAGAATGCAATGTCGCCCTTTCCTTTGTCAAGCATTAACATTAGTGACAGTTATCACGATGGATAAAGAGGTAAGGTCTTCAACTAATCTGTATGTTATCTAGCTCATTCGACTATCAGGCAAAGTTTTTCTGGGTAAGTGGAGCTATCTTTGCCTTGGTGCGAATTTGGTTCTAATTTTCAAGGTTTGAAAAGAAAATACCTCAAAACTCGGTCGATATAGTATATCTTGCGGTAAATAACTAAATTGTTATCAGTGAACTGATAGTTCAGGTTGAATATTATAGAACCGATACGTCGGCATCCTCGGTGCCATTGCATTTTCAACCTGTAAGTAGTATGCAACTCTACCTATTTAACTTACGACTGATTCAGTGTAACTCAAAGATAATTCATATCACGCTGTTCTCCCATTGTAAGTTGCTACCAGTGACGAGTTGTCTATCTGCTTATTACAGCCTATCTAGGTGTGAGTCGCGCAAAGAAAAAAAAGGTGTAATTCAAACAATCCATCATATGTTATGTGCATAGGTGACTTTGCGCAATGGACCAGGAACATCTCGAGTGAGTATATATTGCATTCTTTTTCATAAAAGTTACTGATCATCACCAAGATTGGGTCACCGTCATCTCCATCGACTGTAAGTGTCGAATTGCCTATTTCCGGCCAGGCCATCTCATAGCATCCTAGACATTCTTGTTATTCGCGTTCTGGCTCTTTATTCTAGAGGTAGGTGCCCCTTCACATCAAAGAATTAGTAAGGCTTATTATGATATAGATAAGATGCTGTCTATATGTCTCAAAACATTGCTTGTGCTTGAGGCAATTTTCAAGCTGGCCCTAGTAATATATTTAGGACAACTGGAGCGCTGTGAGTCTGACGCGTATTTTGCATTTCAAGATGCTAACTTTGGGTTACCAAGTTGCGATCGGAGGTCTTGCCAGAAACGTAACAGTTTGTGGCATAGATAACACTTTGCCGTGGCAGTGGGGTGTCGTCGACTGGCGAGTCACTATCCGGTAACTGGTGGTGCCATACTTACTCGGATTAGGGTACTCCCGCTGGTATACGGGACGATTCTGATGATTCTCGCACTTTACAAAGCTGCTGGATATTGGAAAATGTCTGCAGGCTTCGAAGGATTTGCACTTGTCAAAGTTCTTATTCAAGACCAGATTCTGTATTTCATTCTGTACGACTTCGATTCTTCATGACCAACAAGTTGACTGATAGCATTGACCAGCGCAATCGGCTGCAGCGTGCTGAACATCTTGCAGTTCAAATTGCGATTTTCAAATCTGTTCTGGGCGAACACGTTGAACGCTCTTGGAAGCCCATCGTGCCTCTGCGTAGTCGGTAGTCGGATGCTGATTAACTTGAAGGAGGCAGGTGAGCGAGGCCAGAATGAAGGAACGAGCTACAGAATTACGTCGAACGAAATGAGTGAGATAGATTTTGCCGCACCTCAAAGGTTCATTCCTCCTCTTCCTTCATACGAATCACCTGCTTACCTTACCGAAGGGAATGTGAAACAGACCGAATGTAGAGTTCTGAGAAGGCATCGCCGATTAGCTGTTTCCTGTCTCGGAAGACTCGTTACTCTGGTGCTGCTTTCTCGAATGGAATGAATCAACAATTTTATTTATGTCCTTGTATGTTGTTCCGTACGATGACTGCGAAAAGGAGGAAAAAAGGAGGGCAAAAAAAGACTAATCGGTTCGATATCTGCCTTGGGAACCACAAGTCACGACAAAGCAACAAATCCCGAAGATGTAATCCAACAAGTTAAAACTACGGAATATAAAACGTAATAGAACCAGCTGGTGGCCACGCGAATAAATAAACACCATCGGAACGAGGTCGTCAGGCAGCCACTACTGCCGACTGAGGAGAAACACGGGTCGAAAACAGTCTCAAGGGATGGTCTTCCCGTTGCGCACGAGGCATACGCGCCAAAATCTCGCACACGAGCAGGTATTGACCTTCTTCAGCCCACAAAGAATCAACAACTGCATCGGCGTCGTACAAGAACCATTCCGCGAATTTTGATCTGATGGCATACGCAGCCCAGTCCCATTTGACTATTTACCTGTAAGAGTCCTATTTGCGTTCTTTTCAGCTTCCGATGATGAGGAGCCGGCCCTTTGTCGACATGTCTCGCTATCTTCATCGTCACCTCCTTTCTGCTCCTCAACGGAAGATGGTACGTCTTCTGCATCGCCCGAGAGCCAAGTTGCATCTCCGTCGTACGGGGTTGCCTCACACGTTCATATACGTGCAACAAGGTCGGCAATTGGGACTGTGCTGATATACGTGAGAGGATATTCCCGAGGACTGCGGCACCTTCAACTGCCATCGAAGTGCCTTGTTAAAGTATGAGTATCTATTAGAAATCTTATTGCAGCTAGGACATACGAGCATTGGATGGCAAGCGTCGCCGAGGAGAACCACGCGTCCGCAAGGGTGCACCCAGGACTTAAGAGGGCTGCGGTCCATGAGCTTCCATCTGGTAGGACTTTCAACAAGCGAAAGCAGCTTTGAACGCTGTGGTCTTCGGTTGTGTCAACATTAGTCTCAAGAAGAAAACAGAACGTACCGAGTCTCGAAATCGGCGTGCCGATTTCTCATTTCCCCCATGTTGTCCTTCATGCCGCACGTCTGCATTCCACTATCGGAGTGGATGAGTACGAAGTTGTGGGGCTTTCCCGAGCTCTAGCAAAATTAGAATTTGAGTCTTGAAACGAAGAGAAGAAAGAGGAACTGATAATCGGGCACCCAACAAGTTGCGTGTTCTTTCTCACCCAAGATGTCGGGCTGCGTTCCACAACCAACCCTCGGAGCTCTGGATCGTTGAGCATATCCTCGGTCTGGACCGTAGCCCTGTATGCCGCATCTCCGGATTGCTCAGGACTGACCTGCGCACCCGACCATTGTCTGACGTGTGGTAAGACTCTCGGTTCCGTCCGTGCCGGCAGGAGCGCTTCCGCCAAGGCCACGGCCAAGAACTATGATGTTAAGACTACGGATAGAATCTCGGGCTCGGTAGATATGAATACGTCCTTGCGCGGAGGGAGTGGAGGAAGCGCAGGAACACATGGCGAGTTTGGGCCGGGAAACCAGAGACCGATGAAATAATGTTAATATATAGTTCTGAGACTTTGTAAGTGCGTACATACAGACGTGCTGTTCCGAATAAATACAATGTGATACAGCGATTTCATGCTCCTCTCTACGTTGTACGACGAGTCTCCCTTTCCGCAGGTCCAGCAGTATTTCATACGGCGAATTCGGTCTTAAGCACGGGTAAGGAACATGCACACTAGTACTGGTGTCGCGGAGATCATAAAGGCCTGGCGCGCTCTGTGGTCCTTGAACGCGAGTTGATGACTATGCGTCGGGTTGTAATCTGCTCAAGTCAAACGGAGAGGGACTCCAACACCGTGAGCGACGAGAATCTGAATCTGAACATATAATGGCATATTGGATTGGAGTATTAGTAATTGACTTCATAAACCATTATGGTAAGAGGGACTCGTGACAAGTCACAACAGTATTGAAGTCACGGTCACGATACGTTTTGCCTCTCATCATCCATCCATCTACAGTCTACAGTACAATACAGTACAATAAACTCACACAATTCATTTCCTCACGACCGAACGGATCCGTGGCCTCATCCAGCAGTCCAATGTGGCACGTCCAAGACCCGTTTCACAACATAACTGGGCTCAGCTTCCGGATTGGATTCAGACAGTGCTCGGGGAGGACGCTCGGATCTTGTTCGCGCAGATCAGCGTTAACGGCACTTCAGCTCAGGCTTCATGGTCGGTAATAGGGCCTCAAAACTTGCAACTCAAGCTGGATATCCATGCCGAGACGCGCGTCGATGACAATGGCAGCCTAGACGAGGAGCGTTCACTCGATGCAGCTCGTGACTACCTTACTTCCGTTCTTCTGAGCACAGACCGCGATCCTCAGGAGGTCTGGGCACAAGGCAACCTCAACGAGTACGGAGTATGTTCTGTTCAGTATTCTAGCAACATCCCTGCCGGTCGTGTTGTCCTTGTCTCTGGTAATGCTGTTGTCGACATACGCGGCGCGTCTTCCAGCGCGGCTTTACTCCCATTGGCCCATTCTCTCCTTGCTCACACAACCGTTGAAGGACCTATTCCGCGTGCAGTACCCTCTGTTTCGAGCTACTCCTTTGAAATCCCGGAAAGGAGTCGAGGAGATGCTGCCCATGTAGTAAAGGGCACAGACGTCGAATTCCTTATTCACTGCAACGTGGATGCCCGTCTTGCTACAGTTAGTGCACACGTCGTCGATTATGGTATTTTGTCCAGCAAATGTGACGTCATAGATGCGGAGGAAAGGGACAGTTCTGCCGTCAAGTTCACGTTCATCACTCGGGAGCTGGGGACCCATGTAGTGGAACTATACTTTGCGGAGTGGTCAACGATGGTGACCGGGACGAAGAAGATAGTGGTCGACGTGGTTTCCGATGATTAAGGTAAACGAAGCGTTGATTTTAACGTTACTGGAATGCAAGCGAATGGGTTTGATATTTTGTAAGAGAAATCGCCAAAGTCCAATTCGGTAATGTTTCGAACACGTTTCTCGTCTTGTACGGTATATTTTCTCACCAGCTTGTCTTGGCCTTGTGTTCCAGCCGCTTCAGGGCTTGACCTTTCCTTTTTCATTTCATTCCAGTTTCTGTCGCTCCTTTATCGTGTGTAGTATTTCGATTCATCGACCCGTGTGGATGTGTGTACATTGCATAAAGCATCGAATCTGCCATAAATATGTTGTATATTCTACTCGTTAGCCTTCGAAAATTTATAAGCTGAGCGCTCGAATGCTTCAGTTGTTTCCTGTGTTCAGAACATATACAAATGAATTTCATAGATACAAAAGAATTCAGAACATTCATCACTATTCCATTTGAATGACATAAATTCAGTATGACACACACAACATCCATTCAATGTTTTTGGTCCATCACACAAAAGAGACGATGACTCGTAAATAACGTGGAAATCTAGGTATGTGTATACTGTTGACTGAGTTTTGTGGTTACTGACATCCGACATGGGTTCAAATTCGCCGAGCTTCTAATCTTTGCGGGAGCCACAGTGAAGATTCGAAAGCATTTGCACTTTGAGTTCTTTGCAAGTACTTATCGCCGCTACTATCCGAGTAGTGATCGACTGTCTGCGTGAGGGCGGCACATTGTGGGAGCTGGGGTGACCACACTCCTGATGGATGAGAACATAGAGCTAATGGTACCGATAAACTCGGGATCTTGAACTCATCAACCAAGATGGAAAATAGACGACGAGCATGCAGAATACCTTCTTATGGAGAGCATGTATCAGTGCTAGCTGGTAACAGTAATCGTGGTGCATGGTTGTTATTGAGTAAGAGAGGACTACGCGACGAAGCCTAATGTGATCCGCGTCGATGCCCTTTGCCTTTCATCCTCAACAACTACTCCGTTTTACCTCTCAGTGCTCACCTCGGTCCTACAACTTCCACTGGCGCGTACGGCAAGAGAAACTGCCACGTTTGGATCTGGGTTTGTAACGGTCACAGCAACCGGCACGAGACCACGAAATGAAATGCTCGAACGTTACTTGACAAGAGCTCCGACTGTCAGCCCAGCCTGCCACGGAGAAGCAAAAGACCAGCGCTTATACGCTCCTCTCCTCGTGTTTTCAGCGTTAGCGCTACCGCAAGGCCAGACTGATCTAAATTGGCAATAACAGATGCAGTTGCGGATGCTTGCACAACATGCGGGAAGGCCGTGCGGGAACCTATTGAGAGATGCGCAAGGACGTGATTGTCAGCTGTGTCAATTGCTCCTTGCTTTGTCTGATTAGCGCTCACAACTTGAATTCCATCTTTCAGAAGAGAATCTATTGCTCAGCTCGGCTTTATAGTAACGCCTGACCTTCTTCAGTACGTCGAACAGCGAGCTTCTTGGTTATTCCCATCCGACACGTGGTATTTGACGCCCATAGGATGCATCCGACACTCTCGCTCTTCTCAGACAGAAAACTCAAGGAAAGGGATGTTAAACGTGAAATCCTTAAAAATGTCACATGCGCTTTTCCATTCAAGGCATCTGTAGAGCGTCTAACGTGTTTTGCTTGCACCGGGTAGTACTCTTCTCTCTTTTTCTCCGTTTTTACAAGTGCCTACTAGTCAACTGCCATGATTCCCAATCTTTTTCAACATGCAAAAAGGGCATTGTAGCGGCATACCTGTTTTCTGCAGCTCAGTTTCTTTTCTCCCGGATCGCGAAATACATGACAGGATGGATGAAAGCAATATTTTCGTACCCGCGTATCGGTCTTCGACTCTTCTGCATCATCCTCTTTCCATCTTCAGCTGCTCTTGCAACAGTCATGCCAGCACGGACCGATCATTATCCTCGTATTCATCTCCTCTCTCGCTTCTACATTTGTACAGGCGTCTATTTTCTTAGAAAGCCCCGGAGGATCAACGAGTCTTCCGTGCGTTCGTGCCTTAAATTTCTGATCTTCCAGGCAAACATATGTTTCCCGGGAAGCACGGGATCGAACGTAAAGGTCGTCAAACTAGTACAGCTGACCTTCAGGCCTTTCGGCTAAACTATTTGAACTTTGTTCGACTCGTTGTTATAACCACATACATGAAGGCTTTCCCTTGGCAGCCCACTCCTCAGTAATCCACTCGCGGCTCGTGTCTGCTAAATTTATTTGATCGACACGTGAGCCAGTCCTTCATAATCCAGAGTACGAGCATAATCCACGTCTGTTGTCTGGATGATTTTATGATCTGATATGCATTGCTGTTCACAGATGTCGGACGACTCGGTCTACATAAAAATCATCAACGAGACTGATAGTACGCTGGGTCTCAAGCGGTTTGATGCTCCGTGCGGCTATTGGGCATCGCTTCCGAATTTTATCGGTGCTCGGTCTACGGCTAATGCCCATTTGAAGGACAAGGTTGGGTTTTACGGCTCAGAGGGCACTTTCGCATACTACGTCTCACCCGATCACACCAAAGTGGAGAACCATTTGTTCGAGGCATACCAAACTTGCCCTTATGGAGAGGTCAACGAGGTCCAAGTTAAGCAAAAACCGGAACCCAAGGCAGTGTTCCTCACCTCGTGGCGCGCCCGTTCAGGAAACAACGACTGGGTTGATGAAGACGTTCAGAAGGGTGGCCACCCTGTTCATGTCGAGTACACGATAAAATACAACACGAAGAGATTCAAGTTCAAGATTATGCATATAGACGCATACTCTGGGCACCCCGTCCGTAACTCCAGGAATGAACTTATTGTCGGTAATCATCGGCTGTGGGATAGGGAGGATCCGTCTACTTGGGTTGATCACGACAAAGGCTCGTTCCAACCGAATGCCTTTCCCTACGATTTCTTGTTTCCCGTCCCGGAGAGTTCGTTGCTCAAAGTTACGATTAGGCCTGTTGATCCCGAACTTATTGGCGCGGAAGGTATCATCTACGGCATAGTCAATGGCCATCAGAAGATCATGCAGAGCGGCTTTTTCTTTATCGAAGCGGAGAGTAACGTCGAAGTGCATGTTATTACCCCCCAAAACAGCAGCATACCATTCTCGTGGAACGCCAACGTCCAATGGGCAATGGAACTTAGAGTAACAAAGAACGGCGTTGATTGTGTCGCGCCGTGCGAGACCCGCTTGGAGCTTTACTGGATAACGAAGGAACTCCACCGAGCACTGAAACCAGGAATTCCAATTAGCCTCCTTCGCCAGGCACTGCTACCTTCTGCAGGTAAGCAATGCATCGTCTGATGACAACGTCATGATAAGGAACCTGATCACTTCACTACGAGTCCAGCGTCTTCAACGCAAATTACACAATTGAGTGCACGAAACTCGGCATGGAATACTGCACAGACCGGAAGAGTTTTTAACGATTGTAGCAAAGTCTATGACACTAGCAAAGGTACAAGTTTCTAATACTTGACTTCATACTTCTTCTAACACGTTGACAGGGGCTTCACATTTCGGTGTCCATAGAAAAGGCGGGAACTTTATGTATTCACGTTATGCGCTTGCTACCGAGACGGGTGCATTTGGAAGCCTGGAAACCGACGTTAATTGTATGGACCAGGCGGCGATGCTCGAGTTGTTCCTAAGCCTTGGACCAACCAGATATTCTTGGCTCCTTCAAGACCCGTTTGGATTCATCAAACCAACACGCCTTGTCGGCATTCCTGGCCTTTGCAACAATCCATTTTACGGAACTGACATAACGCTTAAAAACCTTGAGCCAAATGATGAGCGGCGGAGACCCTTTGGATTGCACGTTTATAACGGCTATTCGGTACCGGATCGAAAGTTTGATAAAGATAACGATGGCGTTTACGATGCTTGTGGGGGACCGTATGTCGGGGAGAAGAACGCGCAACAGTTTTTGGATAGCTCGATCGACAAAGATACCAAACTCTACAAAACCTTTAGGTTTTCGCCTGGCACAAAGGAGAACATTGAAGAAGGGGGAGGAGTCACAGGAATAGACGGACAGACGTTCCAGGCTCCTGTAATCAATCGCTCTCTGCTTCCTGAACGGATCAGAAGCCTTATTCAGCAGCCTGCTCTAACAACTCCAAGACGCGTCGCACAACAGAACTGGGTTCGACTTTCGGAATGGATTAACTCGGTGCTCGGGGAGGATTTCCGGATCTTATTCGCGCAGATCAGCGCTAGTGGCACTTCCACTCAGGCTTCGTGGTTGGTAGCAGGGTCTCAAAATTTGAAACTAAATCTGGATCTCCATGTCGTGACGCGTGTCGCTGACGATGGCAGCTTAAACGAGGAGCGCTCATTCGATGCGGCTTTCGACCATCTTGCCTCCATTCTGATGAGCACGGACCGCGATCCTCAGGAGATCTGGACGCAAGGCAGCCTCAACGAGTACGGAGTATGCTCTGTTCAGTATGCAGATTGCATCCCTGCTGGTCGGTTTGTACTCGTCTCTGGTAATGCTATTGTCGACATACGCGGCGCGTCTTCCAGCGCGGCCTTACTCCCATTGGCCCATTCTCTCCTAGCTCACACAACCGTCGAACTTGAAGATCCTGTCCCTTTCGCGATGCCTGTGGTCTCGCATCACTTTTTGGAAGTTCCGGAGGCGAGACGACGAGATGCTACCCATACAGTAAAGGGCACAGACGTTGAGTTCCTTATCCACTGCGACGTGGATGCCCGTCTTGCGGCAGCGAGTGCGCACGTCGCCGACTATGGTATTTTGTTCAGCAAATGCGATGTCGTATATGCGGAGGGAAGGGACAGTTCTGCCGTCAAGTTCACGTTTATCACTCGGGAGCTGGGGACCCATGAAGTGGAACTGTACTTTTCGGAGTGGTCAATGATGGCGTGCAGGACGAAGAAGATTACAGTTGACGTGGTTTCTGATGATTAAAGTAACCGAAGCATCGATTATAAGGGTATTGCAATGCAAGTGAATATGTTTGAAATTTTAGAGACGAAATCGCCAAAGACTCAATCCATGGGCACGATTCTTGTACCGGTATATTTTCTCATCTATCTTACAAGCCTGACCTTCTCTTTTTCCTTTTTACGTTTCCGTCCCCCTCCCTCTTCAGCTGCGATGGTGTAGATTGTCTCGAAACATTATCTCGTACTTTTCTTGTCTAAAAAACGTCGAAACTACTAGAAATATACTGTGTGTTCTGGATGTATCTCATTGGCTTTTGGATGTGTTAGCTGTGTGCTTGTATACTTCGTTCGTTCCCTTGCTTAGAGAAAATACAAATCGGGTACGTGTACACTATGAGCTCGGAGTTTTGTTCACTCGCTTTATAATTACTACAATAATAGGACTGACGATGTTATGTATCACACTCATAAGTTTTTTTTGACGCGGAAAAGCGACCCCGACGGAGTTACGACACAAAAATGGTTCGCGCACAGTCGTGGAGCACTGTACCGTTGTCTCAATAGGCTTAGCTTTCACATATGTTTCTGATACTTCACTTGCATTGTGTTTCTTTTCAAAAAGATGTCTTGCGAGTGCAACTACCACACAGCATTAATGGCAGGAATGCACACATCTCCGTCCCGTTCTTATCCACTCTTACAATCAATCTTGGACCAAATATGGCTGGTGCTCTTTAACGAGTCTCGATTGGAACACCAGTGTGTCTGTATACGTCGCTGTTCGATATAAGTCAATGAGCCGCCCCTTCCACATGAATAATGAAGAAGAAGAACATACACCGGTCTATGTTTACCGCCACATACTCATTTCCTTTAAAGAAGTACACCTCGCTATTCGACCCTGGACTCGGCCTCCCTGAGCGATGGCCAACCATCGATAACTTTCGTATGTGGAACTTCCGTGTAATCGTCATTCGTACCAGGATTGATTACGACACGCATTCATACTGTCCTCCGGAAAACTATGCCTTTGAACCACTGTCATAAATTGGCAAGACCACGTCGACTTCAGTGAAGCCAGCAGTATCTGAGTAGCAGTGCTCTTGAAGCATGTGCTGATAATCCGGGTAGTAAACAGTAGCCGTAATGATTCGCGCAGGGAGTCGAGGGTCCCTGTACCAGGAAAGCCTTAACCAGTCTGATCTTTCACGTGAACGCAAACCTTATTGAAGGGGACGAAACAGAATATCTGCACTATTCAGTCTGCAGGATACCTTTGCGTTGTGCAGGGAAGATGTTGTGGTGGGAGAGACTTTCCAAAGGACATTTGTGTGCGGAACCCATGCTAAAACCGAGGCCACATCACATTGAAACTTTGTGTCGTCGTTGGCAAGACCGCTTGATCAATGATTTGTTCACCACTAGCACCTCTTCCGCCTACACCACTTGACATTACTAGTTTAAATTGCATGCAAGTGTATTCCCTTAAGAGTATCAATAAGCCATCATTCTTCTCGCACTCAATTAGAAGGGTAGCATTCATATACCATTTGCAGCATCTTAGTAATTTGAGCAAAACAGTGGGCATTTCCACGGTATTAAATGCCATGGACTCGGTCCTTTCTTCTTGCGTCCGGCGGAGTTGCATATGCCGAAGTCGGTCTAAAGCACGGGTAAGGAACGTGCATACTGATGTCCCGGAGCCTGGTGCGCTTTGCTGTTCATGAACCCAAGTTGACTTCTGAAAGCCTGAAACTTCTAGTGTTTGGCCGGGTCTGTGTCATGCTCAATTCCAAACTATTAACTTGAAATCGAGCTGACAGAGGAGGGTCAACGCTTTGGGAAGTGTAATACTTGAACTTTTATTGGAGTAGTTGAGCGTCCGGTCAGAATCAGAGTTTTACTTGTGACCAGATGATTCAAGTCCTGCATGTGACTTTTGTGACGTGACAAAAATGCTTAAGATTAATACAAGATACAGTCACGTGTCAAAAGTACTCGCGGATTGACATTCTAACCTACATAACCTGCAGTCTCATCAGAATTGATTTGCATAAATATCATGAACCACTTAAAACTAGTCCATCTGAATTTATGTGGTGGTTATTGGTAATGTACTGTACTTAAAATTCGAATTTTGTGAAATTTGGCTGAATGGAAAATATATGGTAAGATGTCGAAGTGCAACAGGTCAAATTTTGACACTCATCAGAAACTTTGAGCAGATTACTCAGTATTTCAGCTTCCACTCAATCAATAAAATACGAAAAAAATATAGAAAGATTTGGAAGCAACCTACTTCATATCTATGATTTTTTCGGATTTATTTTGTAAGTGGATACAAGTCGGTACATCACTTTTTCTAGGTGCCGCTTTGCACCTTCCTTTTTGGGATAGTTTTCTCCTCATAGTCTGACCACAAGTGTTCAGTTTGTTTCTCTGTCAATTCCACACCAAATTAAGTCAATTTTTTTGCAGATACAGAATTGCTAATATGACAAAGAGACACTTCTGTAGTTAATATTTTGTACTACCGCCTTTTGCAGCCAAAACAGCATGAATACGTCGAGGTATAGATTTAATGTACTTATCAATCTTTTCCTGTGTAATCTTCTCCCATTCCTCCTGAACGGCCCTCTCAAGCTCATCGTATGATGTGGGATGGTGTGGACGACGATTTATGGCACATTTAAGGTCCTTCCAGATGTTTTCGATTGGACTAACATCAGGAGAGTTGGATGGATGAGGGAAAAGTGATATCCTATTGTTAGAGGTGTAGGTCCGGAGTTACACCGGGTTCGATCCTTTTGCCTAAGCAGCGGTATGTTGTGCAGAGGCGATCTATCTACCCACGTATGGCTGTACCACGCGGTCCCCTTACTATCCTTCCTAGTCGTAGTCCTGACAAGGGATACTTTCAGATACAAGGTAAGCAAGAGCAGATTGGTATTTCCAAGAGGCGTAGTAGTACAAAGCACACAGTAATAATCGTTAAGCTACGATGATCACCAGTGTGTTAAGAGGATCGAAAGATGGGGAATGAGGGCCTACTTCTAACCCTATTTGTGCTCTTCAGATAATTCATTTTCCGTCCTATATCTTACTCATCTCCTTCCACATTACTCCACTTCGCTCCACCATTGCCTTACTCATGCTGTGCCACCGAGTGCCACCTTGCTCCAAGATTTGTAAGATTGTCTCCACTATTGCAGAGCCTTTGTGGCGTTGCTGACTGAGACGTAGTTCCGAGTCGGAGTGATGAGTCAGTACTCCATTATGACGTCGAGGTCTTCGTTGGGGACTCTGGCTCTTGGTGCAATGTAAGCGGCTCGATATGTGACCTTCCGTTGTTCATCCCTTGGCCCGAAGGGTGAGAGTGTAACTCGGACATCAGTATTGAGATGTCGAGTTGGTGTGGTGTATGGTCCAATACACAGCTGGAATTGTATGTGCTCCGCTGGTGGATGCCTCTGAGTTCGAGTAACTAGCCATGCTTTGCCATTGAGTCGAACATCGCGAATGTAATGCCATATTCTTCGTTGGAGTGCCAGTTGTAACTGTCTGGTTTCCAGGTTCGCGTCCCTCGGTAGGTAGAGGTTTGCTTGCACTGTAGAAGCTGGACATGGGTCATGCAGCTCTGGTTTGTACCATCCTAGTATCTTCCAAGTTATCGGGTCTGCATCTCGAGGGGTTCGAGTGGTGACAGTGAGTTCTTCATGTCGCTTGGGTACTATTGGATTTGGTGGATTGGCATGGAGTTGTTCTTGTGTTCGACGTTGAATTTCAATGTGGCAGTTGCGAGTTTCAGTTGTAGCATGGCATACTACAAAGTATATCTCATAGAGAGCCATGTATGTCCGGGCACATGTCTGACAGTGCTGGAATGCCAGTGTTGTCTCCATTGGGATTTATTTAGCCTTTAGTCGATTAGGCGTTAGGCCTTAGTAGTTGTGCTTCTGGACTTCTGGACTTCCGGTGTTCTAGAGCACTTCTTGAGTTCTTTTGATCGGGTCGGGTCGGGCGTATATGGTCGGTGGTGTTAAGGTAACGGTCGGCGGTGTTAAGTGCCTCGCGGGTTTACGTATGGTTGCTAGGTGCTCGCGTATTGCCGTTGATACCGGTGATACCGGTGACCGTTGTCTTGGGCGCGTTACTGCTGGGCCGGTTACTGGTCACGTTCGGAGTGCCGATCCTGTTGATCTGCCGATCGCGTCGATCGTGATGCGAAGTTTTGAGCGGATCCTTTCAATGAGGGAGGAAAGGGAGGAGGAATGACTGCAAAGAAGTATCAGGAGCAGGTTCTGGATGGTCCAATGCTCAGGTTTTTTCAGGCAGTTCAGCAAAAGCGTCCCAGCCTTCGATTTCAGCAAGATAATGCACCCTGTCACACTGCAAAGACATCGAAGTACTGGTTTCAGAAGCATAGGTGAAAGGATCCGCTCAAAACTTCGCATCACGATCGACGCGATCGGCAGATCAACAGGATCGGCACTCCGAACGTGACCAGTAACCGGCCCAGCAGTAATGCGCCCAAGACAACGGTCACCGGTATCACCGGTATCAACGGCAATACGCGAGCGCCTAGCAACCATACGTAAACCCGCGAGGCACTTAACACCGCCGACCGTTACCTTAACACCACCGACCATATACGCCCGACCCGACCCGATCAAAAGAACTCAAGAAGTGCTCTAGAACACCGGAAGTCCAGAAGTCCAGAAGCACAACTACTAAGGCCTAACGCCTAATCGACTAAAGGCTAAATAAATCCCAATGGAGACAACACTGGCATTCCAGCACTGTCAGACATGTGCCCGGACATACATGGCTCTCTATGAGATATACTTTGTAGTATGCCATGCTACAACTGAAACTCGCAACTGCCACATTGAAATTCAACGTCGAACACAAGAACAACTCCATGCCAATCCACCAAATCCAATAGTACCCAAGCGACATGAAGAACTCACTGTCACCACTCGAACCCCTCGAGATGCAGACCCGATAACTTGGAAGATACTAGGATGGTACAAACCAGAGCTGCATGACCCATGTCCAGCTTCTACAGTGCAAGCAAACCTCTACCTACCGAGGGATGCAAACCTGGAAACCAGACAACTACAACTGGCACTCCAACGAAGGATATGGCATTACATTCGCGATGTTCGACTCAATGGCAAAGCATGGCTAGTTACTCGAACTCAGAGGCATCCACCAGCAGAGCACATACAGTTCCAGCTGTGTATTGGGCCATACACTACACCAACTCGACATCTCAATACTGATGTCCGAGTTACACTCTCACCCTTCGGGCCAAGGGATGAACAACGGAAGGTCACATATCGAGCCGCTTACATTGCACCAAGAGCCAGAGTCCCCAACGAAGACCTCGACGTCATAATGGAGTACTGACTCATCACTCCGACTCGGAACTACGTCTCAGTCAGCAACGCCACAAAGGCTCTGCAATAGTGGAGACAATCTTACAAATCTTGGAGCAAGGTGGCACTCGGTGGCACAGCATGAGTAAGGCAATGGTGGAGCGAAGTGGAGTAATGTGGAAGGAGATGAGTAAGATATAGGACGGAAAATGAATTATCTGAAGAGCACAAATAGGGTTAGAAGTAGGCCCTCATTCCCCATCTTTCGATCCTCTTAACACACTGGTGATCATCGTAGCTTAACGATTATTACTGTGTGCTTTGTACTACTACGCCTCTTGGAAATACCAATCTGCTCTTGCTTACCTTGTATCTGAAAGTATCCCTTGTCAGGACTACGACTAGGAAGGATAGTAAGGGGACCGCATGGTACAGCCATATGTGGGTAGATAGATCGCCTCTGCACAACATACCGCTGCTTAGGCAAAAGGATCGAACCCGGTGTAACTCCGGACCTACACCTCTAACATTGGATCGAAAGATCACTCACTAGTTTTAACACCACCTCTCACGGGCAAGGTTCTTGGCTAGTGTTTTATCGAGGCGAGGACCGTCGACCTCAAGTCCCTATCGACGCCGCTAGTTTCGAGATTAGCAAACCCATTCCCTAGGACAAGTGCACAATCCTGGAGAACACATACGACTCACTCAAATCAACCATCTACTATCATAACCCCTTCACCAACGAAGTGTATCCGATAGCAAAGGCATCTGGTTGCCCTGCAGTTGGAAGCACACAATCAACAATAACCAAAGTAGTGACAGTACCATCTACTATTGCTACATTCGACGAGAAAGGAACGGTTTGGTCTACCGTACCTTATAACACCCCACCCGAAGCAGTACTCGAGAAAGAACGTTCATGAACCAGCCAGAGAACGGAACTGGAGGAAGTAACGGTCATAGAACGAACGAACATCCGAATACTCGAACGAACAACCGAGGCAGAACAGGACTGCAGCAGGAGCTCAATCATATCCAAGGACGACTAGCAAGATTGGAACTAGAACGTGATATTCTTTGGGGAACGAACTATCAATCAAGTGACGAATATCCACCAGTTATACGATACCTACGACAGAGGGTAGTCCAACTTGACGGAGTACAATCCAGTCTGGCTAGGGCTCAGGCAAACAACAATCTGCCGAGCGCAGCATACGCAACTACAGTCAGAAATCGACTCGAAGCACTCGAGATTAATACCAACGGACTAGGAGCACAAGTGGCAACACTGCATCGAAACGACGACGCACTAGATCGAGCAGTCATACTCCTTAATCAACAAGTCACCTCCGAGATAACAGTAGTGCAAGAGGAAATAGGACAAATTCGCTCTACACTCAGTGCATACGAACAGCGTATCCAAGCAGTCGAGATAGCAACCACTGAACTTACAAGAATAGTTCAGGCGACTCCGAACGTTGCACAAGATATCAACAACCTACGAGAAGCACTCCTTTCACTAGGACGCACAGTCGAAGCGAGTCAGGAAGGTTATCAAGCACTATTGGCAGCAGTCAATTCAACAGAGAACACTGCAAGGAACATACTCGAGCACGCAGACTTTCTCAGGCACGAAGCTCAGCGAATCCGAGAAATATACGCACGGAACGAACGCCCTTCCGACGATTCAGTATCATCAGACGAAGAGTTATCTCGAACTCTAAGGCCATACGCACTACGAACATTTCGTGCACGAGGAATTACTATTCAAGTTCCAACAGGCGGTTCAGTAGCAACCCAAACACCAACAACGCCAGAAAACCCACCTACTTATTCGCCACCAGCAGTACCAATAGCAACATACGATAATGTCGACAACCGACCAGAGGGTACAAACGCTGGAGACTCAACTACAAACTCTTCAGACACAACTCAATAAACACAGCATCAAATTGCCGAAGTACTATGGCAAGCAAAACGAGGACATTGATCTGTGGATTAGTCGATGTGTGTCGAAGCTGGCACAACACGGAGTCAAGGATGAGGAGGAGATTGCGAAGAGTCTATTCGCAGCACTCGAAGGCGACAGTTACGATTGGTTTGCGGAGAAGCAAACATTGACATCATTCGACAACCAAGGGAAGCTCAAACCAGTACCAGCAATCATCAATGCGGCTGGGACAGGCATGTTCAAATCATTCAAGGAGATGATCGATTGGATGAGGATCCGAGCGGGACATCCAATAGTAGGAGAACAGGAAGCACTATTCCACCTACTATGCATCCAACAGAAAGGATCAAGCATCAGAGCCTACAATGACGAATTCCGACGGCTCAAAGCGAGAGCACCAGACTCACTAGATGTTACTATGCTCAAATACATCTATGTTAAAGGACTAGACAACTGGGTCAAACGACGAGTCGAATCCGTACAGCCTGACGCTTTCGAAAAGTACAAGCTCGACGAATGGATGACATGGACGACCAACCTAGCAGACGTTGATGCAAGACAGAAGTTGATCGGAAGCCAGACATACACTCTGAGATTTAAGACAAACGGGCAATCATCATATCGACCACCAGTCCAACAGATGAGACGAGATCCAGATGCCATGGATGTAGATGCACTCCGAGGCTTGCCGAAGAAGGGAGCGAAATGCTACAACTGTGGAAAGACTGGACACTACTCAAGGAATTGCAAGGCACCAAGGAAGCAAAAGGGTTCTTCCTCAGGACAGCCGAAGAAGCGAACCAATGGTCAGAAACGAAAGCCGATGACAGCACGAGCTGTAAACTTCAAGGAGACATGTCCCGATCCGCATTGTCGAAAACCAGTCCACTATGATCACATAGCATGGGCTAGAGGAGACGAATCAGCAGGATATACATGCAAGCATGACGAAGAATATCGAACCAACTTCCGCAAATCCCTAGCAAGTAAAGAGCAACAGGGAAAAGACTAAGACCTCCATCGAACGAGACTGCGCGATGTGAGTGTAACAAGGGTGACAAGAACAATGGTTTCAACAACCAGCGATTCATACCTCCTGGGTTCAACCCCAGTGAAGCGATGTACAATAAGCGATTGCCAATACATGCATTGCATCCTCGATTACCCATTCGAGTGAAGGTTGGAACGAAGACCCTAGCAGTCCAAGCATTAATCGATTCCGGAGCAACTTGTAGTACGATTCATCCAAACTTGGTACGACACCATAACCTATTCAAGAAGAGGCTTGATCACCCTCGACCCCTGAATAACGCCGATGGAAGCCCAAACCAAGGAGGAGCAATCACACACGAGGTCTATACATTAATCTTCGATGGACCTAAGCCGCAGCCACAGACACTGGCAGTAGCGACTACAGGACAAGATCAAGTTATTCTAGGCATTGACTATTTGGCCAAGGTCAATCCAGAAATTGATTGGAAGAATCAGATATGGAATCGGAATGGTAATGCAATACCATTCGAGCTCAGTATCATACGAGCTACCAAGAAGCGAAAGCGCAGGAGGCGCAAACGAAAGCGGCAAAGGAAAGGTAAATCTGACAAGACTAGACCTAGGCAAGACACAAAGAAACAAGCTCTGAACAGAGACAACCATCAACACTCTGGAGCACCAGGAATACTATTCGCACCATGGAGGGAAAGTAACAATGGAAACCCTCAAGAGTCGAAGCCGCAAGCGAAACCAATGACACGACCAGGAACACCACAACTGGAGCAGCCAAAGAAGGCTGATGCACCAAAGAGTCCGAGCATGGAAAATATACCAGACTCTATACCAAGGCAACCATCAGAACAGACGAGTATAGTTGAAAGGATCCGCTCAAAACTTCGCATCACGATCGACGCGATCGGCAGATCAACAGGATCGGCACTCCGAACGTGACCAGTAACCGGCCCAGCAGTAACGCGACCAAACTACCGATCACGCGCCCAAGACAACGGTCACCGGTATCACCGGCATCAACGGCAATACACGAGCGCCTAGCAACCATACGTAAACCCGCAAGGCACTTAACACCGCCGACCGTTACCTTAACACCACCGACCATATACGCCCGACCCGACCCAATCAAAAGAACTCAAGAAGTGCTCTAGAACACCAGAAGTCCAGAAGTTCAGAAGCACGACTACTAAAGCCTAACGCCTAATCGACTAAAGGCTAAGTAAATCCCAATGGAGACGACACTGGCATTCCAGCACTGTCAGACGTGTGCCCGGACGTACATGGCTCTCTATGAGATATACTTTGTAGTATGCCATGCTACAACTGAAACTCGCAACTGCCATATCGAAATTCAACGTCGAACGCAAGAACAACTCCATGCCAATCCACCAAATCCAATAGTACCCAAGCGACATGAAGAACTCACTGTCACCACTCGAACCCCTCGAGATGCAGACCCGATAACTTGGAAGATACTAGGATGGTACAAACCAGAGCTGCATGACCCATGTCCAGCTTCTACAGTGCAAGCAAACCTCTACCTACCGAGGGATGCAAACCTGGAAACCAGACAACTACAACTGGCACTCCAACGAAGGATATGGCATTACATTCGCGATGTTCGACTCAATGGCAAAGCATGGCTAGTTACTCGAACTCAGAGGCATCCACCAGCAGAGCACATACAGTTCCAGCTGTGTATTGGGCCATACACTACACCAACTCGACATCTCAATACTGATGTCCGAGTTACACTCTCACCCTTCGGGCCAAGGGATGAACAACGGAAGGTCACATATCGAGCCGCTTACATTGCACCAAGAGCCAGAGTCCCCAACGAAGACCTCGACGTCATAATGGAGTACTGACTCATCACTCCGACTCGGAACTACGTCTCAGTCAGCAACGCCACAAAGGCTCTGCAATAGCGAAGACAATCTTACAAATCTTGGAGCAAGATGGCACTCGGTGGCACAGCATGAGTAAGGCAATGGTGGAGCGAAGTGGAGTAATGTGGAAGGAGATGAGTAAGATATAGGACGGAAAATGAATTATCTGAAGAGCACAAATAGGGTTAGAAGTAGGCCCTCATTCCCCATCTTTCGATCCTCTTAACACACTGGTGATCATCGTAGCTTAACGATTATTACTGTGTGCTTTGTACTACTACGCCTCTTGGAAATACCAATCTGCTCTTGCTTACCTTGTATCTGAAAGTATCCCTTATCAGGACTACGACTAGGAAGGATAGTAAGGGGACCGCGTGGTACAGCCAGACGTGGGTAGATAGATCACCTCTGCACAACATACCGCTGCTTAGGCAAAAGGATCGAACCCGGTGTAACTCCGGACCTACACCTCTAACAATAGTGCAACGACGAACAAGGCACATACCACGAAGGATGATCCTAGCACGGCAATTGTACCAGACATCCAAAGACGAAGTTACAGAAGTAACAGGCAAGCGCAGCCATGATGAACAGGAGGAAATAAATGACTCTCCTAAGCGATGGAAGAAACAGCCTTTAAGACAGAGAAGGCCACTACCACAGAAGAAACCAGACATCGAACAAACTCCACCTGTACCAAAGGAAGATCCTGGGATGACAGTCTATATTCATCCACGAGAGGAACGAAGGTCAGAGAAAGTGGTAGCAGGAACGAAACGACATTGGACATCGAGACCAATACCAGTCAAGGAAGCTATCCCCACACCGAAGCGTACAAGATGGGCAGCAGAAGACAGCGATATCGACATGCAGAACGAACAGGAGACAACAGAAGACACTCCAATGTACGATATAGAGCCACTAGACATCGAAAGGCTCAGGACGACCAACCAACCAACTACCCTTACCAGAAAGGAAGAGCTCGCTGAAAAGCTAGAGCTAGACCTTAAACGAAATTGGTCACCAAGGCAGCAAGGCCAGGTTTCACAACCACTGAACAAAGCTAGTTCAGTATCACAGCAGTACTCGCAGCAGAAGGCAGCTGCAGAAGGATTACTCAGCACAGCAAACCGAGATTGGCGAAAACTCCTACCGAAGCAAATTGCAGACTATGCCGATGTATTTGATCCAGACAGATCAAGGAGGTTACCCAAACATACGAAATGGGATATGGCGATAAACCTCAAAGAAGGAGTACCACTACCGAAACCAAGGCCGATTATCAAGCTCACTCGAGAAGAACAGGCAGCACTCAATGCCTATGTCCAGGAACTATTGGACAAAGGATGGATCGAGAAGGTTCACCCACATGAACCATGTCCGGTAGCAGCACCAGTCTTCTTTGTAGGAAAGAAAGACGGAGGAGCACGAGCAGTAACCGACTACCGAGATATCAACGATGCCACAGTATCAGATCCATACCCCATACCGATCATGAGCGTACTACCAGAGAAACTGGAGAAAGGAAAAGTCTTCTTCACACTCGATATGCGATCAGGATACAACAACCTGAGAATTCGAGAAGGAGACGAATGGAAGGCAGCATTCAGAGTTGGCAATGCAGTCTATAAACCGAAGGTCATGATGTTTGGAATGAAGAACTCACCTGCGATATTCCAACGATTCATGAACGACAACTTCGAATACTGGCTCAGAACGGAGGAGGCACTAGTCTACCTAGATGACCTCATTGGCCAAGCACAAACCGAAGAGGAGCATTGGACACTCCTCAGGGCAATTCTACAGAAATGCCGAGAGCTCGACATTTACCTCAAAATCGAGAAATGTCATTTCCTCCAAACCCAACTCGACTACCTGGGATTTGTAGTAGGAATGAAAGGCATCCAGATGGATCCTTACAAGCTGAAAGCGATTCGAGAATGGCCAACACCAAAGATGAAACGACAGATCCGAAAGTTCCAAGGCTTTTGCAATTTCTACCGAAGATTCATCAGGAACTATGCCGATTTATACACACCAATTGGCGAACTCATCAAGAGGGATCACAAGTTCGTTTGGACAGAAGCACAGGACAAAGCATTCAAAGCTATCAAGAAAGCATTCGAAACCGAAGTGGCACTAGCAATGCCAAAGCCTGACAAACCATATACATTGGAAACCGATGCATCCGATGTAGCGATTGGAGCAGTCTTACAGCAAGAAGACAGCCAAGGAGAACTGAGACCGCTAGGTTTCATGTCGAAGACACTATCCAGTGCTCAACGAAATTATCCAACGCATGACAAGGAGATGCTAGCAATCATGGAAGCACTCGGACATTGGAGACATCTACTGGAAGGAACAAAGGAACCATTAACCATCCGAAGCGATCATGCAAATCTCCAATACTTCATGACAGCTCAGAATCTGACAAGACGTCAAGTGAGATGGGCACTAGAGTTATCACGATATAACTTCAAAATTCTCCATTGGCCAGGCAAGAAGAATCAAGCAGATGCACTATCACGACGACCCGACTATATGCCAGAGGACAAGGATAACTTGGGAGTTACCTTGCTACCACCTGACATGATCGAGCAGCAGACATTGCGACGAACCGAGATCAATGGCCTATACAGACTAGAGACAGAAATGGTCACTATCTCTGATCCGATTATTCGAACCATCAAGAGACACTATAACTCCGAAGAGGCGAAGCAGGAAATTATGGCAATCAAGAAGAGCAACGGCTACAGTTACAGGAATGGCTTGCACTACGTATCCAGTGCATTATATGTCCCGCCATCCGCCAACCTAAAATCATTGCTAATCCAAAGGCGCCATGACCACAAACTTGCAGGCCACCCAGGAGCAGAAAAGACCATAGAGCTTGTAAAGCGAGCGTACTATTGGCCGAAGATGGAAGAGATGATCCGAGAATATACCGCATCCTGCGACATATGTCAACGTGCAAAACCGATTCGACAGTTTCGAAATCCACCCCTCCAACCGTTGAAGGCACCGCATCAACCATGGGAAACCATAACCTGTGACCTTATCACCGATTTACCAGTCAGCAACGAAGGCTACAGTTCGATACTTGTTATAGTGGACAAGCTCACCAAAATGGGGAAGTTCATCCCTTGCCAGGGAATACCCAATGCTAAGCAGTTGGCACGCTTGTTCCGCCAACACATCTTCAAATACTACGGGGCCCCTAAACAAGTAATCTCCGACCGAGGTAGCAACTTCACGGCGCAATTCCTCAAGGAGTTCTGTAGACTCATCGATGTCGATTGGAAAACTAGTACAGCATACCATCCACAAACTGACGGTCAAACCGAGCGACTCAATCAAGAACTGGAGCAGTACTTACGCTGCTACGTGTCCTACCGTCAAACAGATTGGGCAGAGTACATCGATATGGCAGAATTCGCCTACAACAATCGGAAACACAGCACTACGCATCAGTCACCATTCTATACACTGTATGGATGGCACCCTCACCTGGACGTAGCGGAAACCGGGGACTCAAACGTCCCAGAAGCAATAAATCACCTAGAGGAGCTTCGACAAGTACAGCAAGAAGCCTACAATTCGATTAGGCAAGCGAACGAGGCAATGAAGCTTTATGCAGACCTGCATCGAGGCAAACTGCCGGAGTACAAGCCAGGAGATGAAGTGTTACTAGACATGAAGAATCTCAGTCGACTGGAGCCAACAAAGAAGCTTGCAATGAAGTGGGCAGGTCCTTATAAAGTCGAGAGGGCAGTCGGACAAGTGTCATTCAGATTACGCTTACCCGAAACCCTTCTGATACACCCGGTGTTTCATGCGAGTCTTCTCAGGCCTTACAAACGAAAGGAATACCCTGGAAGACCCACTTTGGATGAACCACCCCCTATTGAAGTAGAGGGAGAAGCGGAATACGAAGTGGAGAAGATTCATGACACAAGGCGGCATCGAAACAAGATTCAGTATCTTATTCAATGGAAAGGATACCAAGAGCGTACTTGGGAGCCACTTGACAATCTCAAGAACTCCTATCAAGCGGTAGAAGACTTCCACAAAAAGTACCCTCAGGCGATGAGGCCACCAGACCTTAGTCAATGGATCGCTGAACGAAGACGAATTAGGAGATAACCACATCACGTGCACTCCACCTGATGGAGCCGACTCAGGAGCCACAATGCAAACGATGAGTAAGACCTCCAATGGCCTTACCAATCAATGACATCACAGTGGCACCTCAAGACGAAGACAGAGAGAAACAAAATAGGCAAGAGAAAGGCGATATACCAGCAGATATGGTATAAAAGATGAAGCAATTCGAGCTGAAGACTCATCAACTCGAACTCGAGCAAACTAGTCATCTCTCGAAGACAACCACTACTCAACTATGCCTATCTTCAATGAACTACATGCCTTCTCTACTCCTGAAGATGCACCTGATTGGACATTCGTACTCAGGCCACCTACTGAACGTTATCAATGGCCACAGTTCTGTAACCGCTTCAATCAAGAGAACTACGAAGAAGAGATCGTACCCCTATGCCCAGGGAAGTACTTCGATGACCTCTATGACAAGTGGCACTCCATCCATACCACCGAGAAGCAAGGTCCTAAACTCATGATACCAGACCCACCTAACGGCGAGCTGATCAGGCTTAGCAATGCTCGAACGGCATCAATTCAACGACTCAATGATGATGCATTCCTTACCTATACAGTTGAACTCGAAGTACGAGCTCTTAACGAAGGGCAAATCGACTTCAACCACGAACCAACATACAGGAACATCATGGGCATCTATCATTCAGCGGCACAAATTTGTGCATACCGACGAGACCTGTTGATCGCAATCACTAACCGAATGATGCGATGGAGCCACTACCATTCAGCAGGCAATGAGACGATGCGATACATCAACTACCTAGCCGACAAGACAGGCTTCTATGCAGTTGGAACCACGCAGTACACAACACTGCTCAATACAACGAAGTACTATGAGGGTACCGTATACCAGAGGACAATGCGAAAGCAAGGACCTCCGAATCAGACGAATGGTATCCAGATCAACGAAGTCGAACACCACATAGTCGAAGGCGAGGAAGTCAACTACGACCCCCAGTACCTCATAGAACTCAATGAGAATGAAGAAGAAGCAAGGGAGAGACTGGAAGCGACGAGACACCCAATAGACGAGGATCTAATGATCTCAATCTACCAGTATCCGAACGAGCTTTACCAACCAGACAAGATGCTCACTATGTCAATGCGAGAGGACAGCTACATGAACTTGGATGACACGGAATCAAGTGAGGAAGATGGGTCAACAGAACCACTACCGACACCAGAAGATTCAGCACAGGCTTCACCTGCGATCGAGGAACTCGATGATATGTAAACTTTTCTTCACTCCATGAACCCCTTTCTTATGCAACCCCTTTCCATGATGCAATGGCCAATTATGCTTTATGTTACCATCACTCCCTATCTGCTATGGTATCTATTCGCCATATTCCCTGCCAAGTCAAGTAGCAACCCTGTTGTCCCTCGGAGGCTGTCCAACAAGATGAAATCTGCGGTACAACAAGTTGCCCTTGAACTTGACAGCGAAGACTGGCATTCTATGCATTATGCACCATCCTTTTCATGCTCATTCGGAAGGCTGAGCCGATAAGGCACTATGCAAAGCGTCGGAGCACCAATAATGTTCCAACTCTTAGCACATGCATTATCGAGCCAGCTGCCGAATTAGCACACTATGCTTACATTTTACCTTTCTATGCAGAGGAGGAGGAGCCAAGGAGTTAACAGTCGTTGTGACGCCTTCGGCAGTATACCTGTCAAAGCGACATAACAACTATTCCTAACCTCTCTTTGTCAAATTGGGATGCCCAAGCATATCAGCTTGACAAAGTAAATATTGCGATTATCAGGCCCTCCGACTCAAACTTTATTTTCGTTACATGCATTTTGTCGCTCTGATCTAAAGGATGAAATCATTGCTCGTGAACAAGGCTGGTTAATACAGCCCTGTCGCGAGAAATACATCATACAGATCACCGACAAATTATTATGAAACTTATGCATCATCGACTGCTATGACTGTTCTTTTCTTATCATTTTCATTCATACCATAACCCTTTTACATGACGCATATTTCATTTAATATTTCTTTCATATCCCTTCCCACCACCCACTACAATGCGATGTCAAACCAAGCCCCTTTCACACGATTCTCTTGCGCCGAAGCGCCTGCATCGAGGACAACCTTCAGCTCATCGGGATTGGCAGCCTCGAGAGGTGGAACCTCGACCTTATCAGCAGCCTGCTTCGCAGTAGCAGCTGCAGGAATCGATTGCATTTCGTAATCTTCGCTCTTCTACCAAGGATGTCAGCAATTTTGCAATGCAAAAGACAGGGCACTCACAGGGTGGCGACGATAACGCTTTATCCACCACAGATTCAACACAAAAACCGCCACAAGGATGATCAAAACAGCAGGAACGACGGCGACAGCTGACATATTTGGGCGATTTTGATGATGGTTTGATAGCAACACCAACTATCACAAGCTGACTCCCTTATCCGAAGCTTTCTCACGGATTAGGATGAACATTTCTCCGAAAGTCCATCTTAGAAGGGGGGTAGTGAAAGGATCCGCTCAAAACTTCGCATCACGATCGACGCGATCGGCAGATCAACAGGATCGGCACTCCGAACGTGACCAGTAACCGGCCCAGCAGTAACGCGACCAAACTACCGATCACGCGCCCAAGACAACGGTCACCGGTATCACCGGCATCAACGGCAATACACGAGCGCCTAGCAACCATACGTAAACCCGCAAGGCACTTAACACCGCCGACCGTTACCTTAACACCACCGACCATATACGCCCGACCCGACCCAATCAAAAGAACTCAAGAAGTGCTCTAGAACACCAGAAGTCCAGAAGTTCAGAAGCACGACTACTAAAGCCTAACGCCTAATCGACTAAAGGCTAAGTAAATCCCAATGGAGACGACACTGGCATTCCAGCACTGTCAGACGTGTGCCCGGACGTACATGGCTCTCTATGAGATATACTTTGTAGTATGCCATGCTACAACTGAAACTCGCAACTGCCATATCGAAATTCAACGTCGAACGCAAGAACAACTCCATGCCAATCCACCAAATCCAATAGTACCCAAGCGACATGAAGAACTCACTGTCACCACTCGAACCCCTCGAGATGCAGACCCGATAACTTGGAAGATACTAGGATGGTACAAACCAGAGCTGCATGACCCATGTCCAGCTTCTACAGTGCAAGCAAACCTCTACCTACCGAGGGATGCAAACCTGGAAACCAGACAACTACAACTGGCACTCCAACGAAGGATATGGCATTACATTCGCGATGTTCGACTCAATGGCAAAGCATGGCTAGTTACTCGAACTCAGAGGCATCCACCAGCAGAGCACATACAGTTCCAGCTGTGTATTGGGCCATACACTACACCAACTCGACATCTCAATACTGATGTCCGAGTTACACTCTCACCCTTCGGGCCAAGGGATGAACAACGGAAGGTCACATATCGAGCCGCTTACATTGCACCAAGAGCCAGAGTCCCCAACGAAGACCTCGACGTCATAATGGAGTACTGACTCATCACTCCGACTCGGAACTACGTCTCAGTCAGCAACGCCACAAAGGCTCTGCAATAGCGAAGACAATCTTACAAATCTTGGAGCAAGATGGCACTCGGTGGCACAGCATGAGTAAGGCAATAGTGGAGCGAAGTGGAGCTGAGTGGAGTAATATGGAAGGAGATGAGTAAGATATAGGACGGAAAATGAATTATCTGAAGAGCATAAATAGGGTTAGAAGTAGGCCCTCATTCCCCATCTTTCGATCCTCTTAACACACTGGTGATCATCGTAGCTTAACGATTATTACTGTGTGCTTTGTACTACTACGCCTCTTGGAAATACCAATCTGCTCTTGCTTACCTTGTATCTGAAAGTATCCCTTATCAGGACTACGACTAGGAAGGATAGTAAGGGGACCGCGTGGTACAGCCAGACGTGGGTAGATAGATCGCCTCTGCACAACATACCGCTGCTTAGGCAAAAGGATCGAACCCGGTGTAACTCCGGACCTACACCTCTAACAAGCGGTTACAGAACTGTGGCCATTGATAACGTTCAGTAGGTGGCCTGAGTACGAATGTCCAATCAGGTGCATCTTCGGGAGTAGAGAAGGCATGTAGTTCATTGAAGATAGGCATAGTTGAGTAGTGGTTGTCTTCGAGAGATGACTAGTTTGCTCAAGTTCGAGTTGATGAGTCTTCAGCTCGAATTGCTTCATCTTTTATACCATGTCTGCTGGTATATCGCCTTTCTCTTGCCTATTTTGTTTCTCTCTGTCTTCGTCTTGAGGTGCCACTGTGATGTCATTGATTGGTAAGGCCATCGGAGGTCTTACTCATCATTTGCATTGTGGCTCCTAAGTCGGCTCCATCAGGTGGAGTGCACGTGATGTGGTTATCTCCTAATTCGTCTTCGTTCGACGATCCATTGACTAAGGTCTGATGGCCTCATTGCCTGAGGGTACTTTTTGTGGAAGTCTTCTACCACTTGATAGGAGTTCTTGAGATTGTCAAGTGGCTCCCAAGTACGCTCTTGGTATCCTTTCCATTGAATAAGATACTGAATCTTGTTTCGATGCCGCCTTGTGTCATGAATCTTCTCCACTTCGTATTCCGCTTCTCCCTCTACTTCAATAGGGGGTGGTTCGTCCAAAGTGGGTCTTCCAGGGTATTCCTTTCGTTTGTAAGGCCTGAGAAGACTCGCATGAAACACCGGGTGTATCGGAAGGGTTTCGGGTAAGCGTAATCTGAATGACACTTGTCCGACTGCCCTCTCGACTTTATAAGGACCTGCCCACTTCATTGCAAGCTTCTTTGTTGGCTCCAGTTGACTGAGATTCTTCATGTCTAGTAACACTTCATCTCCTGGCTTGTACTCCGGCAGTTTGCCTCGATGCAGGTCTGCATAAAGCTTCATTGCCTCGTTCGCTTGCCTAATCGAATTGTAGGCTTCTTACTGTACTTGTCGAAGCTCCTCTAGGTGATTTATTGCTTCTGGGACGTTTGAGTCCCCGGTTTCCGCTACGTCCAGGTGAGGGTGCCATCCATACAGTGTATAGAATGGTGACTGATGCGTAGTGCTGTGTTTCCGATTGTTGTAGGCGAATTCTGCCATATCGATGTACTCTGCCCAATCTGTTTGACGGTAGGACACGTAGCAGCGTAAGTACTGCTCCAGTTCTTGATTGAGTCGCTCGGTTTGACCGTCAGTTTGTGGATGGTATGCTGTACTAGTTTTCCAATCGACATCGATGAGTCTACAGAACTCCTTGAGGAATTGCGCCGTGAAGTTGCTACCTCGGTCGGAGATTACTTGTTTAGGGGCCCCGTAGTATTTGAAGATGTGTTGGCGGAACAAGCGTGCCAACTGCTTAGCATTGGGTATTCCCTGGCAAGGGATGAACTTCCCCATTTTGGTGAGCTTGTCCACTATAACAAGTATCGAACTGTAGCCTTCGTTGCTGACTGGTAAATCGGTGATAAGGTCACAGGTTATGGTTTCCCATGGTTGATGCGGTGCCTTCAACGGTTGGAGGGGTGGATTTCGAAACTGTCGAATCGGTTTTGCACGTTGACATATGTCGTAGGATGCGGTATATTCTCGGATCATCTCTTCCATCTTCGGCCAATAGTACGCTCGCTTTACAAGCTCTATGGTCTTTTCTGCTCCTGGGTGGCCTGCAAGTTTGTGGTCATGGCGCCTTCGGATTAGCAATGATTTTAGGTTGGCGGATGGCGGGACATATAATGCACTGGATACGTAGTGCAAGCCATTCCTGTAACTGTAGCCGTTGCTCTTCTTGATTGCCATAATTTCCTGCTTCGCCTCTTCGGAGTTATAGTGTCTCTTGATGGTTCGAATAATCGGATCGGAGATAGTGACCATTTCTGTCTCTAGTCTGTATAGGCCATTGATCTCAGTTCGTCGCAATGTCTGCTGCTCGATCATGTCCGGTGGTAGCAAGGTAACTCCCAAGTTATCCTTGTCCTCTGGCATATAGTCGGGTCGTCGTGATAGTGCATCTGCTTGATTCTTCTTGCCTGGCCAATGGAGAATTTTGAAGTTATATCGTGATAACTCTAGTGCCCATCTCACTTGACGTCTTGTCAGATTCTGAGCTGTCATGAAGTATTGGAGATTTGCATGATCGCTTCGGATGGTTAATGGTTCCTTTGTTCCTTCCAGTAGATGTCTCCAATGTCCGAGTGCTTCCATGATTGCTAGCATCTCCTTGTCATGCGTTGGATAATTTCGTTGAGCACTGGATAGTGTCTTCGACATGAAACCTAGCGGTCTCAGTTCTCCTTGGCTGTCTTCTTGCTGTAAGACTGCTCCAATCGCTACATCGGATGCATCGGTTTCCAATGTATATGGTTTGTCAGGCTTTGGCATTGCTAGTGCCACTTCGGTTTCGAATGCTTTCTTGATAGCTTCGAATGCTTTGTCCTGTGCTTCTGTCCAAACGAACTTGTGATCCCTCTTGATGAGTTCGCCAATTGGTGTGTATAAATCGGCATAGTTCCTGATGAATCTTCGGTAGAAATTGCAAAAGCCTTGGAACTTTCGGATCTGTCGTTTCGTTTTTGGTGTTGGCCATTCTCGAATCGCTTTCAGCTTGTAAGGATCCATCTGGATGCCTTTCATTCCTACTACAAATCCCAGGTAGTCGAGTTGGGTTTGGAGGAAATGACATTTCTTGATTTTGAGGTAAATGTCGAGCTCTCAGCATTTCTGTAGAATTGCCCTGAGGAGTGTCCAATGCTCCTCTTCGGTTTGTGCTTGGCCAATGAGGTCATCTAGGTAGACTAGTGCCTCCTCTGTTCTGAGCCAGTATTCGAAGTTGTCGTTCATGAATCGTTGGAATATCGCAGGTGAGTTCTTCATTCCAAACATCATGACCTTCGGTTTATAGACTGCATTGCCAACTCTGAATGCTGCCTTCCATTCGTCTCCTTCTCGAATTCTCAGGTTGTTGTATCCTGATTGCATATCGAGTGTGAAGAAGACTTTTCCTTTCTCCAGTTTCTCTGGTAGTATGCTCATGATCGGTATAGGGTATGGATCTGATACTGTGGCATCGTTGATATCTCGGTAGTCGGTTACTGCTCGTGCTCCTCCGTCTTTCTTTCCTACAAAGAAGACTGGTGCTGCTACCGGACATGGTTCATGTGGGTGAACCTTCTCGATCCATCCTTTGTCCAATAGTTCCTGGACATAGGCATTGAGTGCTGCCTGTTCTTCTCGAGTGAGCTTGATAATCGGCCTTGGTTTCGGTAGTGGTACTCCTTCTTTGAGGTTTATCGCCATATCCCATTTCGTATGTTTGGGTAACCTCCTTGATCTGTCTGGATCAAATACATCGGCATAGTCTGCAATTTGCTTCGGTAGGAGTTTTCGCCAATCTCGGTTTGCTGTGCTGAGTAATCCTTCTGCAGCTGCCTTCTGCTGCGAGTATTGCTGTGATACTGAACTAGCTTTGTTCAGTGGTTGTGAAACCTGGCCTTGCTGCCTTGGTGACCAATTTCGTTTAAGGTCTAGCTCTAGCTTTTCAGCGAGCTCTTCCTTTCTGGTAAGGGTAATTGGTTGGTTGGTCGTCCTGAGCCTTTCGATGTCTAGTGGCTCTATATCGTACATTGGAGTGTCTTCTGTTGTCTCCTGTTCGTTCTGCATGTCGATATCGCTGTCTTCTGCTGCCCATCTTGTACGCTTCGGTGTGGGGATAGCTTCCTTGACTGGTATTGGTCTCGATGTCCAATGTCGCTTCGTTCCTGCTACCACTTTCTCTGACCTTCGTTCCTCTCGTGGATGAATATAGACTGTCATCCCAGGATCTTCCTTTGGCACAGGTTGAGTTTGTTCGATGTCTGGTTTCTTCTGTGGTAGTGGCCTTCTCTGTCTTAAAGGCTGTTTCTTCCATCGCTTAGGAGAGTCATTTATTTCCTCCTGTTCGTCATGGCTGCACTTGCCTGTTACTTCTGTAACTTCGTCTTCGGATGTCTGGTACAATTGCCATGCTGGGATCATCCTTCGTGGTATGTGCCTTGTTCGTCGTTGCACTATACTCGTCTGTTCTGATGGTTGCCTTGGTATAGAGTCTGGTATATTTTCCATGCTCGGACTCTTTGGTACATCAGCCTTCTTTGGCTGCTCCAGTTGTGGTGTTCCTGGTCGTGTCACTGGTTTCGCTTGCGGCTTCGACTCTTGAGGGTTTCCATTGTTACTTTCCCTCCATGGTGCGAATAGTATTCCTGGTGCTCCAGAGTGTCGATAGTTGTCTCTGTTCAGAGCTTGTTTCTCTGTGTCTTGCCTAGGTCTAGTCTTGTCAGATTTACCTTTCCTTTGCCGCTTTCGTTTGCGCCTTCTGCGCTTTCGCTTCTTGGTAGCTCGTATGATACTGAGCTCGAATGGTATTGCGTTACCATTCCGATTCCATATCTGATTCTTCCAATCAATTTCTGGATTGACTTTGGCCAAATAGTCAATGCCTAGAATAATTTGATCTTGTCCTGTAGTTGCTACTGCCAGTGTCTGTGGCTGCGGCTTAGGTCCATCGAAGATTAATGTATAGACCTCGTGTGTGATTGCTCCTCCTTGGTTTGGGCTTCCATCGGCGTTATTCAGGGGTCGAGGGTGATCAAGCCTCTTCTTGAATAGGTTATGGTGTCGTACCAAGTTTGGGTGAATCGTACTACAAGTTGCTCCGGAATCGATTAATGCTTGGACTGCTAGGGTCTTCGTTCCAACCTTCACTCGAATGGGTAATCGAGGATGCAATGCATGTATTGGCAATCGCTTATTGTACATCGCTTCACTGGGGTTGAACCCAGGAGGTATGAATCGCTGGTTGTTGAAACCATTGTTCTTGTCACCCTTGTTACACTCACATCGCGCAGTCTCGTTCGATGGAGGTCTTAGTCTTTTCCCTGTTGCTCTTTACTTGCTAGGGATTTGTGGAAGTTGGTTCGATATTCTTCGTCATGCTTGCATGTATATCCTGCTGATTCGTCTCCTCTAGCCCATGCTATGTGATCATAGTGGACTGGTTTTCGACAATGCGGATCGGGACATGTCTCCTTGAAGTTTACAGCTCGTGCTGTCATCGGCTTTCGTCTCTGACCATTGGTTCGCTTCTTCGGCTGTCCTGAGGAAGAACCCTTTTGCTTCCTTGGTGCCTTGCAGTTCCTTGAGTAGTGTCCAGTCTTTCCACAGTTGTAGCATTTCGCTCCCTTCTTCGGCAAGCCTCGGAGTGCATCTACATCCATGGCATCTGGATCTCGTCTCGTCTGTTGGACTGGTGGTCGATATGATGATTGCCCGTTTGTCTTAAATCTCGGAGTGTATGTCTGGCTTCCGATCAACTTCTGTCTTGCATCAACATCTGCTAGGTTGGTTGTCCATGTCATCCATTCGTCGAGCTTGTACTTTTCGAAAGCGTCAGGCTGTACGGATTCGACTCGTCGTTTGACCCAGTTGTCTAGTCCTTTAACATAGATGTATTTGAGCATAGTAACATCTAGTGAGTCTGGTGCTCTCGCTTTGAGCCGTCGGAATTCGTCATTGTAGGCTCTGATGCTTGATCCTTTCTGTTGGATGCATAGTAGGTGGAATAGTGCTTCCTGTTCTCCTACTATTGGATGTCCCGCTCGGATCCTCATCCAATCGATCATCTCCTTGAATGATTTGAACATGCCTGTCCCAGCCGCATTGATGATTGCTGGTACTGGTTTGAGCTTCCCTTGGTTGTCGAATGATGTCAATGTTTGCTTCTCCGCAAACCAATCGTAACTGTCGCCTTCGAGTGCTGCGAATAGACTCTTCGCAATCTCCTCCTCATCCTTGACTCCGTGTTGTGCCAGCTTCGACACACATCGACTAATCCACAGATCAATGTCCTCGTTTTGCTTGCCATAGTACTTCGGCAATTTGATGCTGTGTTTATTGAGTTGTGTCTGAAGAGTTTGTAGTTGAGTCTCCAGTGTTTGTACCCTCTGGTCGGTTGTCGACATTATCATATGTTGCTATTGGTACTGCTGGTGGCGAATAAGTAGGTGGGTTTTCTGGCGTTGTTGGTGTTTGGGTTGCTACTGAACCGCCTGTTGGAACTTGAATAGTAATTCCTCGTGCACGAAATGTTCGTAGTGCGTATGGCCTTAGAGTTCGAGATAACTCTTCGTCTGATGATACTGAATCGTCGGAAGGGCATTCGTTTCGTGCATATATTTCTCGGATTCGCTGAGCTTCGTGCCTGAGAAAGTCTGCGTGCTCGAGTATGTTCCTTGCAGTGTTCTCTGTCGAGTTGACTGCTGCCAATAGCGCTTGATAACCTTCTTGACTCGCTTCGACTGTGCGTCCTAGTGAAAGGAGTGCTTCTCGCAAGTTGTTGATATCTTGTGCGACGTTTGGAGTTGCCTGAACTATTCTTGTAAGTTCAGTGGTTGCTATCTCGACTGCTTGGATACGCTGTTCGTATGCACTGAGTGTAGAGCGAATTTGTCCTATTTCCTCTTGCACTACTGTTATCTCGGAGGTGACTTGTTGATTAAGGAGTATGACTGCTCGATCTAGTGCGTCGTCGTTTCGATGCAGTGTTGCCACTTGTGCTCCTAGTCCGTTGGTATTAATCTCGAGTGCTTCGAGTCAATTTCCGACTGTAGTTGCGTATGCTGCGCTCGGCAGATTGTTGTTTGCCTGAGCCCTAGCCAGACTGGATTGTACTCCGTCAAGTTGGACTACCCTCTGTCGTAGGTATCGTATAACTGGTGGATATTCGTCACTTGATTGATAGTTCGTTCCCCAAAGAATATCACGTTCTAGTTCCAATCTTGCTAGTCGTCCTTGGATATGATTGAGCTCCTGCTGCAGTCCTGTTCTGCCTCGGTTGTTCGTTCGAGTATTCGGATGTTCGTTCGTTCTATGACCGTTACTTCCTCCAGTTCCGTTCTCTGGCTGGTTCATGAACGTTCTTTCTCGAGTACTGCTTCGGGTGGGGTGTTATAAGGTACGGTAGACCAAACCGTTCCTTTCTCGTCGAATGTAGCAATAGTAGATGGTACTGTCACTACTTTGGTTGTTGTTGATTGTGTGCTTCCAACTGCAGGGCAACCAGATGCCTTTGCTATCGGATACACTTCGTTGGTGAAGGGGTTATGATAGTAGATGGTTGATTTGAGTGAGTCGTATGTGTTCTCCAGGATTGTGCACTTGTCCTAGGGAATGGGTTTGCTAATCTCGAAACTAGCGGCGTCGATAGGGACTTGAGGTCGACGGTCCTCGCCTCGATAAAACACTAGCCAAGAACCTTGCCCGTGAGAGGTGGTGTTAAAACTAGTGAGTGATCTTTCGATCCAATGTTAGAGGTGTAGGTCCGGAGTTACACCGGGTTCGATCCTTTTGCCTAAGCAGCGGTATGTTGTGCAGAGGTGATCTATCTACCCACGTCTGGCTGTACCACGCGGTCCCCTTACTATCCTTCCTAGTCGTAGTCCTGATAAGGGATACTTTCAGATACAAGGTAAGCAAGAGCAGATTGGTATTTCCAAGAGGCGTAGTAGTACAAAGCACACAGTAATAATCGTTAAGCTACGATGATCACCAGTGTGTTAAGAGGATCGAAAGATGGGGAATGAGGGCCTACTTCTAACCCTATTTATGCTCTTCAGATAATTCATTTTCCGTCCTATATCTTACTCATCTCCTTCCATATTACTCCACTCAGCTCCACTTCGCTCCACTATTGCCTTACTCATGCTGTGCCACCGAGTGCCATCTTGCTCCAAGATTTGTAAGATTGTCTTCGCTATTGCAGAGCCTTTGTGGCGTTGCTGACTGAGACGTAGTTCCGAGTCGGAGTGATGAGTCAGTACTCCATTATGACGTCGAGGTCTTCGTTGGGGACTCTGGCTCTTGGTGCAATGTAAGCGGCTCGATATGTGACCTTCCGTTGTTCATCCCTTGGCCCGAAGGGTGAGAGTGTAACTCGGACATCAGTATTGAGATGTCGAGTTGGTGTAGTGTATGGCCCAATACACAGCTGGAACTGTATGTGCTCTGCTGGTGGATGCCTCTGAGTTCGAGTAACTAGCCATGCTTTGCCATTGAGTCGAACATCGCGAATGTAATGCCATATCCTTCGTTGGAGTGCCAGTTGTAGTTGTCTGGTTTCCAGGTTTGCATCCCTCGGTAGGTAGAGGTTTGCTTGCACTGTAGAAGCTGGACATGGGTCATGCAGCTCTGGTTTGTACCATCCTAGTATTTTCCAAGTTATCGGGTCTGCATCTCGAGGGGTTCGAGTGGTGACAGTGAGTTCTTCATGTCGCTTGGGTACTATTGGATTTGGTGGATTGGCATGGAGTTGTTCTTGCGTTCGACGTTGAATTTCGATGTGGCAGTTGCGAGTTTCAGTTGTAGCATGGCATACTACAAAGTATATCTCATAGAGAGCCATGTACGTCCGGGCACACGTCTGACAGTGCTGGAATGCCAGTGTCGTCTCCATTGGGATTTACTTAGCCTTTAGTCGATTAGGCGTTAGGCTTTAGTAGTCGTGCTTCTGAACTTCTGGACTTCTGGTGTTCTAGAGCACTTCTTGAGTTCTTTTGATTGGGTCAGGTCGGGCGTATATGGTCGGTGGTGTTAAGGTAACTGTCGGCGGTGTTAAGTGCCTTGCGGGTTTACGTATGGTTGCTAGGCGCTCGTGTATTGCCGTTGATGCCGGTGATACCGGTGACCGTTGTCTTGGGCGCGTGATCGGTAGTTTGGTCGCGTTACTGCTGGGCCGGTTACTGGTCACGTTCGGAGTGCCGATCCTGTTGATCTGCCGATCGCGTCGATCGTGATGCGAAGTTTTGAGCGGATCCTTTCACCGCTTCAATCAAGAGAACTACGAAGAAGAGATCGTACCCCTATGCCCAGGGAAGTACTTCGACGACCTCTATGACAAGTGGCACTCCATCCATACCACCGAGAAGCAAGGTCCTAAACTCATGATACCAGACCCACCTAACAGCGAGCTGATCAGGCTTAGCAATGCTCGAACGGCATCGATTCGACGACTCAATGATGATGCATTCCTTACCTATACAGTTGAACTCGAAGTACGAGCTCTTAACGAAGGGCAAATCGACTTCAACCACGAACCAACATACAGGAACATCATGGGCATCTATCATTCAGCGGCACAAATTTGTGCATACCGACGAGACCTGTTGATTGCAATCACTAACAGAATGATGCGATGGAGCCACTACCATTCAGCAGGCAACGAGACGATGCGATACATCAACTACCTAGCTGACAAGACAGGCTTCTATGCAGTTGGAACCACGCAGTACACGACACTGCTTAATACAACGAAGTACTATGAGGGCACTGTATACCAGAGGACAATGCGAAAGCAAGGATCTCCAAACCAGACGAATGGTATCCAGATCAACGAAGTTGAATACCACATAGTCGAAGGCGAGGAAGTCAACTACGACCCCCAGTACCTCATAGAACTCAATGAGAACGAAGAAGAAGCAAGGGAGAGACTGGAAGCGACGAGACACCCAATAGACGAGGATCTAATGATCTCAATCTACCAGTATCCGAACGAGCTTTACCAACCAGACAAGATGCTCACTATGTCAATGCGAGAGGACAGCTACATGGACTCGGATGACACGGAATCAAGTGAGGAAGATGGGTCAACAGAACCACTACCGACACCAGAAGATTCAGCACAGGCTTCACCTGCGATCGAGGAACTCGATGATATGTAAACTTTTCTTCACTCCATGAACCCCTTTCTTATGCAACCCCTTTCCATGACGCAAATGACCAATTATGCTTTATGTTACTATCACTCCCTATCCGCTATGGTATCTATTTGCCATATTCCCTGCCAAGTCAAGTAGCAACCCTGTTGTCCCTCGGAGGCTGTCCAACAAGACAAAATCTGTGGAACAACAAGTTGCCCTTGAACCTGACAGCCAAGACTGGCATTCTATGCATTATGCACCATCCTTTTCATGCTCATTCGGAAGGCTGAGCCGATAAGGCACTATGCAAAGCGTCGGAGCACCAATAATGTTCCAACTCTTAGCACATGCATTATCGAGCCAGCTGCCGAATTAGCACACTATGCTTACATTTTACCTTTCTATGCAGAGGAGGAGGAGCCAAGGAGTTAACAGTCGTTGTGACGCCTTCGGCAGTATACCTGTCAAAGCGACATAACAACTATTTCTAACCTCTCTTTGTCAAATTGGGATGCCCAAGCATATCAGCTTGACAAAGTAAATATTGCGATTATCAAGCCCTCCAACTCAAACTTTATTTTCCTTACATGCATTTTGTCGCTCTGATCTAAAGGATGAAGTCATTGCTCGTGAACAAGGCTGGTCAATACAGCCCTGTCGCGAGAAATACATCATGCAGATCACCGACAAATTATTATGAAACTTATGCATCATCGACTGCTATGACTGTTCTTTTCTTATCATTTTCATTCATACCATAATCCTTTTACATGACGCATATTTCATTTAATATTTCTTTCATATCCCTTCCCACCACCCACTACAATGCGATGTCAAACCAAGCCCCCTTCACACGATTCTCTTGCGCCGAAGCGCCTGCATCGAGGACAACCTTCAGCTCATCGGGATTGGCAGCCTCGAGAGGTGGAACCTCGACCTTATTAGCAGCCTGCTTCGCAGTAGCAGCTGCAGGAATCGATTGCATTTCGTAATCTTCGCTCTTCTACCAAGGATGTCAGCAATTTTGCAATGCAAAAGACAGGGCACTCACAGGGTGGCGACGATAGCACTTTATCCACCACAGATTCAGCACAAAAACCGCCACAAGGATGATCAAAACAGCAGGAACGGTGGCGACAGCTGACATATTTGGGCGACTTTGATGATGGTTTGATAGCAAAACCAACTATCACAAGCCGACTCCCTTATCCGAAGCTTTCTCACGGATTAGGATGAACATTTCTCCGAAAGTCCATCTTAGAAGGGGGGTAGTGAAAGGATCCGCTCAAAACTTCGCATCACGATCGACGCGATCGGCAGATCAACAGGATCGGCACTCCGAACGTGACCAGTAACCGGCCCAGCAGTAACGCGCCCAAGACAACGGTCACCGGTATCAACGGCAATACGCGAGCGCCTAGCAACCATACGTAAACCCGCGAGGCACTTAACACCGCCGACCGTTACCTTAACACCACCGACCATATACGCCCGACCCGACCCGATCAAAAGAACTCAAGAAGCGCTCTAGAACACTGGAAGTCCAGAAGTCCAGAAGCACAACTACTAAGGCCTAACGCCTAATCGACTAAAGGCTAAATAAATCCCAATGGAGACGACACTGGCATTCCAGCACTGTCAGACGTGTGCCCGGACGTACATGGCTCTCTATGAGATATACTTTGTAGTATGCCATGCTACAACTGAAACTCGCAACTGCCACATTGAAATTCAACGTCGAACATAAGAACAACTCCATGCCAATCCACCAAATCCAATAGTACCCAAGCGACATGAAGAACTCACTGTCACCACTCGAACCCCTCGAGATGCAGACCCGATAACTTGGAAGATACTAGGATGGTACAAACCAGAGCTGCATGACCCATGTCCAGCTTCTACAGTGCAAGCAAACCTCTACCTACCGAGGGACGCGAACCTGGAAACCAGACAGTTACAACTGGCACTCCAACGAAGAATATGGCATTACATTCGCGATGTTCGACTCAATGGCAAAGCATGGCTAGTTACTCGAACTCAGAGGCATCCACCAGCGGAGCACATACAATTCCAGCTGTGTATTGGACCATACACCACACCAACTCGACATCTCAATACTGATGTCCGAGTTACACTCTCACCCTTCGGGCCAAGGGATGAACAACGGAAGGTCACATATCGAGCCGCTTACATTGCACCAAGAGCCAGAGTCCCCAATGAAGACCTCGACGTCATAATGGAGTACTGACTCATCACTCCAACTCGGAACTACGTCTCAGTCAGCAACGCCACAAAGGCTCTGCAATAGTGGAGACAATCTTACAAATCTTGGAGCAAGGTGGCACTCGGTGGCACAGCATGAGTAAGGCAATGGTGGAGCGAAGTGGAGTAATGTGGAAGGAGATGAGTAAGATATAGGACGGAAAATGAATTATCTGAAGAGCACAAATAGGGTTAGAAGTAGGCCCTCATTCCCCATCTTTCGATCCTCTTAACACACTGGTGATCATCGTAGCTTAACGATTATTACTGTGTGCTTTGTACTACTACGCCTCTTGGAAATACCAATCTGCTCTTGCTTACCTTGTATCTGAAAGTATCCCTTGTCAGGACTACGACTAGGAAGGATAGTAAGGGGACCGCGTGGTACAGCCATACGTGGGTAGATAGATCGCCTCTGCACAACATACCGCTGCTTAGGCAAAAGGATCGAACCCGGTGTAACTCCGGACCTACACCTCTAACACTCATACTGCAAAGAAACCAGTGGCCCCTTATACCCCAAAGCAATGCAGCTCCAAACCATTATGCGAACTGAAGACTGCTTGAAAGTGGGTATCATGCAGTCTTGCTCGAATTCCTCATCCTTTCTTCGAGTGACAAAAACTTGACCAGCACTTCCTCCAATGTAAATGTAAGATTCATCAGAGAATACAACATCTTCAAAAAAGCGCCACCCAGCCCTTCGAAACTGTGCTGCCCATCTAAGACGAGCAACCTTGGACACTTCAGAAAGGTATGGGCCCTTTCGCGCAACTCTGCGATGGTAGCCTTGTGATGCAAGCTTTCTTCGAACAGTCGACTGGCTGACAGAGGGTGTCACCAGATTTCCAAGTTCTTTGAATGGAATGCGTCGATTTTTTCGTGCAATTCTTGTCAGATTTCGAGAGCCAGCTTCAGAAAGTTTTGGATTCCTCCCAGAGCGAGGTAAATTTTCGGTTGTGCCTCGTGCTTTGTAGCGAGTACAGATGCTGCAGACTGTAGATTCAGGTATGTGTTCTGACCGGGAGACTTCAGCGTATGATTTTGCGACTTTGACAGCTCCAATGATGCAGTTTTTTGCAGCCATGTCGAGTTCTTGTGCACCCTTACGACTTCCGGGCATTTTGAGGTGAGTAAAATGAGTGAATTGTGCAAAAAACGCGACTACAAGACTACGGGGGTGCGGACACGAACATCACGTGTTCGTGATCCGCGAGTACTTTTGGCACGTGTCTGTAGTTAGATACGTGACCTTCTCTTCTTCGGGTCAGGCAGCCAGCTCAAACACCGACGTACGCACGCAAATGCGTATATATATCCCGAAGAATGAGCTGGCTCCTCTTTCGCGACTTCTTCTACCTGCATTGTACTGCTCGTGCAAATGCAGCGCGTTTGGTCAACGTATCTGGCTCCTAGCAGCGGTGGACACGCTGGAAGCTCTGTCCACACCACCGGCCCGGCGGTAAGCTAAAATCAACTCCTTTCCTGTTTTCTGGACGCGTGATTTTGATGATTATTTCGCGATTTTCCCTCTTCATTGTCCTGGACATTCGGATTAGGCGAACGAGTTTCTGTAAGTGTTCAAGATCATGTCTGAGTTGCGGTCGTCAGTGGTGAGCCAGAAGAGGCGGGGCGGCGTATCAAGGACGGCAACGTGGACAAGCGTGTGACTGGGAACAAAGTCTCAGCTCTCTTCTGGTCCACGTCGACGATGGCGACGACGACTCATCTCATTCGTCCAGCGAGATAGTGTTGATACTGACACCCAAATTATTTGCTCACTAGACATCGGCGTAAATCATCAATCTTGTCGTATCCAAACTCTATGGCATCCTCTCAACGTCCTATACTCGAGGCTCAGGATGACAACATCCCGTTAGAGCCGCCTGTCGTTCCCTTCGCTGGCAGCAGGACTCCCGCTTCTCCGGCCAGTAGTTTGCGCACAGTGACTCCGCCTCTCTCTGTCGCACATTCTTCGACAAGTAATTCCCTTTCCGGAAACTTCCTGCCGTCAAAATTTCCAGGCCCTCGAAGCCTGTACCAAAGGAAGGCCAAAGGAATCATAAATACCTCAACTCAGCCTAAGCAGGGTGGAGGCAGGGAAGCATTTGGGAGCAATGAGGCTCGGATGCCTGAGGAGAAGGACGAGGACTATGACGGAGTAGATTTATCTCGTCGTAATTGGAAAGCTACCGCTCCGCTTCGATGGAATAGGTTCAAATGGATTCTATTCTGGGCCAACTTCATAGTATGGATCTCCTTATTTTACTCGCCGTTTATTTTTCTCATCTCTTAATAGGTCTCAATCTATTCTCTCACCGCACTCATCATCTGTCTGCTCACCTGGCTTAACGTTTGGTCAAATGCGGACGTTATACGCGTTGGAAACCGAACTTTGCTTGTCCTTTCAACCATCGCGTCTTCGTTTGGAATCCTGTCCTCTTTGGTCGGATCGGCGGGTATCCTCCTCAATAACCGTAGCTTTTTGGCGATGTACACGGTCCTGCTCTGGATTACCTTCGCCTTTATCTGTGCTCCTGGGTACCTTGCCTACAAAACTCGCACATTCAACCTCGAAGGTAAGATCAATGCTCAGTGGAGCCAAGCCCTTGGCGAAACAGGTCGGTTGAGGATACAAAACTCGCTCGGGTGCTGTGGATATTTCAGCCCGTTCGTCGAGGCAACTATCAGTCAGCTCTGCTATGCGCGCAGTGTGCTACCTGGATGCAAGAATCCGTACTTGAAATTTGAGCGAATGACACTCGGACGTTGGTACAGCGTCGCCTTCGGTCTCGTACCTTTCCATCTATTGGCCATCCTCGCGGCGCTGCTTTGTTCGAACCACGTTACATATCGATTCGGGAAAGGAATGATGCCCAAAGCGTACCGTCTCGATACGAACGCCATGGCGCTCATTTTGGATCATTGGGCTAGGTACGCGTTCCCAAGACTTCAATATAGTCAGCAGGTTAACCTAAACTTCTTTGTTTCACATAGTCAACTCGCAGAGCAATACGGTGCGGGCGTTGCATCCGAGGTTATCTCACGTACACGGTCGAATCTCCAGCTAGACTGCGTACCGACTCTCGGCTGTAATTCTGGTGCTCAAATGCCGGGTACAGCCTCTGGGAATCTTCCCGAGGCATCCTCGCTCCGTGAGCATGACGCGTTGCTTGAGGATGGTTTTACACGGGAGATGAAGAAAAGTTGAATCGCTTTGATTCTCGCATAAACACGTACATATTTGTCTTGGCATTTTCTTGGGACTGTCATGGACTATTTTCTCGTTTCAATTAATCATTCTTTTTCTTCTGTGTCATGATTATTGCTATCTTGTTCGTTCGTCTCTTTTTCTATAGCTATACACTTCGTATTCCTCTTGTTCGTATCAGGCCGCTATTGGACTGTGTCGACTGCCATTTTGTAATACCTTTGTTTTCAAATCAACTTCTTCCGACATTCTGCTCTGCTCGACTATTTGTGACGTCATCCCGAATCGACATGACCCGATATCACTTTGCAAGTTACCCCGGGCTTAATTTATCATGGCTTGGGTCGACGCAATACGAGGGATTTTCTGACGGAGTTGCCATTTGAGCTGGACGGAAAGAATAATCTGTGCGCTCGTACGTATTCACTCATTTCTCAAAGTAAATATGCTTGTTACCACTTGCATAGGTGTCTCACGATTCACGTCCTCTCATATGTCTACTAAGGCGATTTCGGATTTATTTTGTCCGTGGTATCAAGCTACAGAATACTCTAATAACATCTGCACTGTACCATTTCTCCCTAACCGGTCTTTTACGATGACGATTGACTCATTTTTTCGACGCCTTGTCTGTTATCTTGGACGACCAGCCAGCCATCCTTCTCACCTCTTCGACTGATGGATAGAAACCTTCTGGCATGCCAGCCATCCTCCTTGCTTACTGTTCAGAAAGATGTCCGGTGAGTGGGAACCCGGCCACCACTCTGCGTTCTTCAGCCATTTGATGGTGTCGTAGGTGGTCTGTTACTGCTGGTGGTACTGCTAGTACTGGTCGCGCTTCCACTAGCTGTCCAGGTAATACTATTGCCGGTACTAGAGCGACTCGGCATTGATCCCGTCTTCGCTTGGCTGTTCCTATCGGACTTGGTCATCACTCGAAGTCTTCTCTGAACTGATGATCAGTTTTTTCTGGATTCAAGGCATTTAAGCGGGCTTGGCAAATATGTGCGCATTAACCGAAGAGCTCCTCGGTTCTGTTCATTGATAATGGTGTTCATGGATGATTTTCATAGGTGTCCGAGCAGATCAGCGTATATGTGATCATTACATGCGAACGAGCAATCACTCACCCACTTGTATATTGCCGAAGTTTTACTGACACTGGTGCTGCCGTTGCTTGGTAAGGCCCGAATTGTGATTTCTGAAGAAAACAATCTATTCCCTGCATGGAAGACAGGGACAAATACTCTTCCAAAAGGCACACGACATGAAGTTCTGTATACGGAGTATAATCCGTATACAATAGTTTTTGCTTTCTTTATACGGATACGGGTCATTTATTTTCTTCTTTTTTATACGGTATACATACCGTATATGGAAAACCATATATTCATTATATGCATATGGTCGAACCACTAGTTGTCAATCGAATAACAGCGAATGCCTCAAATTTCTTGCGTCTACTACGATCTATCAACATTTTCTGAGCAGGGGAAACGAGCAAGGTGTTCGAGCACACAGCTAATATATTTGAAATGCGCGCAAAACATACAACAATTTTTAATAGTTTCGGTATTTTGGACAAAAAAGACCAAGCTCTGCGGCGGTCGGGACCAAACCAAGACAAGTCGGAGAGAAAGCATATCAGTACAAGAAACATATTGAGACTTTGACGTTTTCTCTTCCTGCATATCTAACCCATTTACTTACATTCCAATACAGTCCTACGATCGGTGATTGCGACGCTTCGTTTACCATAACCAGTTATTGCCCTCGCCCGCATCAGAAACCACTTCAACTGTAATCTTCTTCGTCCCACAGACCATCGTGGACCATTCCGAAAAATAAAGTTCCACTTCATGGGACCCCAGCTCTCGAGCGATGAAGGTGAAAGCTATGGCGGAATTGTTCTCTCCCTCCACATCGACAACTTCGTACTTGCTGAGCAAGATGCCGTAATCAGTAACATGCGCATTTGAGACGGCAATACGGGCATCTACAATGCAGTGAATGAGGAATTCAACGTCCGTACCCTTCACTATATGATCGGCATCTCCTCGGCTCGTTTCCAGGACTTCGAAAAAGTAGTCCGAGACTGAGGGCACTGCACGCAGGATAGGACCTTCGACGGTTGTGTGAGCGAGGAGGGTCTGGACCAGTGGAAGTAAGGCGGTACTAGAGGATGCTCCGCGTATATCGACGACGATATTACCAGAAATGAGGATGACACGACCAGCAGGGATGTTCTCGGCATACTGAACAGAAATTTCTCCGTATTCATTGAGGCTACTTTGAGTCCAAACTTCCTGCGGATCGCGTTCTATGCTCACGAGAATTGAAGCAAGATAGTCACGAGCTGCATCACATGAGCGGACCTCATCTAGGCTGCCGTTGTCATCGACGCGTGTTTCAGCATGAATATCCAGTTTCAGTTGCAAGTCTTGAATGCCTGCAACTAACCATAAAGCCTGAGCGGAAGTGCCGCTGGCACGAGTTTGCCCTAAAAAGACCCGGGCATCTTCGAGTATTGTCCCGATCCACTCTGGAAGCTGAGCCCAGTCCTTTTGTGAGAAAGGCCTTGGACGTGCCTCAGAAGGCCGTTGAATGAGGTCTCGGATCCGTTCAGGAAGCAAAGAGAGATCAGCGTTCTGAGGACTGGGTCGTAGTTCATCTATCATAACGACTCCATCTTTTTCCCGTATGTCTCCAGGTGTGCCGGGACGAAGGTCGCGGTAAATCTGGTAGAGGGTGGTAACCGTATCGATCGAGCTGTGAATAAACTGTTGTGCATTCTCCTGACCCTCGTGCGGTCCTCCACAAGCACAATATGCCAGATGTTGGGCCTCCTGCCTGCTAGCTGAGCTCAAGAGCGAGGTTGCGTATTTCTCTGTTAGCTAAGAGAAGGTCACGGCAAAATAGCGGGGATAGCTCATCGGGAGCAGTACTCCATTCTTATTATGTCCTGGACGATTCGTCCCTCTCTGTTACAATGTGTGGTCCTCCGCCCCGCACCGTTGAAGGTACGACATTCGCAACCATCCGTCTGACGGGCTTTGTCCGGCTCTGAACAGGAAATGCACTTGGAAAGCACGAGCTCAATAGGGAGGCAATCTCACAGCACGGTCCAGAAGCACTATCCAAACTGAGAAACGACATTTGAGAGCAGCTAGCAGAGATCGAGAAGCGAGAACCCACCGGAATCCCACGAGAACTGAGTGATTCACTATGGCAAAGACCAACGATCACAAGCTTCATGGTTTGTCGGGTAGTTCATGGTTTTGGAGTAGAGCGTAGCGGTCCACTTCTGGTTGTGACAAAAGCTTGATCGTCGCGTCACATGCAGTTTTGACCTTCAAGTTGACCCTCATGACCCGACTATGCTTTACTACCTGCCCTCATTCCTCTCTATTACGCCCTCATTCCTTATTTCTTGGCTATGGTATATATTAGCAGGACTAATGTACGGTACGCTATCCGTTTGCCCTACGAGCTCACCGGGGTACAAACGTGACTATTGATTTGTGTTTCCAACCTCTGTTGCGTGCTTCGCTCTCTCGGGTCGTCTCAAACTTCAACAGTCTCTACATACTTAATTGTCTGATGTGAGGACTCAGAGGACCTCTACCACAAACGAGCGTGCAGTATTTCCCATGATTACATAAGGAAAGGTCCAGTCTTTACGCACTTAAAGTTTAACTTAAAGCTCAGTGTGGTCCATCTACTAGTTAGTGAGCACTTTTCATCCATTCCACATATATCGGTCCTTATACATTATATCTCTACAAATTTTTTCTCATCATAGAGTCGGTACAGCACGGACTGAATTATCAGTTATGTCTGCACCGGGCATGCCGTTGGAACTTGGAACTTGCCAAGCGACGATTCCGCATTTGCATTCGATGTGAATGCTGAGATGATTCACTCCCATAAGTCCGGTGAGTGTAGTATTCTTAATATATCTTAAAAAGATGAGTCGAATGGTCAGTTCCAACAGGAACGCGAGGAATGTAGGAAGATATTCATTGAGTGTACAGAACCCACGCGCATTCTTCGCTCGCATCGTACTAGGTGAAACACAACATCACATACGCCTTTGACCAGCGCTCTGAAGGCTCTTATCGCAAGCGAAGCCGCTATCCTAACACTGCACTGGCAAATCAGGCAAATCCAGTACTGTATACGGCTTCTTTTAGAAACAACGTCTCTCCAACTCCACGTACAAGGCACACTTTCCCTACTCCATCCATCTAGATTCTGTTTAGCTGCGTCTGCACTAGTTGCTGCCCAATAACCCCCATCCAGAGCATCCGTGCCGCCTTCAGAAGAAGCCGTGCCTGCCAAATCTGAGCATTCACGAGCGTGTAAAGACAAGATGCGACAGGAGTTGCTGGGGAAGTGCATGCTCACGCCGATTATAAAACTTATACCAGGATCTCAAACAAGGTCTGTATCGTTACTCAATATCGTGTCGAGCAGGCATGTCGATGCCGGAAAGAGTACCATGGCGGAACCATCTTCCCTGCAGGAACAGTCGAGATCGGACAACAGAGAATTGTGAAAGGGAAGCGAAGAACGTCGATGGTCCAACTGGTACGTCTTGGGCGCTTGACTCTACACGTTTTAAACGGGATAGCAAAACTATCGAAGTCACATTTCGGGACGGACACGCAAGGACATACGATTCTCACTGTGCCTGGGCACAAGACATACGTGGCAGAGCAAGATCACTGGTGCAGCTCAGGTGGACGTTGCTATCTTCATCGTTTTTGTCCTCGAAACTAATTTCGAGAAGGTCAGACAGCCGCGAACAAGTACTGCGTGTGAGGACCGCCTGGGTATCCAAGTTCATCATGTCTAGCGGCAGCTCCAGCGAGAACATGTTCAGATTCATGAGTAATGTCATGGGCATCAAAATGTCCCGCATTCAGCACTTCGAATATACGGTTTACGTTTAACAGTTGGGAATTCGGAACTGACAGGCTCATCGGGCTTCCGCGCAAGTAGTAGTAGCTCCTCGAGACCCCACGAATTCACGCTCGGAAAAGGCCTCTCAAGCCATGGAATATGTGGGCCATTTTCTCTCCATGATAAAGGTGTTGTGTCATCTCTGATTCAAGCATTAATACAATTCACATTTGCGATGTACACGGCCCCGGCGAGTTCGCTTAAAGCAGATACGAGGCGCTCAGGAACAATTAACTTAGTTGCGTTCTCCTCGGATGGGGAATATGTCATTTCAGGCGCCAGGACATCGACACCGGTGCACTCCTGAGTCCACTGAAAGACACACAGCAAGTTTTTGTTCGGCAGCGTTCTTGCCGGGCAGCTGGAGCGCTGTCCCAGGCTATTTGCATGATACTATTCGCATTTACATTTAGGATGCATTACGATGCCTAACCAGTTTCAGCATCGTCCTCCGAGAGATAAACATTTACACCGCATGCAATGTAATGAGTTCTGGCAAAGTTTTCATAGCGCGATCCTCTGCCATGCGGTATGGACGATGATGCAAAGCAAAAAGGTAGGATAAAATCGAAGTAGACTGCCAGAGCGGTACGTCAGTATGTCAATGTCTTTTCGAACCCACACTGCTCCAGGGCTTCATTGCCAAATGAAAGATCAATTGTGGATATAACTGAATGAATTAATTAATGATTGAAACGGGATGACCGCTGCTTATACATTAGTGGGTGCCAGAAAATCGGAAACAGATCTGCAATAAATCTAGACATCAATCAATCACCCAAACGAACCACATGTCACCGCCCTCTGGTCTCTTTCAAGTAAGTACAGGTCGAGATATCCACACTTTATATGCTCAAATATTTCAAATATCTCAAATTCCGATATGACTAAGAGTACTTATCTTTCACGTTCATCCGTTTACTCCCACACGTCTTTGTCTCTTGCGATTCAGTTAATCAATTGCGACTCGGTACCCACTGTGAACGCAGACTACTCTCCTGAGGTTCTGAAGTCTACCAGGGTGTCAGATCGCTCAGAACGACGTGCAAATCGTGTCCTAGCATCAAAAATCAATGGGCATTTTGATCGCAGAACTACCGTGATCCCGTGGAAGAACAAATAAATTGTCTAGTCCAAGGGGTACGTTCTACACAAAGCTCAAAGATGTATACTATAGTGCTCAGTGCCGTCTCTAGACAACAGACAAGCCTCTCTCTGCAGAACCAGGAATATCAAGCGCTTATTAGACTCACGTCTATTTTGTCCTTCCTGTCTTTCCTCAACAATCTTTTCATCAACCACGTCGAGCCATCTCCATGTTCATATACGCCGTCCTCGTTTTTTGTGCCTTCATTCGTTTCCCCTCACTCCGTACAGAAGAGACGCTTCTCGCTGAGATGCTGCTGGCCATTTTCCCTTCAGCAAAGCCGAAAGCTGATGATGTCAATCAGGAAGAAACGACGTCGAAAAAAGATCTTCGACTTTCTGGGGAACTCGATTTAAAACTTCATGAGACTTTGGCGACTCGGAAGTCACCAGATACGTCTACTGAGTTAGTTGTCCTCGATTTCTCATCAAATTATATCCTGACATTCTGCCTTCTTCACTATAAAGTTGTACATGTGGCAACACTCAGTCCCGTCAATCCCCACAAAAACTATATTCCGAGGTGTCTCCTTCAGGGACATTACCTGAAAGTAGGTTTATTCTTCATGAAGAATCCGTACCTCTCCTCACGTTGATTTAGTGGTTAAGGAGGTCCGAAGCAAGCAACATATTTTTTGCGAGATGGAGAACATCGTGAACCCTTTACAATGGAAGTATTCTGCCACTGGACGAGTCGACATACCTTCCAATAGCACTATTCTCTTGTCATTCACCATAGACGACTACAGGGTGATGTTTACTGGGATGTTGACACCATCTATCCGTCGTGCCTCATCTGTGTCTACAAAGATCCATTTCAACGATGTCGAGGACCTTACCGGACAAACTCATTACCTTGGGCATTTTACTACATCGCGTTTCTTTATCAGGATCTTTTCGGGCATCGAGGAAGTGGCACACATCGCAGGGTCTTTCACACTTTCAAAGCCTTATCTCCAGAAAGTACAAGACGAACTGAGCAGTTGGAAAATCCAGATCCCTTCTGAGTTTGGGCTCATCAAAAAACACCGCATTTCAGGATCCATCGAGATGCCTCTCGGTAGCAACACTCATATTGTACTCCGTGCCCACGAAAAGGAAGTAGAAATGACTATGTCAACACCGCGGTCACAATTATTGCCTGCGAATGACAATAATCAGAATACCGACATGACGTATCCTCCCAATGGTGTCTCCTTCCATTTTACATTCCTCTCAGAGAAGGAGGTCACAGTCACGGAAGGAAGTAATAGACATTCCGCAACCGATGCGATGGATGTCTCCGGGGCGGGATTTTGGTGCATGTCCTAGAGTACATTGGTTTGTCACGATCGGTTTGGCACGAGACTATGCTCTCATCTATCTATGCACCCTTTCTTTTTGATCGTCTATGTCTGTCATTTATTATTGCTTTTGAGCTGTAACTTTTCCATTCATAATATTTATTTTGAAAGGCGATGGAGATGAATCCTGATGTTCATTCTGACATTTCTGCACAAACCGGAAATACTGACTGGGCTTGTTTGGCTATAGAATATAGCAACGAATAATTTTTCCGATTAGGATATGTACACATTGCAAGAAATCTTCTGAAATGGAAGGAAAAGTATAGGCACAGCCAACGGGATAGGTCAGGTCAGAAAGACAAGCTGAATAGATTAATATTTGCCTCGTCGTTCCGTAGTACTTTGCGGTCACTCTTGAGGATCCAAATGGTGTTTTTCTTGGTAGATATACAAGATAAGAAGAGGCCCATGGTATAGCCAATGCCCGAATGGTGTATAGAGCTTCCGGCAGAAGAGCCATTCCGCCAAAGTGGCAAGTTTCAGAAGGCAGCATCACGAACATGGCATTGCAAAGTCTGATAGATACAGATAACTGATTCCTCGACAATTTGACTCGTGGTTTTCTCATAGTTCTTTCTATTCTCTCGTTGAGCCTGTGATCTGACAAGCCTGCTCGATACGGGATTATGAACAGTAGCCAAATTCAATTGCCATTCATTATGGTCTCCAAGCCTCGAGAAAGCACAGGTCGCTGCATCATTTACCAGTGACCTTGTCATGGGAACGGTCTAGATACAAGCACTCGTAAAGGTCTGAGACGGTGTGCCTGTCATTGCTAAAATGATTAGCACCACCTGAAAGCTTCGAAAGAGAAACCGTACTTCTAACTCACCTTTTCCGCCATCCGTTCAAGGTCAGTCCTGGACAATCGTCCGCTTGCACGATGAGGATCCACACGCAAAATCTCTTGAAAAGCAACAGTTAGACTTAGATCATATCGTCTTGGCATTGTGAGAGAGCCGAGGACTGTGAGAAAGTGCTACTATATTTCGTGATGGACGAGATGGACTAAACCCATATGCATCAGACAGTCGGCGCGGCTACTACAACATAGTTCAGAATGGCCTGCAAACATAGACAAGAACATAATTTCCCTAGTTTGTCTTACATATAAAATTTCACCCGTTGCCTGTTTCTTTTATATCGATCCGAACTATTTCGAGCTGTTCGAACCTGTTTTCGAATTCTCTTACGAACGCCTTGGGGACAATGGCTCGATACAGCTTAACAATCCATGTGGAGGATTTCAAACAGCTTCAGCGTTAGCTGATGCCAAAGTCCAAGGTAGCCAAAGTCCATTAGATGATGCATCCAACTAACATCCTGTACGTACTTTAGACAGTACAAAGTCTGCAAAGCCTGGAATAACGGATGCCGGGTGTGTGATGCTATCAATGGCGCGATCATCAAGTATTCATTTACGCGAATTTTTTCTGGCTTATCGAGTAGTGTAGGAGGGAAGAGAAAACTCTACCGCAGATTGGTCGGTGAGGGTTGCTAACTTCTGTGAACACCTTACTATATGTGCATATTTATCAGCAAGCTGGATGTCAAAGATATTCCTTTATTATTATCTTACGATTCACTTGAGTCGTCAATTTGCGGTATTCATTTGAGTTTTCTCTCCTACACTGATATCGACGAGCATCTGTGTCCACACAGACATTTGGCTGCACCGGGGAGATATAAAAGCCCGTCAAGCCGCCCAAGTTGCGAGAACGACTGAGAACAACCAAAAAATGTCTTCTATAATGACCTTCACGCAAACCGGAAGGCGGTCCATTCAGTACATTTTGGCATAAGTAACGAGCTGGGTGACTTACGTGTAGAGAATACGGCTCCTAGCAAGCCCTTGGTGCGTGGTGATCATGACTAATAGAGAAGATTGATATCCAGGACTGTGAGGTAGTCTTGCACTTACCATGAAGCAAACGCGATTTCGTTGGTAAGAACAAAAGCTTCAATTGGATAGTTTGCGTGTCGAGGATGCTACTCCTAGCGAGGCCTTGGTGCGTGATGGTCATGTCTAATAGAGAAGATTAATATTCAGGACCGTGAGGTAGCCTTGCACTCACCACGAAGTAACACGTTTCTTTTTTTTCCGCAGATGGGAATCGTCAGACGTCAGGCCTTGAGACATACAAGAAAGGGAAGCCTGAGCTGCCCTTTTTTTTAGTAATCCCGAGTCAATTGTCCTTTATTCTGCACTTGTATATTATCAGTACAAGACAATTGAATACACGAATACGAAACGGGATGGCACTGAATATTTTCTACGTGCTGATCCAAATACCCGATCCTATAATTCGGTTCATACTCTCCCGATGCGAAGCGTCTAGACATCCAATGATCACTGTCCCATTATCTAGGGTGAGCGTATACGAATCGACTCCAACGAAGCCCGAGTAACCTTGCGTCCCGGTCAGTTCGTCGGAATCGTCGTAGAAAATCCGCACTGGTTTCGAGGAGAACTGAGGCAGGCCTGAACTAGTCGACGCATCAAATGTCATCCGATAGCCGTCTACGGTGAAATCGCACCTGAGCCTATCGGATGACATGTGCTGAGCAGTCCCACCGGCTTTGAACTTTCTTCGAAGTGAAGTTTCATCTAGAAGAATAGCATGAGGACTATGAGGTAGATATTCCTATCAAGGAGAACAGATCTACCTATCAAGGTCATAAAGCCTCTCTCTACACTCTGTTGTTCTGGTGGTTGCTCTATACAATTCGTATTCGTGGTGAAACGACTTTCTTCTCTGTTCATCTGTCGAAGCTCCCTTAATAATGTGTCGATATCCGGTCTCGTCAACGACTCCTCCCAGCAGCGTTGGCACATGCGGTAGAGAGATTGATTCGCTGTTGCCCACACTTTAATGTCTTCCGGACAGGAAGGTAATTTTCCATCTACTATCGCTAGCAGAACCTGTACCTCTGTCGTCAGATTTTCGTAAGGTTGACGACCCGTAAGGAGAGCCTGATGGCACATTACGAGTGGCATTCTCACAAGTATAGAACGAAGCTAGCTCACGTATACGGTCATTCCAAATGCCCAGATGTCTGATGACTCGGTGTGAGTCGAATTTTCCTTAAATAGTTCTTTCGACATATATCGTACGGTGCCACGTACTCCACCGGTCGTTGTAGTGTTACTAATCGGGTATGTTGCGGTCTTGTCGAGGATCCGAGAGATTCCAAAGTCGCAGAGAAGCGGTTCGCCCGCATCATCTATCAGGACGTTATCCTGTTGAATCTATGTGATCAGCATATGTCTTGGGATCAAGAAAGAAAAGCGTTGGGTATGTACCGGTTTGATGTCCGAATGGACGATTTTCTGAGCGTGCAAGTACGCGATGCCTTCCGCAATTCCGGCTACCTATGCCAGACGTCAGCCTATCTAAAAGATTGAAAACAGAAGATCCTCACCAGTTGTATAACGTCCGCAGTAGAATTGCTTTCCAAATAGTTGAGAACAGTGCCGTTTGTCGACCAAGGAGATATCAAACACGGATAGTTTTCATCGACGTAGAGCCCCACCAGACGTAGAATCCGAGGGTGATCCAGCTTTGACCATATATACAGCTCTCTTGCAAGCGTCTTATCGCATGGAAAGGGCATCAATTGCACTGCATAGACGCGCTTAGCAATAAAGAGCGCACCTTCTCAGAGTTCCCGGTTCTCATTGCATGAGTTCGCAATTTTTTCACTGCGACCTTGCACGTCTTTCCATTTTCAAGTGACAAACTGCCTAGAAAGAGGTCACTTGTGCCACCATGACCGACCTGTCTACCGATGTCGACATTGCGTTCTGTAAGATCTAAATGCTTGCACTTCTCCAAAAGCTTGCGCACAGTGTCGGGATAAGTTGTGTTGTCGATCGTGTGTAGATGGGTTTCGTCGCTTCGAGATATACTTCCGGGGCCTTGCAGCAAGCTGCCCTGCATAAGAGAAAAAGTAACCCGAAGACATAGTGCCTAAAGTGCGCGGGGCACGCGCAAGTCGTAGGACCGTGAGAAGTCGTTACATAATGAACGCATATCAGTTTTGCATCACCGTTCTTTTTAATCCGTGTTTTATGCTTGCTTTTTCCCCTAATGACTTTTATGGATATGCATCAATTATATTGGATATCAGAAATTACTGATAATATTGTGTTCTCCACAACAGCAGAGTCTGTTACTTCTCCTGTTCTAATTTGCAACTCGTTTGTTTAATGCTGGTAACATCATGCGCCGCTTCTACAGTACATGTTCCGAAATTAATGCCTTTGTTTCTTTTCACGCCTCACTTTTGTCGGTCTGCACAACTGTCTCCTTGGATACCGAGCTTACATGTCAGTTAAAATGCTCGTCTTCACTGAGTGTACAGGCCAACACTTGCATGCCTCTCCCTACATCGGCCTCGCACGACTCATCGGATGAGTGAGTAACCAATAGCCGTAGCTATGTGCTATTGACCTATTTCGCTCCTAGTTTCATCGATATCCAAAGTACGAAGATGGATTAGAACCCGTTGCCAGGCCTGCGCAGTTGACGACGTTGTATAGATATCAAGGCGAGTCTCGATGAGCGAAAAAAGAAAGGCACTTTCTTTCTCGTACTAAAGGTGGACGATGGGCGTACATTCAAGTCAAGTAAGTATAGGGAAGGGGAAGAAATCGAATGGGCAATCGAAGAGTGAGTGATTGCTACCGATACCCGCTCCCATAGCAAAATAAATAACGGCGCCACAGAAAATTCAGTTCAACTTCGAAACTCAGCGTCTGCCTCGTTCAACGTCGATTCTTTCTTCCGAACAAGAAAACCGATTTTCTTGATTTTGACGTGAAGAAGCTACGTGTAAATACTTTCTTAGATGTCCCTCCGGTTGGATCTTCAAGAGCTCGCGTCACTGTAGAAAGCAAGGGCTCCGGTCCGGTATGGACTGCTTGAACTCGGGCGATTTGAGGACTGACTATCCGAATTTTTAGTTTGTCGATATCATCCGGCGTCTTCTTGTGGAATCACAACAACGATTGTCGACCATGAAAGTATTTTTGGAAAACCTTGGGAAGGCCTGCGAGGTTCTAAACCGGATCACACGCTATGTCGAACCCATGGCCGATGTACGTAGATTACAAATTGATTATTATGAGAGCATCATGACTTATCCTTCAGCAGATTCATCCTGCTGTCAGCGCTGCCGTTTCTGCCGTCACTCTGTTGTATGAAGTTCGCGATTCAGCCTCAAGTTTTATGGACGTACAACTGCTAATTATTTATTTCCAGGTGTGCAAAAAGCAACATGAAGCCCATGCAGCAGCAACGAGTCTCATTTCGGATATATCTTCCTTCTTGCCCTTCGCAGATCTCCCTGAGAGCCGCTTGCAGAGCACGATTGTCGAAAGAACGGCCTCTGACATACTCATACATTTTGAGAAAGTCACACGATCGATAATCAAGTATTCATCGGAGAAGACTGTAGGCATGTTACACCATCAAATGTCCTGTTCTGATAACGTGAAATCTGATTCGTCTAATCTGTCAGGCGATCTACTTGGGGATCGAATGGGAGAAATGAACTCTTATAGAGAGGAGTTCGGGAAACTGAAGGAGACCTTCCAATGGTGCATCAGGGTCGAGACATGGAAGACCGCATTGAAGATCGGTATGATATCCTCACTCTCATCCCTACCACTCACGCATATTTGTGTAGATTCGAGGACCGAGCATCTCATCCTGTCTCAGCTTCATCCAGCTATAAATGCCTTTTACGACGCGGAGAAGTCGTGCCTCGAGAATACGAGAAAGGACGTACTTCTCAGAATCAAGGAATGGTCTTCTCGTGGACCCGGCCTCTTCTGGTTGTATGGAGTAGAAGGCACCGGAAAAACAACCATATCTCACACAGTGGCTCATTCCCTTGACGAGGAAGATCGCCTTGCGGCTTGCTTCTTCTGGGATAAGAATGACCGAGATCGTCGACAAGCGGAGAGGCTTCTCCCGACCCTGTCTTATCAACTAGCAAAATGGCATGTTGATTATCGCGCTGCAGTTCTCGAAGTCCTTGAAAGCCATGACGAGCGAGCCATTCATACAGGATTAGGATCACAATTTGAACTCCTCTTCAGGAACCCTTTCAGTAAGCTAGCCCAAGGCAAATTCTCGGAGTCACAACCTCCTCGTGAGCGACATTTGGTCATTGTGCTCGATGGTTTGGATGAGTCGTGCGATTCTATACCTGCGAGGCGAGCTCTGGCTGGTTTTGTGAGAGATCTTTCGACTCTGGTCTCTTGGCTTAAAGTGTTCGTCAGCAGTAGAAGACCACCGGAACTTGAAGATTGCTTCGCAGTCGACGGTTCGAGTCACTTGGGCCTCGACTATCCACCTTACGATCTACGAGGAGAGATAGAGGAACTCGTAGCACAATCGTCTATTGAACAACAAGCCGATGGGAACTCCTTCGCCTGCGACATACTGTATAGACGATTTATCGACAACGTGATAGATTCACAGCGTCATGACGTCGGCATGATGCCTTTGGTTCGAAACGTACTCTCAGTCGCTTCTTGCACCGCTTTGAACAGACCGTTGACCGAGAATACCCTCATTCATTTTTTGGAACCATTTCATCCCGAGCTTACTGCCAGTGCGTTCCACGATAGCATCATTTCCCTGAAACCCATACTGTTCGTCAACTCGGAAGGCACGCTTCGGCTGATTTTCCCGTTGAAATCATTCCTTGCATTCATGTCCAACCGCTACAGGTCCGGATGGATTTCTGTTGACATTGGCTCGGTCAATGTCACAATTGCACGTCGATGCCTCGATACGATGCGAACCGGTCTCAAGTTCAACATATGCGACCTAGAGTCGTCGTACCTTGAGAATAAGGCTATCTCGGACTTAGCGTGCAGGGTCAAGGAGAATATCCCAGAAAGTTTGCAATACAGCTGCTCGTACTGGATGGAACACACTGCACAGGGGGGAGATGGACACCTCCTACAAGGCTTCGTGGTAGATCTGCTTACTTCTTCCCGGATTTTGTATTGGATCGAGGTGTTAAGCTTACTGTCTGCTCTGGAGTTGGGGAAAGACATGCTTCTAAAGTGTCGAGAGACGTTCCAGGTGAGAAGTGTATGGTACGAAATCATAAGATTTTCACCCTAACAAAACAACTCCCTAGGATAATACAGAAATTAAAACAGCTGCTATAGAATATTCAGCTTTTCTCGACGATTTTCATCACGCCGTAAAAACAAGTACGCCGCATGTCTACGTATCTGCATTGTCGTGGAGAATCGAGAATCCCTTCATTCGTAAGCATCTTGGATCCGACTTCCGATGCCACTTCCCCTTACTTTCCGAGGATTCCGCGTCATCTTCCGAGCTACGGGACACGTTTTGGGTTGTCCGCGACACTAAGCGAAATTGGAATGCAGTCAGATTTGCTAATGCCGTTACCCACTCGCCTAATAAAATGAGAATCGCGTCAGGTCGTGAAGATGGAACGATTAGGATCTGGGACGCGGAGACTGGAACTCCAATAGGAAGTCCTAAAAAGGGACACGAGTCCTTCGTTCGTGCAATCGCGTATTCTCCGGATAGTACAAAACTGATTTCCGGATCAGATGATGGAGTCTTGCGCATTTGGGATGTGGACAGTTTGGACCTCTTAGGAGAACCACTCAAGCCCAATGCAGGCTATATCTCAGCGCTGCAATTCTCTCCAGATGGAATGAGAGTTGCCTCAGCCGGCGCGGTGTTGAGGATTTGGGATGCACAGAGCGGAGAGACAGTTGGCGAGCCTTGGTCTGTCACCGCCGGTAACAAAAGATACATCATAAATTGCTTGCGATACTCTGCGGATGGCAGTAAAATCGTTATGGGCTGCCATGACAGAACCGTCAGAATCTGTGACGCATCAGATTGCCACCAGATTGGAAATCCCTTCCGTGGTCACGACGGTCCAGTGACAGCCGTTTCGATCTTCTCAGACGGAAATCGCATCGTTTCTGCATCAGACAACGGAGATATCATTCTATGGAATTGTAGTACTGGTGATCGCATCTGTGGTACTTTGAAAGGGCACCCAACGAGTGTCACCTCTGTCGAGTTCTCTTCGGATGGACAAAAGATTATTTCAGGTTCTACGGACGGGACACTGATAATCTGGGATGCGCACAATGGTGATCAAAAGGAGCTAGTTAGATGCGGAGAAGAGTTTTGGGACCCGGAAATGCATTGCTACATGGCCATTCCAACCTGGTGGCCCGCACTGATAGCTCCTACGTCGAAGTCTCTCCTCCCCTCATTTCGACCTGAACTCGGACCACTGGTAATGGAAGACGATGGTTGGATACGGACTGCAGATGAAAGTTTGATATTATGGGTTCCTTTGGATTATCGTCCTTTTCTGCAACATCTCAGCAGGTCTCTAACGGATAAAGGATCGGAACAGGGAAGGAGGCTTGACTGGAGATATATCTATCGTGGGCAGAGCTGGGTCTCTATACATTAACGGACCCACATTATTTTCTGATTTCTTTTGCAGCTCCTGCAGAAATTGCCATTTGTATTGTCTTCATCGTTCGACAAATGTATATATTTCGAAATAAGCACAATATCATGTAATATGATGGTAGGGAGGCCGAGCTATGGGGATATCCAATGCTCAGCTTATTATGAAAATTGTGTCACTCTTGTTCGAAAAAGTCAATCACAGTAATTGGAATTTGAGGGGTTGAAGGGTCATGCAGGGCGATTACCATATTCCATACAAATCCAATTCGACTGTGTAGGTTGTGCAACATGATCAAAATTGAAGAAAAAAAGGATACTCGGAATAAATAAAATTTAGCTCAAATTCTATGCAAACTTAATCACATTTCAACACACTATTAGGTGCTCATCCAAGTTCCGGAACCCTGAACTTGGTTCTTTGCGTTGAGAGAATTACTGAGTTTTGCCTTGATGAAAGCAAGCGTTTTCTCGTCATCCGCAATCGTAATCTCGTAGTCGTTCTGACCAATGTAGCCACTGTATCTGTACGGCCCGGTCAATTCGTCTGCATCGTTGTACAGTACTGTATGATCGCGCTTTTTTATGTGATTGCTGCCATTGCGGGGCTCAATGTCGCATCAAATGTCATTTGATAACCGTCGATGACGAAGTTACAGGAAATACGGTTGCGCGACATTCGGGTTACCGTTCCCTTCGTCTCGTATGCCATTGGACCCTCTACTTCGTCGAGTAATCCTGATGTCGCTGGCAAGCATGTTAAGATCGGTTGTTAAAGTGACGATAGACTTGGCGAACTTGTGTGAAAGACAATACTTTCTGTCAAGGCTCAGCGATCTCACGGTGACGGTATCAAACTGCGGTTAATAAGGAGCCGCAAACTCTTAGTGCACGAGGATATTGAACTCTTCTGAGATATGGAGAGATTATAACGTGTGTGGACCTTTCAATGCTTTACTTAGGACGTGCTCGGACGACTGAAAACGTACATCTTCCATCCGTCTTGCAGAGGACGCGATTGTTATTTTTGCGAGTGCGCATGTTCGTTCCGTGGATTATTTCCAGGCCTGGGTATCAAGACACTGTAATTCATGCAATCCATTACTCAAATCCGGTTGATTGATGAAGCACTTCATACTGAACAATGCGTATTGTAAAAGAAGGCTATGGGCGGTGGCAGCTTCTCTGCGAAGGCGAAATATGTGCCGGCGAGATGCTGCTGACGACAGGTGCCGACAGGAAACGGTGGGTGATCATGCAGTGGGGTCTTACAGTAAGACCGCGCCACTCCAAGTCCTTGCTCTTGGGAACGTGGTCTCTGTCCAAAATGATAACTCCTTTTGGTAAATTATCGCTAGTGAAGTACTGATTTCTGCGAATTCTTCGTTCTACCTGGAATGTCGCGCGAAGTTAAATCTTGCCTTGAATCCCCTGAATTCGAACCCAAGACGGATGAAACTTGGAACTGAACAGTGATAATGTGAGTCATTGATGGACACAGAAACGAAAGTGCTCAGAGAACAGACTAGTACTGACGTGGACGATCGCATACTATCTTATTTAGACACTCTTCAAAAATGTGATACACTTGAGAAGATAGTTGCTCAATGAGAGTAGGTTCGAATTGGGAAGTAAGGAGCGTTCTTGCAGTTGACAATTTGACATGCATATAAGTATCGCAAGAGTGATTTTCTTTAGTCCATATTGACGACTTTCCTCATCGCTGTCCTTTATTCCTACTTATACAATAAGGCTCTATTTGGAGCGGATGTCAAAATAGATATCACAAATGATTCCTGATTACTGCTCCCTGCACGCGTTTCCTATGAAAATCTGAGCGTATTTCCAAAATTTCAAAGCAGTAGTTCTCCACTATGTCTTGATCAAGACTCCAGCTCCAGCTCCCTGGTTCCTAACACACCCAGCTTTTCCACAAGTTTGCTCCAGATCTTACCTATAGTCTTGGACGTCCCGAAGGGAATGATCTTGATCCCAAAGTGGCCAGAACTGACAAATATCCGCTCGAAGACAACCCCGAGGCACTATTATCATCATTGCTTTCAAATATTCAATCATTGAATTCAAGGTCCTGACAGTGGGAAGGAAGGGCAACAACAATGGTAACAAATTGGTCGCGGTGGCCTTTTTCATCTTAGCACTGTATTCAAGTCTGTCATTACTTGTTCGGCCATCGATCTGCTTCTGACGTCTACTCAACGTAAGTTTCCGAAGCCGGACACTTTGACTTCCGCTCGCGAATTCGACAAGGTGATCAGTCGAAAGTTTCCTATATGTAGACTTTATTACGTTACCTGACGGGTCACTTTACGTCCAAATACTAGCACTTACAGCGATTGGAAGTGAAACTGTTACAAATACAATCAAACAGTGCCCCACACTGTTTGGCCTTCCGTCTCGATCACAAAAGGGCCATTCCTTCTTTTCATTCCTTTTATTTTTATTTCTCACAACGGTTTATCATGGTAAAAGCATCTTGTGATGCAATACCAGTACAAGTAAGTTTCAGTCAGGCAGTTTGTCAACTTTACATTTCAGCATTCAAAAGTTGCTCATAAAGATCAGTGTATTGCCTTCCATCAGAAGCAAACAATGAATCATGCGCCCCGTGAATGCTTCCCGGCACAATGTCAACGCGATGTCGGACGACTGGTCTATAAACATGAGTTCTCACCTATGCTCCATTCCAAGCTCCACTTCCTGCAGTCCGGTTGCAAACGTTGAGACTCTTCTGAGTCTTCTCAAGGTTGCCTTTGCCGATTGCGGCGATCCTAGACTCCAAGAACGTGGACTAGAGCTTGATGTGTTCAGGGCAGATAAATCCGTTGAACTTGCATGTCTCATTGATGCTATCGTCGCCGCTTCCATCTTCATTCGAAAATGAGAGTTGCGCATCCGAGATGTTGAAGGTTGGCTTAGAGGGCATTAACGCCGCGCTGAAAATGCCCTGAGAATCTTCGAAGTCGCAGAGAATTCTATTCGCAGACATTCGGTCGATGGGCCCCTAAGCTTGCGCTTTATTGACGTTGACGGCTTGAACTTTCACCAACTCTCGACACGTTACTTGCAAGTTTGTCTTCTGTGTGCATTGTATATTATTAATAGTTTATTCATGGTATCCAAGCGAAATCACTGACATTTTACACGTTCTCTTTCAGAACTTGGAGTACTTTGCTCAATATATCTCCTTGCACCATCTTCACCCGTATCTCATCGTGGACTGCGGAAATATATGTAGAAATTCTCACCATAATCCTGGCCGCGAATGAGTTCAAGCGCAAGATGTCTATGTTCCGGGCGAAGATTGCTTTTTCAAGGGAAAGTATTGATACGACATCCGTCCATTAACCTGGGATATTATACTTTTCAGTACTTCGAGGGATCGGGAAAGCTCACGGACCGTAGATACTACAGATCGTATGCTAGTCTGATATCCGTTTTCATTGAGATCCTTGAGCATATTCAACTTGGGAATACACGGACCGAGAGATGCTCAGCGCTGACTGCATGACTGGCATAATGAATTGAGAATATGGATCTATCTTTTGAATCGTAGCGATCCATTTTGGAGAATTGGATATACGTATATAGTTCCGCCCGACATGCTGGTGACTGTATTTGAATTGAAGTGAGTCTTAATGATGAAATGTGCTTTGTAGACTAATACCTCGGAGAGCCTGACGGCAAGGAGGTCCAACCTTGTGAGCAAATAATCACAGAAAGAGACTGTCAATATAGTCACGGAAGGATTCCGAGTATGTGGTAGTTCTTGTACTCTTTCAGATGCTTCTGGATTGGAAGATCCCTAGACCTGCAGTTGTGGATAGATTTGTGAGAATTGCTTTTTATTCGGCGGAAGTTTTCACAGACCGACGTGTTTCTCGTAATAAAGCGAATCAGATGCTAATTGGTGGATAAAGCAAGGGATTAAAGAACACGAGGCGCCAAGGCAGCCTCAAATCAATTCACGGCCTCGAGTTGTCCAGTCGCATTTCACCGGTAAAGGTATGAAAAGGACTGTTTTCAGAAGAAAACAATAAAATCGATACAGAGTCCTAACGAAGAGAATTCAATGACGTTATCCAGGATGCGAAGAAGGTGCGAACACTGGCATTGGTTGAAACTCGACGTTGCGTGCCTCAACACAAATTTAAAGTTATGGCATCGTCCTTCAGTGAAAATTTGCGAGAAGAACATTACTTGGACATCTCCGCGCAATACAGACAGCTCATCGACCCGGCATTTTATTGTAATAATAACATTTGTAGTCCTCTTCCGGTTAGCTTTTCAGGGTCGGTATGTCCCGGTCGAGCCAATCGCAGCTAAGCTATACCATTCTTTAGCGGAAGGGTCAGCGAATCATGAATCGATATTTGTAGATTTGTGAGAGATACGAGATATCCACAGTCCATTATGCGTTAAAACTCAAGAACTGCTTTCTGGCTTCTCTGTAACGGTACGAGCTCAGTGGAACGTAACGATGAGGCATTGAACGTAAAAAAAGGGGGGGAGAGGGGGGGGGAACGAGGCTTCAAGGACAGCGTTAAGTTAGTACTTGAGCATGTGTTATACTGTTATTACCCACAGCTAAATTCATCTGTACACCAGCCCCATCATTGTGCTTCCAATATTCAAGAGCATTGCTTCTACGAGTTAATTGTTTATATTCTTGTCGCGGATAAGCCCATGAGGCCCACTACAACAAGTGTCATCGACAAATGGATAGGACGTCTAAAGTGAGATGGTGAGCAAGATGGTGAGCGCTGTCCGACTTTGCGGTTCATCTTGGAGAAATACTGTTACTCCGTTGAAAAAACGGAGGAGAAAGTTCACCGAAAAAAAAATCACGAAGTTACTGCCGAGCTCAAAGGAAAAGGAGGCTACTTCACCTGAGAGGGATGATCCCGACATCCTCGAAGCTTGGAATACGTACATATATTCCTTTTTGGTGGCCAGTACAACGAACCTCACTTCCTCCTATCAATTTTGCACAAACTCGACTCCTGTTACGAGTATCCGAAAGGACGCCTCTCACTCCACGCTCGACACAAGGTCAGATCAATCTTCTGAGTATCGCAGAGACTCGTCGCCTGTTGAAGTGCAGCCTCGCGAGTTGCTGTTACTGATGGGAGCCAATCGAACTTGAAGCAAAAACAGAGACTCGAGTCAGCTGCTGGCCAAAGGAGGATTACGTAATCGAGTCGGCCTCCGATCGAGGGACGAACGAACACTCTCTGGACATAACGGCGGCACGCACACACCGCTTTCTCTGTATCCATCTCAAGCAAGAGAATAACGTTATTGCTCCTTCTGCCTCGTTGACCACAGGCGATTTATCGCGACCGACCATGAAAGCTTCTGACGCTTCGTTTTGGCACTTCCATTCATGATTTTACTGGACGGTTGATGCTAGCGCCTTGACTCAGGTAAAAATAGTCCTGGCGGTGACGATTAGTGAAATAGTGACAAATTCAAGTTGACAGAAACTGAAATCGGTCACAGCAAGCAACATCTATTCGTATGCCGTGGGGAAAAGGAAATGGACGTGGAGAAGAGTCGTGCGTACTTACATGGCCAATAGCACAGCTTGCCAGAGAAACTGAGGTTTTGGTATTTCTCGAATGGCCATGGAGAAATAAAACAGTTTCCTCGCAAACCAACCTTGAACAGGCCGCTCGCGGCATCGGAGATAAGAGCGAAGGCAGTTTTGAGAAGACATCAACGATTATTTTTTAGCCATCCTAAGCCGGCGTGTAGACCACCGCTCGTGATGGATCAGCACTGAAAGTCATTACAATACGTCCCAAGCGCAACTTTTGTTTTTGTTTTCTGGGCAGGGAAACTTACGAGGTCCAGAAGCATATTCTGCTCAGTGATCCTTCGACAAGTCGCCCAGATCGGGCGCAAAATTCAAACCAAACTCTAGAAGGTCTGATATTTCAAATTTTGTACCCCGATGGTGTTGCATACGATGTTCATGCCTCGCGTTGCGAATCAAATAATCGGTGCCGTACATTTCGGGACGTAACATTTGCCGATGTGGATGAGAGAATTGTGCGGCGTGTGTCCAGTTCTTTACTTCTCCCTTCATGTCCATATTCCTCACTGCCTTCTTCGCCTTAGGGTCAATGAAATTTCCAATAGCGTCAGGAACGTAGCAATCTGTCTCTCGCTGTGATACATGCTCCGTGTTTGTTTCGGTTCTGTGCGCCCGTCGAAAACTTCATACGACGGAGGGTGCGCGAAGGGACGACGGACCTTGCAAAGGCAGGCTCGCACGTGAAAGCAAGAGTCGCGTAAATATAAAAGCTCAGCAACGAAACCAGTTAGATATATCTTCGTTCCGTGTGTATTCGCTATTTCCCTTTCGTTGATAACTTCCAGTTCGTCTTAGTCACAATATGTCGGCCTCGGGAAACTCTTTATCTGTAAGCTGTGGCCCGGTACACGACGGAATTTCGCGCTCACTAGTACTATCCTCTAGGCGGATACCAAGTTCACTGCTCATTCCAGTACAGCTCTTGAAGTTACAGCCAATAGCGCGATTGCGAAAAGGCTCTGCTGGCTACTCACGCAACCAATCGATGGCGAAGTCCTGAAGCGCAAAGGTGCCCCAATAGATATCAAGACAGTCTCCCATCATCAGGGACATGTGGACTTCCCAGACAGAGGCTCTTGGAGTTGGTTTGAGCTTGCAATAGTGCCGGTGAATGCGCAAGTAAGCAATTCGATCATTTTCCCTCGTGAAATCGGGTTCACTGAAAATGCTCCAATCAAGATTAACAGTAATGGACAGGTCGCGTACGACTATGTCAAAAAGGCCGGTGACAAAGCGTTGGCCTGGTTCTCTCACTCCCACCCTGTTGATCAGAACGGCACCTTCGAGACATTTGAACATCGTTTCCCCGACAATCATGAAATTTGGACGTACCTGCAAGTCGGAGATCGATTGGCTGTGTTTGGTTGTGCACAATATCCCAATTGGGGCTGTTACGGACGCGATGTCGAGCTCAAGTTAGGAGAAGGCACCTCGAACAAGCAAACGGCGCCAGGTACCGTGACTCGAGTGTCCACCAACCGAGTCTCCTGCGCCTTTGTCATAGACGAATTCACGTTGACGTTTGACGCTACATTGACGCCCTCGTTGCCTGCATTCACTTCCAAGACCGCGTGCATTGTCTATACGGACAAAGATAACTTGACGGGAACGTATTCCTTCAGCGGATACTTCGGAAAAGACGATTTCAAGATTACGATAGTGGACAATGATGGAACTGAGACCGCTACCGTCTCTGGAGAGCTCAACGGACATTTAAAGACCAGGAACCAAGTTCGGGGAACTGGAACATGGATGAGCTCTTAACTGTACGTTCACAAACGCAACTCAATACATATTGACTCATCGAGTTTGCTTCATTCAGAGATCTCTCGCGGTGTCCTGCTGAAATGCGCGTACGTTCAAGATACAAATCGATTCAGTCTGGTTTAAATAATGAAGTATACTTGTGCTTGATCACCCGCATACATGTCTTGTGAATAATGATAATGAAAGATACTTCTTGATACACATGACCTTTTTTCTAAAATGTTGAAGATCAAAGGATGGTACGAGCCCCCCAAAGGCCGTAGATGCTCAAAGTACCTGTAAGCGAAGCTACTAGTTGCGACTCGATGTAGAGCAACGTATATACTGGAACATATTACCTGTGTTTGCCGATGTTATGGATGCTCTACTCCAAATAGACGTAAAAATCCGATCGGGGTGATTCACAGTGTAAACATTCTGTCCTGACCACTGGAGGTCTGTGGCTTCCGATTCGCAGTTTGATCCTATAGTTTCTCTACTTCTCTTAAGAAGACCTCTCACAAGAATATATTTCTTCCATGAAGTCTGAATTTGCTACTACTCTGACATTATTTTGCAATCATTGTCTGCGGAATTTCACATTGGGCCTCGCTGCGACGAATCAATGTCCTTATCAAGTGAATAATTGAAAATAATCTCTTCGAACTTAAAATGGTTAGCCTGTTTCCCTGAAGACTGCCTATGGAACTTTCGACATGATGTCAGAAGCAACGTTCGAAGTGTTCACGATGGAGGATGGCAAAGAAAGACGTTCTCTGCTAGCATGAATCTCACAGTCCCGAAGTTCACGAAAAAGAACATGAGCACTACCTTCAAAATATCCACCGGCTTGAAGATGAAGCAGAACTTTGGCAGTGGAGATGTCTCCGAACTCGCGTTAGTGCTCAGCAATGGTTCAGTTATCGATGGCCAGCTCGTGCCACCAGGTATAATACCTCTGCGTTTGGTCCCGGCACTGGATTCCGGACACTTACTACTGCACAGATACTGCATGATTGATTCAACTTTGGAAAATGGATCGTAGTCTCAAGAGTATTCATTGAAGAAGTAGTTAGTAGCTAGCGATAGAGAATCCTTACCTCGTACATCCTATCCAAGTGCACATATGGCTTCTAATGTCCTATAAAATAAAGCACAATCAGAATAGTATGGACTACGCAATATTTCAACTTGGTCAGCAGACTGTGCAACTTGAACGTGCCACTTCACGGAATAAATCTCGAGGACGTCAAATTTAGCGTATGCCATGACCTTCCGGTTGATCTAAGACCAATATGCATAGAGCGGCTCGGACGTAAATCTCAATCATATGGGCTATTTCATTCACCCTGATGTAGAGTTGTAGTACGGCGCGTTTGAAAGGAAAGGATGCACGCCTAAATAGTTAATTTGGGTACAAAGAAGACGAACGTGCGGAAAGAGCATTGCTTGGACGTCTCTGCGTAAAACGCATGGAAAAAAACACCCTCAATCTACATGCTTCGATCGTAAGGATAGAAATCATGTATCCTCTTTTTGTGTGTCAGCTCGCGACTGAACCTGCTATGTCATAACATTTCCGGACATATACAATAAAAATCTCCGGTGACTTACAGGTTTGGGCGTTATACGAGTGATTCGCCTTTCATCCATTAGGAAGCCTATGAACATTTAGCTGTCTCGCCAACAGGGCGGAGAGCATGCCGATTTATTTGCCATAGAGATAAAGTGCAATGCATGGAAAGAAAACAGCATTTTTGTCGTAGTGGAATCCTTGAGATATCGATGTCCAGTCCAGTGCGCGCACACAGGGTGAACGGAACGTATAAACGATCAAGTTTGTCCGATTTGTCGGTTAATATTCGAACAGGAACCGTATAAACCGGTGAAAGAGGGCGAAGCCTGTTGATGGTACTTACGAGATCGATATTGGGTCCAAAAGAGAAGGAGGCTAGCGGATCTAAGAAGGATAATCCCTGACGACGTATCAAAGCTCTGTTTCGTTTCACATCTGGCACAACAATCTTTCTTAAGCCGGTCGGCTCCTTACGTAGACATCCTCTTAGCCCAACTATCATAATGGCCGTTGAGCCAGTTGAATAGATTTTTGTTCTTATATTCTTCCTTCCATCGTTATTTCCAGGGAAATTTCCCGTTCCTCAGCAGACGCAATGCATCAGTCCTGGAAACTTCTTTATCTGTAAGCTATTACCTTACACACAGTCATGAGAATTCACACTCACGGTCGTCAAGATGGAGAATAACTTCACTGCTCGTGCCAATACAACTCTGAGGATTACTACCGACAGTGTGTTCGTGCAAGGGCGTTGCTGGTTACTCACGGAACCAATCGACGACTACGTCTTGCAGCAGAAACGTGGTTCCCCCATATATCTCACGACAGTCTCTCGTCATCAAGGATGGGTGTATCTTCCCGGGCAAGGCTCGTGGAGTTGGTTCGAGCTCGCAATAATACCTTCCAATACGCAAGTAAGGATCGCGATCGTTGTCATCTATCGAGAATGGGTCCACTGAGGATGGTCAATCAAGATCTACAGAAGTGACCAGGTCACGTACGACTATGTCAAAAGATCCGAATTCAAGACGCTAGCTTGGATCTCTCATTTCCATCTTGTTACTCAGAACAGCACCTTTAGTACATTCAATAACCTTTTCCTCGAAAATCATGAAATTTGGCGGCACCTGTATAATGGAGACCGATTAGCTGTGTCCGGATGCGCGCAATGCTCTGGCTGGAGCTGTTACGGGCTGAGTGTGCACTTGAAGTTGGAAGACGATAACTTTTAAGCGTGGCTCACTCTGAAGGCATTATACCTAGATACGGTCTCCTGTGAAACATTATGAAGAAGAAATGCAAAAGAATGTAACTTTCATACCAGAACCTGTACGATAGCTGAAACATCATTTATACAGAGCGAACATTCCGTTGTCTACGAGTAATTTGGCATGAAAGTGGACATTACTATCTTGTGGCCGGCAGAGATCCTACTGGGAGGGCGATGTTTTGGTTCATATTCTAGAGGAACATGCTCTGATGGAAATGTGACCTTCGAGGGCAAAACTTCGTTTGAGTACAAAATTCACTTGGTTGTCCGAACTATGAGTTACGTAATCCGATCTTCATCATTGGACATTGAAATCGATCCAATGAGCTGCCAGGATATCTGACAATTGATGAAAGAACAAACATTTCGTTACATTATAGTGAGGGTCTCAGCGAAACCTGTCCTCGAGGTGAGATTGTTCGGGTTATATAAGCCACACTTGTAAGACGAGGTTAAATGAAGTGCGGAGGACAGCAATGATATTCAAACCATAATATCGTGTCGAGATTAATGATGCCGCAGAGATAGATTACGGCGCACCTGCATCCGAGCACCGATAATCTGTATCGTCATCGTAGTGTACATTCTTCCCATTCTTCCCATTTGCGAATCCGTGGACGTGTGGATTCGGAGCCGGCAGAGTCTCTTTCACTCATTTGTAGAAATCCGTCGATGAAAGCTGGTTCATGTGCAGAGGAGAATCGAGGCTCAAAGTAGTCGCGAGTTGAGGAGGTATCGAGTTGCGAAGGAGAGACGTTCGAGCCGTGAGCGAACGGTCTTTTCGACGTTGAGCTCGTAAAACGAAAGTCTACCTCGATGGTGTTCTGGGGGAATCCGAATCTAACTAACACTGAAGAGTAAGCTCGTTTACGGGACGAAAGTTCAGGTGAGTTTACACGCTTCCTGGCATACACAACAATGTGAGCGCTTGACGGAGTTGAACGGTAGTGACGCCAAGGTAGTTTTGTAGACCGGAGACGGACTCGGCATAAGGCTTCCCTCGTTCAATGTAATCAAGGTTTCAGGCTTAAGGAGATCAATAGGGAGCAAGTCGATGTTTATCGCTGAGACGAGGAAAAGTCCAAACTGTGGTTCAAGATAATGCAGACAGTGTGAAATTAAAAGGTCCGAAAGCTTTTCACATACAAGCGCTCTACGTACTGCGTTTGATGTACAGTATACACAGCCTGAGCGAGATCAATCCATGATGCAGTGAAAGGAGAGGTATTGCGTCGCATAGTTTTCATGATTTGACGCCTGGAAGCAGCCAGGGCCGGAAAAATATCCTTCCTTGAGGAAGGAAGGAAGGTTGCAAGTGATGTAATCGTAAAAGGAAATAACTTTTGACTAATCACTCTTCGAAAGGGCAATGTTTTCACACGATCTGAGCACTACAGCCTGTATCTGCCAATTCAATTTCGTTACCTACCTCAATAAACAAACAGACCACGTGCGACATCTTCGACGAATGTTTTTGTTCTGCTTGTCTAGATGACTCGTGGAGTACATAGGAATATCTCGCTCTCTAGATTTCTCTTTTCACCGAAGAAAAGATCTTCGAAGCACTTTTCGCGTTCCCTGTGGGTACCATCACAATGGAATCTGCAGGAGCTTGAATGAGTCTTGGGTGCTCAATACCACCGTTACGCTTATCTGCGCATGCAGATGCAAAGCAGAGATCCTTTGTAATCGAAAAGTCGCCATATGGGAGCATGCCTTGCAGTTCGAAGATATGATGCAGCACTGCAGCAGCAGTATGGAAATCGGTATGTCCTCGGAGACCGAACTTTCAGTGAGTTATTTTTGGTTGTTGGCAACTAAGAAAATCAGCGAGTGATGTTAGATGCTGTACTGAGCTTCGCAAGTTGATATGACACGAAGACTCACAGAGCTCTTCGCGAAAGATATCATGTTTCCGGGAAGAACTAGAATACCTGGATACGATCCTTCACTGTTACAAGTTATTTGAACACCGGAGTGTCGTTTTTGGATTCCCAAGGCGGCCTGAAGAAGCAAGGGTAGAACTTGATGATCATAACTTCGGCCACACTCGTATCAAATACCAAAGTTCCGTATGATTTGGTTCTTCTGGAATCAGATAGCAACGTATGGGCGCTAAAATATTTTTTCTAGTCTGTGCATATTTAAGCCTCGGCATTCGCAAGGCCTTTGGCCAGCCCCTAACCATGGCTTCTATACCAGATTGTGCAACGGCCATCTCCGCGCTGGACAGCACTGTAAGTAACGCATGCGGATCATCGTGCAAGAAAATACTGACAGTCACCCAGCTAGGTGCTTTGTACATTGGCATAGTGTGAGTGCTCGCAGTTCCGTGCCAAACTTCATTTCTGACAAGTGCACAGGCTGGCGATGTCGTACGTCAATCAAGGGTAGCCTAAATACTGCATTCGAGTAACAGGTTTTTCAGTTTATGGGGCGTTGCGTCGCTGCAGGTCTTCTATTATTTCACTGTGAGTGTGCTAATCCTCTCGTAACGGCCCCCAATCAACTGTGTTGCGACATTGTAGCGCTATCCTAATGACGACTGGCGGCTGAAGACCCTAGTAAGCTGTCGAATATCTCCAATGAATTTCTACTCAACATTATTAATAGGTTGGCATTGTCTGGGCCCTCGATGGCATTCATCAAGGCATGATAACCCATGCAGGATATGTTTATTTCATCACGCAGTACGGGAACGTTGCGTATCTCTCACATGTAGAAGCTTCCCTTGAGGTTTGTCGCATTCGCAGTTTTCAAGAAATGACATTACCTGACTGCTATAAAGTATATGATCCTCATGAGCGTAAGTGAGCCTTCGCAACTGCGACGGTACGGGTGTTCAAGCTTTACAAAGGGTATTACATGTCTCGTTGTCCAGAGCTTCCTTGTCTACCGTGTCTGGAAATGTAAGTTCTCTGTGCAGAAAGACTATTGTTTAAGGTACTTATTGTTTTTAGTGAGTCGCGGAAACATCCCGCTCATAATATACCTCATAACAACCGTCATCGCCGCGTTCTGTTTTATCACAGGTGTGTATATATATCAGATTCAGCGCCGTTCAAAAACATTGACTACATGAGACATTACAGCATATTTTGGTAAAAGTATAGAAGGAAGCACTTTCTCAAATATTCGTTCTCGGGAATGGCTTGGAAGGGCAAGCGAAAGCCTTGTCGTAGTGTCCGATTTCTCGATAGCGGGATCTCTTATTTTCTATCTCCACCGCTCGCGTACTGGATTCAGGAAAACAGAGACGATGGTGAACAGACTGATCATTTTAACCATAAACACGGGCCTATCAACGAGTATTGTTGCAACTCTTACGTTGATCTTCGTGAGTGAAGTTCTGTTGAGTCTGTTCGCTGCTATTCCTATTCTGACATTTTCACCAGATTTCAATCTATCCGCACAAGTATATTTATGTGGCATGCTTTGTCAACATAACCAAGCGTATGTATCCATTATGTGTCTTGATGGACTATGATTTGATATGGTGTTATCTTGCGGTTCACTTTCTGACCCAGTATATGTGAATTCGCTTCTCGCGACGTGAGTCTTGAATCCAGAACATCGTCTTTTCGATTCCCAAGTTCATTTTTCTTCAGTCTGAATTGCAGAAAAACCGCCACAGACACCGTGTTTGGACAGACGGATAACTCCCAATCAATGAATCTGTCTGCGTTGCGAAGCTCAAACCATCCAGTCGGACGAGATGGAGAGCTTGATGGAGGAAAGATGCAGCATGCGCTAACCATTAAAGTTGATACGAAAACTACGACAGAACCATCTTTTCTCGATGGGAAAGACCAGGTACGTACTTAACACCCGACGATTCATGCGTCACTTTTCTTGCACATATAATCATTTTTTCTTCTCGAAGAATATTTATCGGGATGGCTTAAACATGTCGTCCACGGAAACGTATGAAAACGGTCTAAAGGGGAGGCCTCTAGAAGTTTGAGAGTAACAGCGATTAGGGGAACGCCTGTTTTGTATCCTTGGAGTGAATGTATATGTTTATTATGTGTTTTCAGACCGATTTTACAGCTAGTTGCAAAATTGTTGGCAATCACGTGTTTTCACCATTTTTTATGCCGCGAGAGCCTCAAAACACAGATAAAATCATATCTCACCCAAAACTCAACGGTTTCACATCATCTAAGTTGATAAATTCATCTTTTCGAAAGGGCTTTTATTCAGAAACAAAAATTGAGAAAATAGAGTAAAAACGGATGCTGAAATGGCGAAAATATTGTTTTTTGCCTCTTCTTTGCATGTGCATTTTGTTCTGTGCTCCCTGCTAGTCCAGCACCTCCCAAAATCTGTCTGAAGTGATTATATGATTATATTATGATTTTAGAGGCTGAATTTGAGTTGAATTGTGTGCCAGAATGTACTGCTTTGAGGCATGCCTGAATCACTCAAAACTCATCATTTCCCTCTAGCCTCCCAAGCTCCAGGAAAAATTCTTACAGGTCAGATTCACATATGTAAACTCACTATAGATGAAATACCTGAGCTTTGAGCACCACCTGTTACTGTAGGATCCACTGGGGAGCTGGGCTGAACAAGTGGTTCTGGTTGTATGCACCATTCTAGACAGCATCTCCCAAGCTCACCAATAGATGCTGAGGACCTAGCTAATATGCAAACCTAGTCTGTTACATCTGAAATGAATTTACATGCATGAATCTGGCCTGTAAGGATTTTTCCTGGAGCTTGGGAGGCTAGGGGGAAATGATGAGTTTTGAGTGATTCAGGCATGCCTCAAAGCAGTACATTCTGGCACACAATTCAACTCAAATTCAGCCTCTAAAATCATAATATAATCATATAATCACTTCAGACAGATTTTGGGAGGTGCTGGACTAGCAGGGAGCACAGAACAAAATGCACATGCAAAGAAGAGGCAAAAAACAATATTTTCGCCATTTCAGCATCCGTTTTTACTCTATTTTCTCAATTTTTGTTTCTGAATAAAAGCCCTTTCGAAAAGATGAATTTATCAACTTAGATGATGTGAAACCGTTGAGTTTTGGGTGAGATATGATTTTATCTGTGTTTTGAGGCTCTCGCGGCATAAAAAATGGTGAAAACACGTGATTGCCAACAATTTTGCAACTAGCTGTAATAGTATGCAATGTTCTATTACTGGGAATATAAACAATTTTAAAGCGAAAGAAGAGGTAGGCGGGCCGGGACGTTGCCGGACTCGGCATCACGTGAAACATCCTAGATTTGCGTCCAATTCCGCGCTGCTTTCTCCTTCAATTTGTTCACCATTCCCATTGATATCAACTATTGTTATAGAGCGACTGCTTGAAAGATGCCTTTATGATCAGGCCAACCTTCCTCTGGTGCGACTCCTGAAAGTGTTTCAGTCTGCAAATGACCTAACGGTTGGCTGGAGCAACTTCGGCTCGCTCGAGTGCACCGCCCCCAACGGTGTCTCGTGACTGAAACTACGGAAGAACCTCTCTCTTCGTTATTTCAGCGTACAGACCTCCTTGCTATCGATCTGGTCACTGCTTCGCCTTCTTCTCAGACTCTTCCTGAGAATGGAAATAGAGTGGTCGGAGACATTGCACGAGCTGCAGGAGAATATGACAGGTCTGCGCCGCGCACGGGGACATTCCTCAAAACTGACTATACTCGCTCGTGCCAATACCATCTATACTGCTTCCAGGTAAGGTCCTTGGTGCGGGCGATCAGCATGCTGAGAATGCGCGTGCTCGAAGAGCTCGTGTTGCAGGGCGTGGGACGTTTGGCTCGCGTATACCCTCACCCAGTCGTCAAAGCTGAGTGGAGGTCTCGAGCCGAAGAATTTGCGCATTCCCTGCTTATGTTAGGTGATGAGGGGAATTATATTACTGCTAATGCGGGAATCAGATCGAGTTCCCGAAGAAAGAACTCTGACTTGCGCGTGGCCGGGAAGGGTCTAGATGAAAGATGAGATTCGCATGAGGAGACGATATTGAAAGGGATCAGCTATGTTCGACCTATTTCACTCGTTTCATCTTCGTTAGATTCTGACAATCTCATTCTACTACCCAAGTCATCCTTACGCCCATAGCAAGGTGCGGAGCAATATCATATGGTTGTCTTGCCCCGGTATACTTTTCGGGGAGGATGCCGTTGGATTTGGAGATGGTTCGACATTGAGCATCTGCCATGTGTGTTTACATAGGTATAGTAAAGTGCTATGTCCCACAATACGGCTCTGACATCCTGCAGTAGCTTTCCGCGCTGACAATTTTATTTTGGTCGAATTGTTATCTTTGATTATACCTTTTCTTTTCGGCGATATCTTGTGTGATCGAAATCTGGTACTATACGTACTATCTGCTAATGGAACATTACTTCTCCCGCAGAAGTGCTTCTCATCGAGTCCACTACTTCCACATCTATTTATAACTGTCCACTGGTATGAAAGCTCGACCTAAGTTTGTCGTGACTGGCGCGAATGCAATATAAGCAGATAAGCAAGTAATTGCAGGACAGCACTTGCTCAGCAATGCTTTTCTCGCGACTCTCAGAAGGTACCGTCAATACACTATATGTTCCATTATGTAAATCTCATTTCATCTACCCGTAGTCTTTATATCATTCACATTAGAACAAGGAAGCTTTCTCGGCATGTTAGAATTGGTCCTGTGCCGTTTTATCCAGCTTCGGCCACTCTCAACTTCAAGTCACACGGTCTCTCTTACAATGTATATAAAGACGTAGTACGTGTTGGGACCGTCCCAAGTCTTCGTGCTACTGCTATGACCAATTCGACTGCGCTTTCTGTTCTTATCATTGTTTGCGTCCTCTTGGGAATTTGTTCGTTCTTCAGGCGTCGTGCAACCAGTAGTACTCTGCCTCCAGGCCCGAAGGGCTATTGGCTGATCGGAAACGTGGATGAATTTTTCTCCGGATACCAGTGGAAGAGGTTTTCTGACTTGTCGAAAACTTTCGGTGCGTGGACATTCCATTCCTATTTCTCATTGTACCTCAAACAAATATATTGTTTTTCTCCTTCAGGCGAAATACTGTACATGAGCATCTTTGGTCGTCCTGTAGTTATTTTAAATAGGTTTGAGGATGCTCGCCAGCTCATGGACAAGCATGGATCCGCATGTTCCGACCGACCGCGAATGGTGTACTTGGTTGATATGTACGTCGTTCTCCCTCAGACCCTTGAGCTTATCTTATGCCATCTCGCCAAAGGTTGAGGATTCGTTCCGCAACATTCATGCCATATGGCGACGACTGGAGAGCGCACAGACGTCTCATGCAACAATACCTTAACACGCGAGCAATCGCATCCTTCCGCAAAGCGCAATCCCGAAGTGTTCATCATCTCCTAAACGATATACTGTCTGAACCAGACGCCTTTTGGGACCATATCAAACGGTAAACAACCTTCGCGTCTCGCCTTTCTTCGCTGGGCATTAATACGATAACGATGATGAGACAGGTCTGTAGCTTCGGCAATCCTTTTCTCAACATACGGTTACGATGTTAAACGCAAGGACGACCCACTCATCGCACTCATTGCAAAATCGGACGGAGCTTTTGTCCGACTCGGACCTCCAGGATTTACACCCGTGGATTTCTTCCCATTCCGTGCGCCATTTTTCTTACCTTTCAGACGAAAAGTTCTGTTGACCGGGTTGGCGGCGCCAGTGCGCCACATTCTTCCATCCATCTCAGGCGCTCCATTCAGAACGTTTCTGGCAGAAGCTCAAGCTGCTTTACACGAAATGTGTACCTGGCCTTACGAGATTGTTAGAGAACAAAAAGTCGGTTGCTCGTAATCGAGTGTTTGTGCTCTTGTTGAGTGACCCTTCCCAAAGGCATCTGATTCATTAGTTCCGTCGATGTTATCTCGTATGCTGGATAATGCCGAAGAACAAGGTATCTGCAGCGAATATCACTATGAAAACATCAAAGATGTTTGCGGGTCCATGTATCGAGGTGGGAGATTTGTCTGATGCGAGTGCGACTTAATGTAACGATCTTGAATAAGCTGGGGTTGGAACAGTATGTCTCTCCTACCTATTTAAATGCATATCTCTTCCTAAAACACCATCTAGACCTCTTCGGTACTATTCATCTTCATTGTAGCGATGATCCTACATCCGCACGTCGCATTCAAAGCTCAGAAGGAGCTAGATGCCGTGCTAAATGGAGACCGCCTTCCGACATTCGAGGATCAAGACTCGCTTCCATTTATTACTTGTATACTGAAGGAGACTTTGAGGTCTATCTGAGTCGTCTTCAATTGCCTGCATTCTTTGTTTGCTAACGATTATTCAGATGGGCTCCTCCTTTCCCTCTAGGTGAGGTTATCTTACAATGTGTACAGTGTAGCTCGTGTTAATCGTTAACATCATATTCAGGTATAGCGCATCGAACAACCGAAGAAGTCGAATTGACCGGGATGCGAATTCCGAAGTGCTCTTCGGTCGTTCCCAATATTTGGTTCCCATCTCTTTACAATATTCCTGGCACTCTTTTGAATCGCTTGTAACTCCAGGCAAATGATGCATGATGAACGGAATTACGCCGAACCCGAGATATTCGATCCCGATCGCTTTATGGGATCTAACCATGATACTTCACCTGTCTTGGATCCCACGATGGTTGTATTTGGCTTCGGAAGACGGTAGGTGCTCCAATGCATACCATCAGGCATCTAAGATCGATATTTTGCTCTGCAGTATTTGTCCGGGGCGCCACTTCGCAGAAGCCTTTCTCTGGATAGCCATGGCAAGCATCCTTTCCGTATTCGACGTTCTTCCGATTCAGGATGAGCATGGAAAAGATATTCTTCCCAAGGTCGATTTTCGGATCCGCTTGAATAGGTAAGCAACAACGGTTCACAGTAGTTTATTCCGTCGTTTGCTTATAGTGCGCTTAAGCTGGTCGCTTAAGGAGTTCCCTGGTCGATTTGTTGTTCGGAGCAAAAGGTCTAAGGTGTTGATCAAGAGTAGTAAGGAAATATTGTAAATTCGTGCCATCGTTTCTTCCAATCCCGAGCCCATTATGGATGAATGATGAAACATTTCTGGCTCGATTTTCTGCATTCTGAGAGGCCGAAAGCAAACAATGTGTACCTTGATTTATCATGACGGTAATTGAACAAATTTGCTTCGCTTCATCCTGTGAGGATCACTCCTAATATTGATTTCACTTTCTCACATTTCACGGTCATGCCAGTTCCGTGTGACGGAGTCGCGACGCGTCTCGGACGTTTTCCAATATGGCGAAGGCCGTGCTTTCAACAGAGCAGCTTAAAAGCGAGAGGACGAGCATCAATATAACACTAAACAAATGTATTCTCAGGTTGATTGAGAGCTGCACAATTGTATGCTCGACATATCTAAACTTAAATATGAGAAGAGAAAGAACAATGTGACGACTGCGTATGGTTGATGGATCTCATCTACGCAGTAGGAGAGGCATGATTAGTAATTCTTTTAACAGACCTCCATTCCATCTACGAAAGAGTCAACAGACATCTCTTGGCAGCTATAACCTAAACACTTACAAAGAGGGAGATGATAAATGAAAGGGCCGAAGCGACAATTGGCAAGATAAAAGTTCTCTGAAGAGCATACATGTACGCCTCCAGCACACCCTGAAGCTGGTCGGACGAGATAATTTGACGAAATGTGGTCGCCCCGCTAGATGCAATGACATGGCCATCGACTCCTTGGGAATGCTTCGGGACTTGGTTAATTAGGGTGTTGGTAAAAATAGTCTCGGCTACAGAGATGGAAATGGATCCCCCGAATGTTGTACAAAATAGGATAATTGCATCTGAAGATATCTTATCATGAGCGAACAAGCGGAAACCGAGGAGAACTTACTTCCAGTGGGCATGTCTGAGGCACTTAAGACTGCTTGAATGGCAAGAAACGGAACTTGCATGCCCAGACCATATCCTGCAGCTGCGACTACTTGATAACCGATCCAAACTCCTGCGGAGGAAGAAGTCTGCATTGTAAACAGAAGACCGCTCCCAACGGCAAATATAGCCGCTCCCGCCCACATGAAAGGAGAATAATATCCAACTTTTATGATGACTCCAGCACTGATAACGGATGCGAGAGAAACACTGACGAGGTATGGAATTGAGCAAATCCCGGACTTTTCAGCCGTTGTTCCTTTCACCGCTTGGAAATAGAAAGGAAGGAAGAATATGTGCGTGAAGAATGCCATACTAAAAAGAATGGTATACAACGAGCCAGCGAGCACTGAGCGTTGCATGATAACCCGGCGCGGCAAGGTGGCTTCGTTGCCACGAATGTACTGGATAACGATAAACACAATGATGATGAGCCCAAAGCCCAGAAAAAGGCCCCAAATCCGTTGATCCCCCCACGGATACGTGGTTCCCCCTTGTTGTAGCGCAAGGAGGAGACATATGATTGCGCTAATGAAGAAAATTGCACCAGGTATATCCATTTTTTGTAATTTGCATCTGAACGGAAGATTCGAGTCGTCTCTATGAGGTGTCGTGAAAAGCAGCATTACAGCGAAAAAAGCGACAGCCCCGAAGGGTAAGTTGATCTGATTTGCCTCAGAAATGGGCGGAGGAGTCAGAATGCAAATTACTTACCCAAAAGCACCATCTCCATGATAGTTTATCGGTTAAAGCACCCCCGAGAACAGGGCCAATAACAGACGCAATTCCGTACATGCTGGTCAGAACAGCGATGTAAAAAGCCATTTTACTCAAAGGAACTGAAAACCCTATTATAGTCAAGCTTCCTGAAAATAAAGCAGATGCTCCGACTCCTGCAACTGCACGACCGATAATAAGCATCGCGGAGCTTGTCGCAGCGGCGCAAATGATAGATCCGGCTGACAGAAAGCGGTAATCAATTCATCAAGAGGCTCATGAGAAGAATAACATGATTACCTTCGAAAACTACAAGTGCAGAGAGGTAAACCCATTTGACGTCGAAGTAGGTGTAGACTTTTCCAAACAACTACAGCAAATGAATTTTGAATTTGAATTTTGTGCAATGCGTTCAAGTTCGACTCACCGGCTGAAGACTCGTCGCTGTGAGAAGGAAAGCGGAGCCGTACCACCCCACGTCGTTTAAAGAATTGAATGCAGTTGTGATTCTCGGAATTGCGGTAGCTGCGCAGCCTGCTCAGATACGATCAGGAGTAGCAATGCAAGGGAAACATACCAACGATGGTATCCTCCAGTGCGACCTGAATAATGTTCGTCAGTTATCTTATTTGAGTACAAAGTTTTGAAGATGCTGACCGTAAATACAACTAGGGACAAGCCGATTGTGAGCAATAGAAGCCGAAAACCGGTAGGTCGAGCGTGGTCGTTGTCGTCTAACTTTACTGCCCCGCGCCGACTGTGGTCACCATGATGCAGATTCTGCCCACCTGTGGTCTGGCCGGATGCATCGCGCTCAGACTCAGTGGTGCTGACCTCGTTTCCGTCGTTGAATGGCTTCTCATTGGAGTTCATTATGGCAACGTATAGGCTTGGGGTAGGAAAGTAGTGTGGGCCTTTAACATCGGCTTTGCCGCACCAGGACTTGCGTCGAAGGAAGCAGATCGCTTACTATATCTGTTTTGTCCACCTGCTGTGATTAGACCCACGGCATTTCAACGCATACCCGTCATGGGTCTCGATGAAAGAGAAGACGAGCTATTACTACCCGCATCTCGCACTCACGTAGTAACGGCAAGCCAACTAATTAGCGATTTAAAGACGCAATACATTTGCAACAGATAAAAGGAACAAACAGCTGTTGGTTGACGCTATTTATCAAACTCAAGGTGCATTCCTTGATCTTGTCGTACTCTCATCAGCTTCTCTTCTGCTTGATACCGCGAGTGGAGCGTGATAATGGTCATCTGGCTGATAAGAGAGGACTTTTTTTAAAGACTAGTATAAGAACAGAGTGTCCGTCAGTTAAACATCGGCGGCCGTGAATAAGTGATCTGCGGTTCAAAGCCGCGTAAATATGCACTAGATCTGGAGCTTGCTTACAGTAACTAATAGAATTGACTAGATAGCTTAAGCTCCGGACACACTGGCCGGGGGCATCGATGACGGCCTATAGTTCGATGACCGTGGAACTTAATCAAATAAGACGAAGCTCAAGCTCCTGATACTTATTTCCCGTGAAGAACAATAAACCCTACAAGATTCTATGAGAGGTCAGGTATTAAAAGTCTGAGGGTTTCAGGACATCCTCGTCTCGAATCGCCAACATGTCTCTCTTCAAGTTTACTACCCTCTTTACAACGAATATCGGCATTGGTTCTCTAGTGACTCTTATTGCTGTGGCTGTATCCATCGTGAGCTTCAACAAGGTAAGCTACGCGGGATTTTGACGACGACTGTAAATTAAGACGTCGAGCAGCACACCAGTCGTAGTAAACTCAGCAATACTCCTCCGATTGTCAAGATTTCGGTTAGTCCGAGACTGCACTGACGATTACAATCAAGCTGCCAAACTGACATCTTTTAAAAAAAGGAGCGTGATCTGCTCAAGAGGCCTCGGGAGGTATACGAAAGAGCTCTTGCTGAACACGGTTCAGTAATTGCCGTGAAACGTAAAGGCCGGGTAAGTCAGTATCTGTACCCATCTTCATACTTACTGAGACGTCTCCTGCGTAGCTTGAATATATTGTTGACGACACGTTAACACACGATGTATTAACAATGGATACATCCTTCAGCTTCGAGAAAGGAACGGCATTCGTATGCTTTTCAAACACCGAATAAGACTACAAGATATTTACCATTTCCACGCTAGATCCTCAATTTCCATTATTTTAATAATCTGTACACCTCTTACTTCTTTGAGATAGATGACTTCGTGAACAACGTCATCGTGAAACGGATGCCTTTAATTGTCGAGCAGGGTACGGACTTGGTCATTCGTCGAGGCTGCGGCTAACATGAACTAGTGTTTCCAATTTTTGTGAAGCTCGCGGATAAACTGGTCCAGGAGACGAACCATCATTCAAACACCAAGCAAAGTCCGCAGTACGTGCATGGACTAGACCAAATCCATAGGAGTGTATCGGAGGCAATGGTTCTTGTTCTGCTTGGACCAGTAAGTCCTGAGTTCGTGATGCGGATAAATAACCTTCGAGCTGATCTGTCGAATATTAGGAGTTCATAAATGCAAAGAATTTGAATATCATAGAGAAGGTTGTTAATGATATGTCAGAAGTCACTGGATTATACCAAAACGCTTCATGGTGGGGAACTACTTTTCCGAGTGCATGGCGTTTCTTCACATGGTAAGCATGTACCTTCATTTCTTCAGTAGTATCTTACATTTATTTCGTAACCAAGGACTCGCGTATTATTCACCACCATTCCTACATTCTATTCTTTCATCGGGCTTCACATGTGGAAAGTACTTCGCTCGGAATGCTTCAATCAGGAGGATGTAAAAGACGACTCTGACATCAACAAGGTCTGTTACAACCTATCTCTTCAACTTTCAAGTTGAATTTGACGTTGCAATGAAGCGAAGTGTCCTTGAGTACCTCGCATACAAGTATGCCGACCCTGTTCATGGAAGAGTGTCATTTTCTGCATTCATGCGTATCACGGCCCTCCTACTAGGGTATGTTGTCGGTTCTCTTATATTCTGTGATTATCTATGACAGTCCATCTGGCTTTTTAGAATCATCTTCGCGTCTATTCATCAGACGTTGGTTATATGCATCTAATTTCATGATTTAATATTGATAGGTTTACATTTTAGGGCTACAATAACTCTTTGGGTAATCTACGAACTGGCTCTGCATCCAGAGTACATTCCTGCGCTGAAAGAGGAGCTAGTTGAAGCGATGGGCGAAGGCTGGCCTACAGAATATGAGGATATATCATACGAGGCTCTCCAGAATGCAGCCCGTCTCGATTCTTTCATTCGAGAGGTGTTGCGAATGAAAGGAGACACTCTTGCCGTCTGCAGATTGACTACTGGAAATGTTTCGATTGGTAGATATACCATCCCGAAGGGTAAAGCTACGCCGACTATGACCTTGAGACGCTCTGACATTTCAGTCAGGATTTCTGGTGTACCCATTGGCTTCTTTATCGCACTTTAGCAAGCAGTATCATGGAACGGACTCCGAAACCTTCAACGGAAGGCGTTGGGAAGGAACAGGGAAGCAGGCAGTTATGATAAATCAGACGTACTTTCCTTTCGGATTGGGTCGTTGGGCTTGTCCTGGACGGACTCTTGCCGTCGCCGGTGTGTATCTTCCCATTCAATCATGACTATAACATAACGGCTGACAATACGGCAGAGATCAAGATGATCATATGGGCTATTATTCGTCGCGCTAGGCCTGAGCTGAGAGACAACTCCTACACCGTTTCTGATCCGATTAACGTGACTTCAGTCCCACCGGACGGAGAACTGACTCTCGTTCCAAACTGACTATAATTAAAACGATCTGTATCACTGTGACTCGAATGCTGTTCGGTGATAATGAGAAATGGCAGAACGTACTAATGCCTTGGAACGACGATCTTCAAGTGAGGGGAGTACACCATGACGTTCCTTTCTTTTAAGGTTATGCAAGACATCTTTCGATTTAAGTTCGACACGATAAGGTCAGAGGTAGTGCTAATCATTATACTCACCGTGATTGATTTCACTTGAAAGATGTCTGCTGTCATTTTCAGACCCCGAAAGGAAAGATGTTGAAATTTACTGTTATATGTGACATATTTACTCCTGCGCGACATTTCCTAATGTCTTCATGCTGTTCGATTATCTGCTATACTTGTGCTTGTAGTTAAGCTTGCTAGATGGCATACATATGCTTACCGGCTCGGAAGGAAACCACGTCACACGGAGCTCGAGAAACCTACCGCAGTCGCCGAGGATCTTTTGGTTGAAGATCCGACATCACGGTCACGGTCACGGTCGGGAGATAGCGAAGAATCGTGTCGTATGAAGATGGAACGTTGAGAAGAACTCCAATCTTAACCCGTTCCTTTGGCCCCTTCACTTCACTGTAGGTATCTGTACCTTGAACTAAAATGTTGTCTTGGCGGCTTTCAATCTGGTACCGGTGATGCGTGTTGGGAGGATTCGTTACGATTCGCCATCCGGGCGTAACGGCAACCTATGCAACCAAATGGACACCGAAGAACTCGAATATCCACGCGCTTTAATATGAATGAAGCAATATGCCGAAATATTGCTGTAGGGTTTGGAAATAGCAACAATTCATGGGGTCCCTGTGACTGGCACGAGCTTTGGTCTAACATCTCGGGCTCTTAAGACGACAAAAGCAACTGGTTCACTCCTCCCATCAGCTTACTACAATGTGGCCGTTCTCTTCGTCGTATCCGGTAGCTTCCTGCAATTTACTTGAGGATGAATATGATTATATTGTCATTGGTAGGTCGTCTAAGGATTAGTCGTCCAAAGTCCATTGTTCTGAATGAATTTTCTAGGTGGAGGCACTTCCGGCTGCGTTCTTGCCAACAGGTTGAGCAATGACAGAAATGTCTCCGTGTTGCTGGTTGAACGTGGGCCTGTCGCCGATACTTGGATTTCTCGCGTTCCCTTATTCTCGTCCGACTTTGCCTCAAACGGAACTCGCACGTATAAGCGAGAGAGCACCTCACAGACTGCACTTCGTGGTCGAAAACTAGAGCTTTTCAGTGGAAAAGTTCTTGGTGGAAGTTCAAGGATCAATGCTATGCTCTATACGCGAGGAGCAGCGGCGGAATATATTGCTTGGGACACCGCTGGTAGGAGGGGTTGGGGTTTTGATGATGTTCTGCCCCTTTTCAAGCGATCCGAAAGATGCCTTGACGCAAGATCAGGCGGAGAAAGAGGCACAGCTGGTGCGTATTAGAAATTAAAAGTAGACGTTGAATCCCTCGTCACCGTTCTCTTTTGACAGGTGAATGGACGACGCGTACACATGATGAGATTCACTTTTCGCTGACATCAAAGTATTATATTCTTTGTACTGCTTCATTCTACTATTCAAGTTGGGATTTAGGGTTCTTCGTGCCTCTGAAAGCCTTGGACTACCAGTTATCGATGATATTAACTCGTCATCGAGCCCAGCACTTGGAATCTCAAAGGCACAGTTCACCATCAACGAGAACGGAAGCCGTCACTCGACTCTCTCTGCATTTCTTCCGGCAAAGCTCGCTCTGACACGGAAATTGAATCTGACGATATGCACTGAAACAATTGCGACGAAACTTGATATTAAGCCGACTTCGTCTGATTTGTTACAGGTTTACGGAGCATTCTTGCAGCCGATCAACGGGAGGACGACGAAATATGTTTCTGCAAAGCGTGAGGTTATCCTGTGCTGCGGCCCTTTAGGAAATCCACAGATTTTGCTATTAAGGTCGGGCAACTTACTTTCTATCTTTTCTTCAGGTTTTCGGTACTAATATACTCTTAGTGGGATCGGACCAAAGGATCACCTTGAATCTTTTGGAATACCTGTTCTGAAGCACCTCCCTGGAGTCGGTTCCTATCTTGTGAGCTGATCTCCACATCACCCAAAGTCTCGTTTAATGACTCTCCCTCCAGCAAGATCATCTCGCCGTGCCAACTGTTTACTATGTGCCAGTGAAGGATTCACTCGTTGTTCTCGAGGCTCGGCCGCTCGTCTTTATAAAGAATTTTATTAGATACCTTTTTCGAGGCACCGGTCTCCTTCTAGCGCCAGTGGTGGAATCGATGATATTTGCTAAGGACGACCTTTTGGATGAAGAGTCAAACTTCCTCGCTAGCGCATCACAGCTAAACGCGCGTGATGTGGCCAATATACCGAACATTGAAATCATGCCAGTGGGTTTTCCGAGAAATTGACATTGACATTCTTTTTTTAAATCAAGTTCACCACAGATTGCATGGGATGCGAGTGGCGCGCCGTTCGACAAAAGCAAGGGTGCTTTCAGCTTAATGAATGTTTTACTGCGACCGTATTCGAAGGGAACAGTCCGCCTGACTACGAGTGACCCCAGGGATCCAATCTCATGCGATCCGAACGTTCTCTCGGATTCTCGAGATTGGAGCGTATTGCGAGCTTCGTTGCGACTCTCGATGCGCCTTGCCGAACAATTGCGCAAAGATGGCTATCCGATGTCCGATTCGCGCGTTCCAGCGAGCGACTCAGATGCAGATCTGGATCAATTTATCACCGAATGGGCTAGAACAACATACCATTATTCTTCGACTTGCAGGATGGCTCCAGAGAATGACGAATATCCTGGAGTAGTTAGTGACGAATTATGTGTACATGGAGTTCGAAAGCTGCGCATTGCAGACAGCAGCATTTTCCCGCAGATCATCGCTACGCATCTGCAAGCACCTTCCGTTATGGTAGCTGAAAGATGCTCCGAGTTGCTGAAAACCGGAATCTGATTTCTTCGTCGTGCTCGTGACTACTACATGTCGCTTCTGAAGTTGGACCTTGGGTGTTTCTTTCTTGTGCAATTATGCTTTGTCGAATAATGAAATATCAGAAAAGTTTCCTGATGCGACTAAATAGGTAATGGGACCCCAAGACTTTCAGGTTCAGGGTAGTTGTATTTTAAATGCGAAAGGACCTTCGCGCGTCCATCGATCAGTAATTCAAAGTTTATCCGGGCTTCGTCGAAATTGGATGCGGGCAGGCTTCTTCCACTTCAATGAAGTAGCCGAGGTACCTTCCCCCTTTACACCCGCATCTAATTGCAGTCTGTTCCTAAGAGCATGCTTGGGAACGTACTATAGTTATGAATATCGGTATCGGCGAAAACTAAAAGCATCTGATGAACATTTTCTGAACATGATAATTGGATAGAGGTACTAGAGGTTACATTCACCTCATTGGTCGAACAAACGTTTACAGGTGTATCAATCAGCTAGATCATGTAGCCCATCAACGTGCTGTTGGATGTGCTGTTGGATCCTCCTTATTGGCAGCGCTTTCTTTAGGTTTGTCCGTAAACCATAACAGATACAAACAATATAGCTGACTATAAATCTCATTCCCACCTTGGTTTCTAGTTCACTCATAATATCAGATCTACCCCGCGGGATTTCGAAATTTACCAAACATATCAAAATGGCCGACACACAACTTCCGCAGCTTCCTCCTCCTCCTCCTGCGGGAACGAATTTCATCGCGGCTATCCGTCCGTCGCTCAATTTCATACTCGTTGCAACTCCTCTGGGAGGGATGCTGCTGCCGGTTATTATTCTTCTTTTTGTGTTCTCCACGCCAGTATCGAGGAAGGCCCCAGTTTTCATCCTCAACATTATTGCTTGTCTTCTTGGCCTCCTTGTCGCCTTCATGAACGGCGTACTAGAAGTAAAGGAGATCTTGCAACCGACGGTGCCAGTACCCCAAGCCATGTTCATCGCTACAATCGCATCCACACTTATGACACCAATGTTCGTGGACTCCATACTCTTGACTCGAGTTATTGCCTTTTATCCAAGGCGGACCTCGATTCTGGCAGATCGTCTGAGGGCTATTGCCCTGCCAAGTGCCATAAAGATTGCGAGATTCATCACCGTTGTGCTTTACCTCTCCAGTTTCACTCAGCAGTCAAAAAACCTTGGCAATGTACTCCTTGTCGGTGAAATGACTTGGTTCAAGGACCATTATATCATCATAGAGTGGACTCTGCAAGTTGTTGATAATTCGTAAGCTTACTTTCCTAGCACCTAACACTCTTCGCTGACCTGGACAAACAGATACTCCTCTTTATTTTTCTTGTACAAACTTCGGTTGTTCGATGCCGCCGGGAGGGAGGGATGGATAGTCAGGCACCGTACGACATTCCTAAGCTTCGAGTCGGTCTTATTCGTTGCTAAAATTATTCCTAGCGACAACATTGAAACGAATCCGCGGCCTATTCTACATAGCGCTCGGAAATTTCATTTTCCCCGTCATCCTGAACGTCGCCCAGATTGTGCTGATCACGACCGACCGCTCCTTCCTGGACGGATCCTATGTAATGTTCGTAAATGACTATATTAGCATCTTAGGTGTCGTATTTGCTACCATCTGGACGACAAGCTCCCACTGGAGTCAGAAGAATTTCGGTTCAACAGGTTCAACCTGGAACCAGGAGGATACAGGGGAATCGAACTCAATAAACGGCAGCAAGAATCGAGCTGATGCACACGCCGTCAAATTACCCACTCGGAGCCCAAACTCTACCGGCTTGTCAGCTTCACAGAAAAATGAACTCCTGCCTAACCGGAAGCAGGTAACCTGCTCCTCTATTCCGGACGACATCGAACTTGATTCAGTTACGGATCGGTCTATGAAAGCCTGAGCTCGAGCGAAACTCTGTGTAAGAAATTCCATTACATTTCGTTTCTTCATTTTTATTAATTACTGAAAATACGTTGTTGGTTTATGTAATATTTTAGGTGCTTGAAGTCTGGAATTGGGAACTCTTTGGAAAGGGCTGAATGCGTGTGATTTGTCAAGAATAGTTGTCTGAATATCTGAATATATCTGTATGCCACTCCAAACACCGACTCGTAAACCCAAATGCGTCTTAGATTTACAATATATATTGATACCTATCTACAAAATCACTTTTGGATTAGACATCGCCTAACATGGTTTCTCGATTACCGCTGGACTAGGACTCAATCGTGCGGGAGTGATGCCGATGAGCCTCCAAAGGGGAAACGTCCGAACGTACCGTGTACACCGGTGCAAAAAATTTACCACCAGTCTATGACACTCGGAGAATCTTCATGTTCTCCGAGTCGTTTGTAGATGAATCACACTGGGAGATGGAAGCGGGCGATTGCTGTGTCTATTACATTGTACGAAGTGAAAGAAGTAGATGAGGGGAATAGAGAGGTCAAGTATAACGAATTATCATGTCTCGTTGCAAAATCCTCGAGGTTGTCTGTACGGAGCTAATCGTGCTGGCTCTTTGAAAAGATCGAGGCGGAGATAGGCACACCACAATTTGACCTTTTGCTCTAGATACAAGTCGCCCGAAGAGGGGCTGGCTTCAGAGCACGGCTGTCGAGCTACGATTACAACCACTCTGTGGCATATACTACTAATACAACAAACAAGAGAAATTTCCGTCCCGAAATTCTCGCATTTACCGTCCAATACGAGAAGGCATACAATTCATATAAGTATAAAAAGAAGGAGCTAAAGCGAATTAGAAATGATGTAAGTTCATCAGAAATAGTCAGAGGAAAGTAACAGCAAGAATAAGAAACCGTCCTTCCAGATAATTCTAGACATCTGGGGTTCGTTCCTCAAGTAACAGGTGGCACAGGAACTGTTTGCTGCCCGACAAGGACCTTCACAGCTTCAGACAGTGCAGGTTGCGCCCTTAAGGCCTCCTTGATTGTTTCCTGATCCAGCGACGAAAGCTTTTGCAGCTCTGCGATGGCTTGCATAACCTCAGGCAGTACAGGTACGCCTCCAACTTCCGTCGAAGATGTAGACTGCGTCTGTCCTGGGGGCCGAGAACCACTGCCTGACGTCCCCGTAGATGAGCTCGGGGCTCTGCTCGTATTCAGAGGGACTGAGAAAGAGATGGTGCCCGGAGATGACGGTAGGTTTTGAGTCTCTGGCAGACCAGAAGAAGTGCCCGAACCTGCGAGCTCTGCTCGAGGCGGCAACAGAGAGACGGACGAGGAGATGGTCTGAGCAAACGTCTGAGGAAAGGGTAGAGAATACCCCTGCTGACCGTATTCAGGTGACCAGGTCAGAGAAGCCATGGGGGGATGATTAGCGGAGGAAGACTTAAAGTAAGGAATCATGCCGGGTTGCGTTCTCGAAGCATCCACTGTAGATAATGGATTGTTGATGTTCCCCGAGACGCTCTGAGTATACGGGTAGTAAGGATTAGGCCAAAGACCATATCGGGACTGACCGTTGGTATAGTTCGAATAACTGGCGTACGGCTGCTGATTGGGATTGCTCGGTCCCGCTATAGGGGTTGCAGATCGATTCGCATGATTTAATGTGTCGTATATCTTCTCCGGAGGAGGCGCAGCAACAGTGGGCTTTTGTCCAACAGTCTCGGTTTTACCCCACACGAGGCTGCTCCACTTGAACTCTCGCTTGATACCATGATCCCAGATGACTTCGATAGTGCCGCGTTCTTCGTTGACAGCAAGAAGAGATACCTCAAAGACACCCGATGAGACGCGTAATTTGACTCGCGACATTGCAGGAAGGGCAAGCAACTCGCTCCGGATGCGGTCAACTTTACTTGCTCGCCGAGCTGCAGCAACTACCTGGAAGAAACATGAGTGATCAAATAAAGAAAAGTGCAGGGATACAACATACCGGATTGTGCTGGGGACACAATAGCTCATATTCAAGTTTCTTTATCGTCTTGACAACATTGAGTTCTGGTGTTGCTTTCCTCGCGATTTGGGAAGGCACGACGGGCAAAGCAGCGGGGACCGGAGAGGCGTCGGCCGTCCCAGTATCGATAGTCATATCGTTACTTGGTACCGCAGTGCTTTCACCGCCTGGCCAGGACGGTGCTTCTAAAGGCGGTGGCACGTCATTGAGCACAACCTCCTTCTGAACCTCACGGACTTCTGATAATTGGACTCGGCTATCTTGACCGCCGTCTCGAGCACACGAGATATGGAATGCCTTGGGACATTTGCCCTTCGTACACTGTATCTTAGCACCGTGAGTTCGAGCACGAGGATTCTGACACAAGGAGCATTTCTATTCCAGTGCAAATTGAGTGAGATAAATTTCAGGTATGAGTAGCACCGAGGAACTCACCAGCGCCCACCGACCCTTTACAATTCCATCTACACCAAACACCACCTTCTCCATTTCACCCTCCTCGTTCGTCTCCTCATCTACCCAAGTCTCTGGTACCAACAGCGCACACTTCTCGTGTGCACGCCAAATCTCTTTCCCAGAGCTATCTTTCGCTGGTACATTCTGACATCCAGACCATGAGCCAGGTAGATCATGAACACGAAGTAAATTGGTAGTATCTCGAGATACGCAAAGGCAACAGGGGTACGGCCCAGGATCCCTAGGAAGCTTGAGGAATAGTTTTTGTCTAGCGTCAGAATACGAGGACGGTGGTTCAATCTGCTCCACGTCTGAATTGCGCTTCTGCTTCTTTGCCCTGGACAGTCCGTCAGAAGTGTCCGACTTGCGCTTCTTCGGTGACTTCGCCTTCTCAGAGCCTTCACCTTCCATTTTGGGCTTCTTGGAAGGAGGCTTTGAACTAGGCCTCTCCGCTTTTGCCTGCTCCTCTGAAAGCCTTTCTTCTTCTCGAGCACGGAGAAGTGCATCCACGTCGATCCGTACGCTACGCGACATTAGCCCTGTTAATACAAGAAGGAGAAGTTAAAACCATACCTATCACCAATACACCCACATACCCGCGCCTTTCTCCCGATTTCTAGCCAACTATCAAGGGCAAAGTTGACGCTCTCGGCACAATTGAAGCCCAGGTTAAAACCGGCGTGATATCCGCGAGGATATGTGATGACGAATTCCCCGGCGTGTTGTACAAGGACATTGGGCTTGCACCCTTGCTGAGCGAGGACGGTTGGACTTGCATGGAATGATTTGTGTCTCAGAAACTGACGGCACTTGGACGCATCCCTAGGGAAGAAACTCCCAAGAATGTTTTCGAGCTGCATAGATCTACCTTGCGGGATAGCGTACCAGTGCTTTGGAGCACCCCAATGAATGTAGTTGATCGAGTGAAGGTCCATGTCTTCGACATGCCAGGCGAAGGTTGCCCTCCACATTCCGAAGTACAAGTAAGGGGTATTGACTCCTGGAAGACCAGCAGAGCTCTTAGGCAAGAGACGAGAGAGCGCTGAAGGAAGAGACCCGACATTCCAAGCTCGTGTTGCATCTGTAAAGAGCGTACCAGCTGTATCAGCACCGTACCACGGTGGTTTTCCCAAACCGCAATTTCGCCAATATCTTCGCTCAAGGGTTGCGCAAAAGGATGGAGTATAATCTGATGCGGAGGTGTTGCGAGGCAACCAGGCAGCATGTGGATCGAATGTCTCGAGAAACGCTCCGTCCAGCTCAGCACGCTTTGCTTGCGCAGCTTCGCGTTCTTCACGTGTCGGACCGCGTCGTTTACGAACAGGCGAGTCACGCGACTTTGATGGATGGTCGGCATCGCCGGGCTGCTCATTTACTAGCTCCGTGTCAGAGTCAACATCGGCTCCGGGAATGGGTGTCGCTAGTTCATGCAGCGATGTACTATCGTCGATATGTATCCCTTCATCTCCTTCGGTTTTGACCGATACCTCCTCTTCTTTCACAGCAGCTGCTGCTCTACGCTTATTTCTTCTTTTGACATGAGGTGCATGCTCGCCAGCAGCCTTTAGGCCGACCTCGTCAACCCCGGGTGCGCGATAGTCCTCTTTGGCACATAGTTCCGCCCACTCGCGTACGCTAACAGCCTTTCGTCGCACGACATTCTGCACCCGAAAGAGACCAGCATGGCCCAGCATGTGCTGTTCAATGGGCGAGTTGATGCGAACAGAAGAGAGCTGAGGAAGCGTCGAAGGAAGAGCGTCGATCCACTCTTTTGGAGGGATGATCTTGACGATTCCGCTGCGCATACCCCAGCATTCCACTCGATTCATATAAGCCTCAAAATCCCGAAACTCGTCCATAGTAGGTCTGAAGACAGGGATGCCCTTGGTAGCTAATGGGTCGTTATCAGGACTGAGCCAAGAGTGAGCTGACGATTCGGGTGACGGTGGTGTCGGGTGCATGTCACCATCTGGTGTATAAAAGTGGTCTGGTTGGACTGGCGCCGCTGGCGTCGGTGAGCGGGATGGCGACGGCGTCAATGAAGGCGTCGAATTTGCGCTGGCCGCCATTGTGTGCCCAGAGGTGGTGGTCGCTGTTGAAATGTCGGTGTCGGGGCCAAGCGACCAAATGTCTATTACAAGATCGTGTAAAGTCGGATTGCTATTGTTATGGTAAATGCTTCTCACGATAATGATGATAAGATAATTAAATTGACAATTGCATTATCTTACTACCTACTATCTTGTACTTCGTCCAACCGATATGACTTAAGTACTGTAAGTAGAGAATTCTCGCTGACAAGAGTGCCCTACTGTTAATGGGAAAGCATGGCCACTGTATCACCTCAGGCCGAAGTTCTGTCGATCACCTACCGATAAAGATTAGATCAGATGAACGGTCTTCTTGTCCATCCGTATGTACTCAAATTCACGTTCCATCTCGCTTGAGTCTTCATCTGCCTCTTTCTGGGGATGGTGGCGCTTGTCCATAATGGAATATCTGGCCGTCTGGTAAAAGAGAGAAGCGTAGCTAACTGGCTGCTGACGACCTGAGGATACAGCAGACATAATTCTGCAGGAGGAGGAAGATGGTAACACTGAGGGAAAGGGAGGAATTCGAGTCGTGGACCTACAAGGTGAGTCTGCCACTTAGCTAACCCGACACAACCGTGCCTTCTCCTTAAGCTTAGCAGGTTACTTAGTACATTGTACTGCAATATTTCCGGAAACAAGTTATCCAAATCACGCTTCTTTTCTTCCTTCGAGTTTCAATCCATCTAGACGACATCCGTTGAATCATCTACAACCATTGGCAGATAGCTAACAATGACTGACTCACGCTTGATTGCATGATTTGAATGGCCGCAAGCGGGCCCCGGAAGAGCCTCCGCAAAGAGACATACAGGAAAACAGGATAAGTATCATATGAGACCACCAAGCATCTCTATTCTTGCATGCTAAGGCCGCCATCTACGGAAAGCCTTACTAAATCTGGTACATGTTCTTACTTTTGGTTGACGACATCAGGAAGAAGAAAGTAACTTATAGATCTGGCTTCTCAATCTACTGTTCGCAATCACTAGACGGAGAGAAGCTAACCGTGCTGCTGAACATGAACAAAACCATCATGATGGATCATCGTCATATTTCAGAACTGACTTCGAGTCCGAGTCTACCTTTAGTTTGAATAACTATGAAAGCCCACGCTGTGCGCTGACTGTGGTTGTCCTTGTTGCACCAATACGTGGCCTATAGGTTACCCGACCAGGGTTATCGGATTTCGGAAGCCAATTTCCTCAGGAGTAATCTCTCCCTTTGTCCGCATTTCGGCACTGACCGAGTCAGAAGGGATTTGTGGCCTTTCACTCACAACACACTAGCTTTTCTTGGATTCACCTTATGATATTATCGGCGTAGAAAAACACGTATAGGTGATCCTGGCTAGAGACAGGGGCTGATAGAAACCGGTCGAAGATTAGTCGCATTGAGGCCTGTCGATGCATGCTTGTTTGGGACATCTGACTTGTGTGTATGGAATTCTTGGCCATCTCACATCTCTGCTAAGCCCCACCATATTCAGTTTCCTGCTAGGCGCAACAACGACTGTTTACCTGTCTTGGTGAATATGACCTTCGGTGGCCTCTCCTACCTCATTTGTCTCTTTATTCTTCAGAAGGGCTTTGCCAGGACTCGGCTCTTCCGGGGATGCGACTAGATTTTGGAGTTCAGGATCTTCAGATTGATAGCACTTTCTTTCTATTGACGGCTCATGTTCTCTTCATATGTACTCCACAAGGACGCTTGCAAACCCGTATCCAATCTTCTATACTGGCCAGAAATCCTGAGTCAGTATTTGTGGCCTAAAACTCCTCCGGAAAACGATGCATTCTGTATGAAGAACCCGCTCGTCTCTCTTTCCCCTGCTCCCTTTTTTCCACCAACATTTGACTTTTGCAAGATGTCCTCAAACTTGAGTACGATCTCGTCGACATTTTTACTTGTAGAAACAACCCTACCATCAGACCCAGCAATCTTTTTCACAATAGTCTCAATACAGTCTCAAATCCCTTCTCGATTCCCGTCCATTTCGTGGCTACACTAGGAACGGAAAATGAATTTGGAATGGTCTTCATTTCTGGTTATCCCTCATCTCGCAGAAATCGGCTAACGCATACGAGGCCATTCGTCTTGACATACGACCGAACTATACAGATCCAAACCCAAACTATCGGATGCGTGCTGTTGTGAGGATCGAATACACTCAATACGCGTATTCACACAATCATGGTCCCCGACCGTTTGTCGTACCAGTAACCCAGGGGAACACAGCAGGCATGATATTGAACATCATCTTCGAGAAATACAGCATGGATAAATACATGTCAGTAACTCTAGCCAGTACCTTTAGCCTGTGTTGCTGATTGAATGTACTCAGCTTTGCTCCACCCGGTCAGGGTTGCAGGTACTGGTGTGCTACTGTCCTCGAATGGCTGGCCTACGAACATCTTATCCCAGAGAGTGTCCCGCGAGATTTCGCGGGTTATGATGTCGTGGAACACGCAAGGTTTGGAGGCAAATTCCCGATGCCACGTATCATGGGTACCTGGTACCTTTGATCCTTTATCAACTCGGTCTCGTGAAAACGAATGCCAAATAGTGACAACTCGTCATTCTTCCTCTTCAAGACCTTATATGATATACATGTACACTACCGTAAATGAATCGAAATGTACAACATGAACACTATGATCCTCGAAGATTTCCACTTGTTGCGATATCGATTAGTCGGAATCTATCTTCTCAGAAGAGAAATCAGTATGCGGTCAGTTATAAACTAGTAAAACCCACTAGATTCACGATGTTGGCGTCCAATACGTGGAGAGAGTAAGAAATAGCTCGTATGAACGGCAGTTGTCCCGGTTTCTCACAAGAACCGGCCATATAGGGCACCCATGTCGTCCAGGAGGACGGTATCTCCGGACGGACTTTCACAATACCTATCATGCTTGTAGCCTCAAACCAGGATGGATACCATCCTGCGTCAGACCAATCAACAATCCATAGTTGGCTATCGTCACCCAGAATTATATTGCGCGGATGGAGATCCATGTGTGTGAACACAAGAGGTGTACTGTCATCAAAAGGCTCGCTGTCCAGGCCTTCCTTTCGGTATCGTTGCATCACGAGAAGTCTATTTTGGTACCATCTCGACATCTCACGGTATGAGTGGAATGGTCCAGAGCCATCCTCAGTGAACAGCCGGCCAGTACATAGCTGCGGAGTACCATCATTCGAAGGTGGTCCGGGAAAAGGAGGTGGGCCTGCTCGAGAAGATATGCAGCGCAGTTCACGGATGTAAAAGCGGAGAGTGATGATGGCCCGTAGGCGTCCCCACCAACCGAGTTGAGACCACACGTCCAACAAAACACGACCAGGTATATACTGCTGGACCAAGTAGGTGTCGTATCGGCCGCGAAAAACTCGTTCATGCATCGGAACTGGTATCGCCGTATATTTTCGTACAAGTTCTGCCGAGAGGCGCTCATGCATAGGTGTTCTAAAAGAGTGCTTTACTACCACGTCCTGAGGCAATCCTTGCAACGTGGCCAGGATTGGGGTGTCCAGTGTCCAAGACGATATATGTGGCCATGTCAACATTTGGAGACGAGTCAGGCAACTTCTCAATTTCTTCGTCGCTCAAAAGCGATGTACTCAAATCTACCTGTTTCTGAGCGATCATGAATGAAGTTTTCTCGAGCTGAGGACACCAAGACCTACCTGAGGAGGTTTACATTTACAGAGAAGTATTGGGGAGATGAGGCGGTAGAGAAGATCTTCAAGAGCTCCTGCTGCCCGCTCCAAGACTTTCCGATGTATCGGAAAGAGACAGAGTCAGAAAAGGGAAACAAGTGCGCAGTCGATTTGATGATGATCGTAGCGAAATGGTGAAGTGGTTGTTTCCCAGATTTGTTGTTTGGCGACTTCGTATCATTGCTTACGCTATCGTGAAATCAGCTTCTTGATTGTACCCATAACAGGAATGTATTACGTGAGATATATTTGTGGCATTAAACAAATTGATGCGCATCGTACTATCTGAAGCTTACACATACCTGCTTAATTCCTACCTTTTGATTCTGATCTTGGTTTCGAAAGGGCTCAGATTTAATCTCCTATTTTCATTCTAAACGGACAGAAACGAACCTCGGCTCTGTGGAGGGAAGACTTGGAATGAATGATATTGTTGCAATTGATTTGGATCATCTGCTCACATGTCGGTCAGCAAACCCAGGTTGCTTATTGTTACTGAGTCCAGCCCGGAGTAGTATCCAGGGCTGAATAAAGACGTAGCCTGTCGACTACCTGACCAGGGTTATCGGATTCCTGAAGCATGTTTCCTGATTTTTTTACAAGTCATTTCTGTCGTCGTCCGCATTGCGGCGCCGCCCGAGTCAGGAGGGATTTTGTGGCCTTTCGCTCCAATATACGGACTTTACTTGGATTCGTCCCATTATATTCCCGCACAAAACACGTGTAGATTATCCTGGCTAGAGACAGGGGCTAATAGGCATCGGTCGAAGATGCATCCATTGTGGCCTGTCAATGCATGCTTGTTTGGGACATCTGACTTGTGTGTATAGAATTCGTGGCCGTCTCATATCTCTGCTTAGTTCCGGCACATCAAAGTCACAGGGGAATGAGATCTCTAATGATAGTCATGCTCATTCAGTTTACCTACTAGATACCGCGACAGCCGCTCTTGATGTGTATGACTTTTGGTCGCCTTACTATCTCTTTCGTTTATCTATTCTCCAGAAGGGCTCTGCCATGGTTCAGCTCTTTCAGGAATGCGACTAGAATTTGAAGTCCAGGATCTTTAGATTGATGGAACTTTTCCTTCTAATGACGATTCGTGTTCTCTGCACATGTGCTCCAGAAAATCACTTGCGAACCTGTGTTCCGTGTTCTATATCGGCCAGAAATCCTGAGTCAGTATTTGTGGCCTATGAAATCCGTAGATTCTCTACAGAAAACAATGTTTTCTTTACGAACTCACTCTTCTCTCTCTCACACTTGCCTTCTTATATCTCCAACTTATGATGTTTACGGAATGTCTTCACAAGTAGTTTTACTCAAGTCTGAGTAGATTGTCAGTGACAGTCTTGTTTGTAGGTACACCTTTCCCAATAGACGCACTATTATTCCTCTCGACACCTTGAGGGGCAACTCACATGCCATGTCAACGCTGATCAGCTATTTAACCGAGGTAGGCAGTCCGAATGTGTTTGTTGCCGTCTTCCATTTCCGGTTGTCCGTCGTATCGCAGAATCCGAATGGCAATAAGGAATCCGTATGAGTACTCCCAGAGTTCTGGTCCTAAACCATTCCTCGTGCCAGTGACCCCCAGCATCACAGCCGCCATGCTCCTGGAAATGATCTTCAATCAATCTTTCATGGACCAGTACATGTCAGTTACTTCAGTCGGTTTATTTAGCTTTTCGTGCTGGCTGGATGTAGTTTCGTCTACGCTGGCCTGGCTTGCAGGCAGTGGTGCGCCAGAGTCCTCGATATGCTGGCTCAAATGCAGGCTATCATTGTTCAGGTCCCCAGTGGTACGCGAATTACGAAGTTGTACAGCATACAATATTTGGCGATAGGTTCCCAATTAGGGGTTATCTTCTATTTTTTTTTCTATGCTCAATCGGGTGGACTCAAAGCATTTGAGAAATAACGATTCCCTTTCTTGTATGTATTATGTCGTATACACCCCTCCAAATAAATCTAGCATTTTATAAGGCTGTTGTAAATGCCGTAGAGAGCTGCTTCCTGCGACGTAGACTAGTCAGAATCTATCTTCTCATAAAATAATTTAGCGTACGATCAACCATCAATCCAAAATACTCACCAGATTCATGATATTGGACAGCAGAACTTCAAGGGAGTAGGAAATAGCTCGTATGAACGGCAGCTGACCTGGTTTCTCGCAGGAGCCTGCTATAAACGGTATCCACGCTATCCAGGACAAAGGTATGTCCGAACGATGCTCTACAAAGCTTATCATGCTCGTAGCCTCAAACCAGGACGGATACCACCCTGCGATCGTCCAATCAATAATCCATAGCTGACCATCGTCACCCAAAATAATATTCCGTGGATGAAGATCCATGTGTGTGAACACAAGAGGTGTACTGTCATCAAAAGGCGCGCTGTCCAGCTTCCCTTCGGTATCGTTGCATCACGAGAAGCTTATTTTGGTACCATCTCGACATCTCACGGTATGAGCCAAAAGGGCCAGAACCATCCTTCGTGAACAGTCGGCCATTACATCTTTGTGGGGTACCGTCGTTCGAGGGAGGACCGGGGAAATATGGTGGGCCTGCACGAGAGGATATGGAACGTAACTCATGGATGTAGAATCGAAGAGTAACGACGACACGTAGACGCATCCACCATCCGAGCTGAGCCCATACGTCTAACAAAACTTGGCCAGGTATATACTCCTGGACGAGGTAGTTGCTGATCCAGCTATGGAAAACCCGTTCATGCATCGGAACTGGTACAGCTGTATATTGTCGAACAAGTCCTGCAGAGAGGCACTCACGGATACCCGTTGAAGGAGAGCGCTTCACTACAACGTCGGGAGCTATCTTTGAAACCTTGCCACAGTTGAGTTCACCAGTCTCAAAGTCGTAATATGTACACCTATCAATTTTTTGGGATGAGTCGGCCAACTTTTCTATTTCTTCATCATTCAGCAGCGATGTGCTCAAGATGATTTGCTTCTGTGTGAGTGTAAGTCAACTTAGCCTCGATCTAGGGACACGAAAGAATTTACCTGAGGAGATTTGGATTTACAGAGAAGTAATGGCGAGATGAGACGGTAGAAAACACCTTCAAGACTTTCCGATGCACACTGCATGAGTTTTCAACGTACACATTCAATACAGAGACGGAAAAAAAGGAGATAAGACCCAGCGTTGGTTGCTTACGTTATTTGAAGATCAAAACTCCCAATCTGGTTACTCCACCATTTTGTGCTAGTCCTTGTCGCATGAAGTCGTGGCTCCTTGAGCACCTGATCAGGGACATCGAGTTTCAGGAGTGTACCTACCAACCTCCTTAATGGTAAGTTTCTCTTTCATCTGGCTCGTGTCTCTGTCCAATTTAGTGGCTTTTCACTTACAACATTCTAACCTTTCTTGGATAGATGATATTTAGAGCCATAAAATCATGTGTAGGTGATCCTGGCCAGAGACAGGGTAGATCCTGGTCGAAGATAAATCAAATTGTGGCCTGTATATGCATGCCTCTTAGGATTACTTGACTTGTATCTAAAGAATTCTTGGCCATCTCATATCTCTACTAAGTCCCACCACATCAGAGTCATAGAGGAGCGAGGCCTCTGCTGTTAGTCATGTTCATTCGGTTTATCTTTGATCTTCGGTGGCCTCTTCGCTCTCATCCGTCTCTCTGTGCTCCAGAAGGGTTCAGCTCTTTCAGAAGTGCCACTGGAATTTGGAGTTCAGGATCTTCAGATTGATGGCACTTTCCTTTCTATTGACGATTCGTGTTCTCCGCACATGTGCTCCAGGAGCTCACTTGGGAGCCTGTGTTCCATATTCTATGTCGGCCAGAAATCCTGAGTCAGTATTTGTGGCCTAGGAAGCCTATAAAGCCCCTCCGGAAAATGTAGCTTTCTGTACGAACTCAGTCTCCTCACTTACTCTTGCTTCTTCGTCTCATCAAACCCCGAATTGTATGAGATGTCCTCGCAAGTACTTTGTTTCAAGTCTGATTCATTGCCGATGATAGTTTTATTTGCAGATATAACCTTCCCAACAGGCGCACTATTGATTGGGATGACACCTTGCTGTTCAATCCCTCCCTCTTCTCGATGCCCATCTCCTTTCTGGCCGTGGTAGGGACACCGAATGCCTTTGGAAAAGTCTTTCATTTCAGACTGTACCTCGTATCACGGTTACCGGGTGCCCGCGAGGTATCCGTTCGGATCGACATGCGTCCGTTGTTGACGGGCAGCAGGCCAATGGATGGCATTGCGGTTATAAAGTACGTCCCGTATGCGTACTCCCGAAACGTTGGACCCAGGCCGTTCCTCGTACAGCAGCTCCAGGCATATCGGCTGGCACGTTCTTAGAGATTATATTTACTAGGTACAGCTTGGATCGATACATGTCAGTAATTAACCACTCCGTTTTTCGGCGCTTTGCTGATTGGAAACGCGTAGCTTCACAGATTCTGTTCAGGGTTGTAGGCACTGGTGCGCCAGTGTTCTTGAAAGACTGGCTCAAGAGCAGCTCATCCCTGTAGGAATTCCGCACGAATTCGCAGATTATGAAGTTGAGGAGCACCGAAGGTTTGGTTCCATATTCCCGCTGCCACGTATCATGGGTACCTTCTACCAGTAGTCCCTTCAATACTTGGTCGCGAGAACCCAAACGACAAAGAAATAGTAACATCTAATCCTTTTCCTCCTATGTAATTCTCATATAAACCATTGAAGATGAATCAAGAGCATTCAGTGGGTGATGTTGAGAATGTCCGCTTCCCACGGAGAAACGAAAAACTAACTCCTCCAAAGGGGATCAGTACGCAGTCAGAATGCAAACAAATAGTACCCTAATGATCCACGGGACCGAATAGTAAAAACCTAGAGAGTGTAGGCAATAGCTCGTATGAACAGCAGTTGACCTGGTCTCTCACAAGAGCCCGCCATGAACGGTATCCATATTGTCCAGGAAGACGGTATGTCCGAACGGGACTTTGCGAAACCTATCATACTTGCAGCCTCAAACCAGGGTGGATACCAACCTGCGTCGTTCCAGTCGATAATCCACAGTTGACCATCGTCCCCCAAAATTATATTCCGTGGATGCAAATCCATATGCGTGAACACGAGCGGGGCACTGTCATCGAACGTCGCACTGTCCAAGCCCTCCTTCCGGTACTTCTGCATTATAAAAAGTCGATCTTGGTACCATCTCGACATCTCACGATATGAGCGGAAGGGCCCACAGCCGTTGTCGGTGAACAGTCGGCCAGTACACTTCTTAGGAGCTCCATCATTCGAAGGTGGGCCGGGGAAGGGAGGAGGGCCTGCGCGAAGCGATATGCTGCGTAGTTCATGGATGTAGAAGCGAAGCGTGATGACAACGCGAAGACGCGCCCACCACCCGAGCTGAGCCCACGCATCTGACAAAACACGACCCGGTATATACTCCTGGACCAGGTGGTTGTCGATCCAACCACGAAAAACTCGCTCGTGCGTCGGAACTGGTATAGCTGTATATTTTCGCACGAGATCTGCCGAGAGACACTCACGAGATCCCGTTAAAGGGGTGCACTTTACTACTACATCGGGAGCTATCTTTGCAACGTTGCCAAAGTTCGGTTTGCCAGTCTCGGTGATATATGTTCCCTTATCAACATAGGGAGACGATTCAACTAACTTTCCTATTTCTTCATTACTCATCATGGACGTACTCAGGATGCGCTCCTGCTGCATGAGAATAAGTCAAGTTAGTCTCGAACCAAGGACTTGAAAGACCCACCTGAGGAGGTTCGCATTTGCAGAGAAGTATTGGGTAGATGAGACGGTAGAGAAGACCTTCAAAAGCGTGTACTGTCAACTGCATAACCTCCAGTATATAGATCGGAGAACAACTTGACAAGAGAATCAGGACACTGTTCGTGTTAGACGACTTCAAGTTGCAACGACCAGTTATACAAACTTGGGTGCTTACGCAATCAGACAATCACGGCTTGGCGCATTCTTAGTAATCGGGTTTCCCAAAACTATCAACATCGATATTTTTGTCTGCCACTGAAGACACTACAACTATTACATCATTTATTCTACAATACCTCAGGTAACGTCGAAGCCATTTTCCAATTTCCGCTTCTTAAACAAGTTCTCTTTATTCAAAAAAGTCCAGAGTGCTATTACCTATGCAAATGGCTGTAATGCCAACACATGGCGGTTCGGTCATTTCAGGCTGTGCTCTGAGTGTTGTTGTCCTTATTGAGTCAGGTCGCAGGCCTACTTCGGAAGTACGTTTACCGATTTCCTTACGTGTAAGCTCTCCTTTTGTCTGCATCGCTTCACGGTCCGAGTCAGAAGGAATTTTGTGGCCTATGCTAACTTTTCTCGGATCAGTCTCACGATTTTGGGTTAACTCCAGACAAGATAGATGGGGAAATTGGGTGAGAGAGAGGAGTCGATAGACAATGGCCGAAATTTGGTCACATTCTGGCCTGTCGATGCATGCTTTCTGAAGACATCTGACTTGTGCGTATACAGTTCTTGGTCATCCAATATGCCCGCTAAGTCACACCACACCAGATTTATAGGGCCGCGAAGCTTCTTGTGTTAATCGTTCTGGGTATATTGCATAAGTAATATATCCATTAAGGAAAGGAAACCACGTCTGAACAATATCAATATTATCCAGTTGATTGTAATCACATTAATGAGTCCAACAAAGGTGATCCAGAATGCCATTCTATAAAGAAGCCTGAGTTTGCCACGTTTATATAGCATATGTCATTGCCGATTCAGTGCCGAGATACTGCGTGGTTGTCTACATGCAGAGCACTCAGACCATATTTAAAGGAAAATACTGCATTCCGGTATCTGTCTCGCTCTCACGCCTACCTTGTCTATGCACTACCGCTGAAGATGTCCTCCAGATCTAGTATAAATGAGTCCATCCTTAACTATCGTAAAGGGCTCCTTTAAATCCTCTCCTCTATGGGAGTGAAACTACCTGCGTCAACAAACCTACACGTTGATGCACTACAAGAGCGCCTCACAAAGGCACTCGACCGTTCCCAGCGACATGCAGAACTCTTCCAGCACAGAAGACCTAATGTTGGGAGTTTCGAACCTTGGATCATGGGCTCCGGGAAGACGCTGAAGGAGGAAATGATATCATACAACTTGCAAGAAATAGCCGGCGGAGGGGATATCGGCTCGTTCAACGAGCTACGAATCATGCTTTCAGAGAGCATAGGGATGGCATACGAGCTTGGGATGGCGTCCGTCTTCGTCTCAGAGGACAGTGAAAGGGATAGACTAATAAAGCTGAAGGTATGGGAGATAACCCTTATCCTAATATTTCCCGAAATTTGACATCTTGCCTCAAACGTGAAAGGTCACAGGCGTGTACAAGATGGATGATGATACTCCATTTATTGCCGCTGAATACAATCTTGGACGCATCAGAGATGACGATAAGGAAGGTATCAAGATGCTCAACTCTCCTGAAGGACATGCGATGTTCCAGAAGCTCCTTGAGGTCAACGCAGCCCGTTCAAGTGAAGGCAGATCGAGGTCTACCGGAACGACACCATCCTACCCGCCTTCTCTTAATCCGTGTAGTCAGATCGATATCGGGTCAGTTTCCAAAGTCATTGGATGTATCATCTGTGATAATACTTCGAGAAGCCGGTGCTCTGCTCTCAATGCCAGTCCCTTCCTTTCTGCGGAAAAGACTCGTCATCTTTTCATTTCACAAGTCGTACTGTACTACTAACTATCATGATTATAGATTGCCAACGCTCAGACTGGCCGCGTCACAAATCATCTTGTCTTGTTCTCGATACGGGAACGTGGATACGGATGGAATACACGACGAATAACATTCAAAGTTTGTTCAATCACAATGTCACGAACAGTAGACGGCATCTCGGGGAGTGAACCAACCGACTACGGAAACGACTCATTCCTCGTCAAATACAGCTTGCTGTCATCGGCGGGAACTCTATGCTGGTCTACGATCGGAAGCGCTTGTTCACTGATCAAATATCTCTCTCTCAAGATCCTGAATGCTTCGGGCGCTTGGAAAATGTTGTGAAAACAGGATTCCAAGGCACGAAATTTTGTCTTTGGGCAAAATATATCGGAAACCATAATCTGGATATTTGTCTTGATCGCATATCTGATCAATCCACATATCTCTGGTAACCGTGAGGCAAATTTACTCATACATACATAGCATTTATGTTGCTTTGGGCTCCTTCGAGCACATATTACTGGTCCCAGGGCATCTTCTACTAATTTCCTTCTATGATCCGTAACACGAACTCAGATATTCAGAGGTCAAAGATAATAACTCGTTGTTCTGTCTCTTTCATGAAGTATGTCGTATATACCTATACTCCGGAAATGAAGCGAACGTATCATATACATGATCCGAATGACAAAAATCTCCACTTCCTCAGATGCTAACCACTTAGGAGCTATTTTCCCAACGAAAGAATCAGTACACATTCTGTCCCTGAGTGATGATATCCACCAAGTCTATAGCCTATGATAATAAAATCTCTAGGACGCAGGAGATAGTTCGGATGAATGGAAATTGACCTGGGTTCTCACAGGAATCAGCTATGAATGGTATCCATATCTTCCAGGAGGACGGTATGTCCGAACGAGGCTCAGCGAAGCGCGTCATGCTCGCAGAGTCGAACCAGGATGGATACCACCCGGCATGCGCCCAGTCAACGATCCATAATTGACTGTCGTCTCCTAGAATTATGTTACGCGGATGAAGATCCATGTGTGTAAACACGAGGGGGCCACTGTCATCAAATGGTGCACTATCCAGTCCCTCCTTCCGCCATCGTTGCACCAAAAGAAGTTGGTTTTGGTACCATCGCGACATTTCACTGTATGAATGAAAGGGACCAGCGCCATCATCTGTAAACAATCGGCCAGTACACTTCTTAGGAGCTCCATCGTTCGAGGGAGGACCGGGAAAAGGAGGTGGGCCTGCACGAGAGGATATGGAACGTAACTCATGGATGTAGAATCGAAGAGTAACGACGACACGTAGACGCATCCACCATCCGAGCTGAGCCCATACGTCTAACAAAACTTGGCCAGGTATATACTCCTGGACGAGGTAGTTGCTGATCCAGCTATGGAAAACCCGTTCATGCATCGGAACTGGTACAGCTGTATATTGTCGAACAAGTCCTGCAGAGAGGCACTCACGGATACCCGTTGAAGGAGAGCGCTTCACTACAACGTCGGGAGCTACCTTTGAAACCTTGCCGCAATTGAGTTCACCAGTCTCAAAGTCGTAATATGTACCTCTATCAATTTTTAGGGATGAGTCGGCCACCCATATGTTCCATACAGACACAACAAAAGACAGGCAAGAGGCTGCTCGCATTCGGCTTGCTGGTGATCGGATAATCTGTCCTGAACTGTTGCCTTTGTCTTCAAGCTCTTGGCTGCTTATGTTATTTGACGATCAAAGCTCCCATTCTAGCTACTCCGCCTCTTATACTCACCGGTAACATAACAGTCTCTCACGGTATTGCATATCAGTGATATCGCACAACTTGTTGACAAATCCTTACGAATACATGCATCGGTGGAGACATTCCTATTATCAGGAAAGTTATCCTGGCTCCCAGCTCTGATGCTTACATGACTGACTATCTGGAGTTGAGTTTAACGTCATTCCGGTTCCATTATATTTCCCATCTACATTTGTGTAATATTTTGGTTGACATGAATTACCACAAGTAGTCCTAAAACATTTTTTTGCGAACATGAGATAGACAGGAGTACGGGAGAAGATCGATATTCGCCAAACTTACTGATTCTTGCTAGATATCTCTGGAGGGCTATTACTGAATCCGGTGAACGTTACTAACTTTAGGCGACACATGAAAAAGAAAAGTAATTCGTCTGACGAGGGTTTAGAATTGGCTTTGATCGGTTTGTGCTCCATGCGCGAGGAATATTGGTGGAAATCAATAGAAACACTATGAGCTTTATTGGATAAAACTTTCATTTTCGGTTACTTCTCTCTTATGTTGTACTGTAATGTAGTACTACTACTGACGGCTAATCCTTTGTCGCCGATCTCAGGCTGTGCATCGAATATAGTCGAATATGGTTGCCCTTGTCATGAAGTCATGACTTGTCGACAGCCTGATCAGGGACGACGTCGAATTCTAGGGACGTACCTACCCAACTTCCCTGCCTGTAAATTTACTCTCTGTCTGGATTGTGTCATTGTCCGAGTCAGAAGAAAATTTGTGGCCTTTTGTTCAATCTATTCTAGCCTTTCTCGGACTAATCCGACGATATTAGCGCTGTAAAAACTCGTGAAGATGTCATCGATAAGCGATAAGAGCCGATAGACACTGGCCGAAAGTTGACTGGATTGTGGCCTGTCGGTATACGCTCGATCGGGATATCTGACTTGTATTATATTATTCTTGACCAATTCAATCTCTATCTGATTCCACCACAACAGAGTCACAGTGCACGAGGCTTCTTGTGTTAGTCGTGCTTATTCGGTTTACTCGTGGTGGCATCTACTAGATGCGATGCCGGATATTTACGCGAAGACTTACTATCGTGATCTTGATACTAATGTCTTTCGGTGGCCTCCACTGGCACTACTTTTCTTGTCTCTCTGTGCTCCAGAAGGGCTCTGCAACTGCTTAGCGCCTACAGATACGCGAGAGAACTTAGGAGTTCAAGATCTCCAGATTGACAGCACTTCCTTTCCATTAACGGCCCGCTCACAATTTCTATGCTGGCCAGGATTTTGGGGTCAGTGTTTGTGGTCTCGAATGCCTATAAATACCCCTCGAAGCCGATGCATCCTGTACAACCTCGATCATTTGTGCTGCTGTTTTCTCTCACCAAATTCGAATTTTGCAAGATGTCCTCGCAAGTAGACTTTCTCAAGTCCATGTACGTCGTCGTTGACAGTTTCGTTTGCAGGTACACCCTTCCCAGCAGGCCTACGATTTACGTTACCAGCAGTGTGAAGTCCAAGCCGGATGTTTTCTTGATGCCCGTCGACAAGTTGGCTATTGTCGGAACGGAGAACAGCGACGGGAAGTTCTTCCACTTCAGACTCTCTTTAATTCGGGAGTCGACGAGCGAGTCCATCCGCATCGACATGCAGCCATCCTATACAGACATGAACTGCCCTATGCGTGGCTTCGCACTCATAGAGTATAAAGAGTATCCATTCTCCGAGAACTTCGGACCAGAACCATTCGTGAAACTACTGGTCGCCGGTAAGACAGTGGGCACGCTTTTGAACGTTATCTTTAACAAGCATAATATGGACCAGTACATGTAGGTATAATCAACCGATGTCTTCAGGAGTGTTTGCTGATTGCGTGTAGATTTAGCGATGAAGGTCAAGGATGTCGCCATTGGTGTGCCTGTGTCCTTGAAAAGCTGGCAGAAGATCAGCTTGTTGCCCATAGCGCCCCGCAAGATTTCGCAGGCTATGAAATCCAGGAATACGCGAAGTTTGGTTCGAAGTTCCCGCTCCCACGCATCAAGGGTAACTTCTACCACTAGTTCCTTCCAAATATCGGGCATGATCGAGTGAACGCTGATCAAAGAAGTGACAAGTTATCATTTTTTCTCTTCTATGTAACACATCGTATACACCTTCGGAAATGAATCAAGTATCCCATAAGAGTATTCTGAACGTCGAAAACGTCGCTTCACACGAGCTCGATTAAGCGGAATCTATCTTCTCAGAAAATGTATCAGCTTGCAGTCAATCACAAATGATACTACATACCAAGTTCATGATATTAGCTTGCAAAACGTCGAGAGAATAAGAAATAGCTCGTATGAAAGGCAGCTGACCCGGCTTTTCACAGGATCCCGCTATAAACGATATCCATGAGGTCCAGGAGGACGGTATGTCCGCACGATGCTTTGCAAAGCGTATCATGCTTGCAGCCTCGAACCATGATGGATACCATCCTGCGTCGGTCCAATCAATAATCCATAATTGTCCATCGTCGCCCAAGATTATATTTCGCGGATGGAGATCCATATGTGTGAATACGAGACGGGCGTTGTCCGTCGAACGGTGCACAATCCAAGCCTTCTTTCCGGAATCGTTGCATCACAAGAAGCCTGTTCTGGTACCATCTCGACATCTCACGGTATGAGTGGAAGGGACCAGAACCCTCTTCAGTGAACAGTCGGCCAGTACATAGCTGCGGAGTACCATCGTTCGAAGGTGGTCCGGGAAAAGGAGGTGGGCCTGCTCGAGAAGATATGCAGCGCAGTTCACGGATGTAAAAGCGGAGAGTGATAGCGATCCGTAGGCGCATCCCACCAGCCGAGTTGAGACCACTACGTCCAACAGAACACGACCAGGTATATACTGCTGGACCAAGTAGGTGTCGTATCGGCCGCGAAAAACTCGTTCATGCATCGGAACTGGTATCGCCGTATATTTTCGTACAAGTTCTGCCGAGAGGCGCTCATGCATAGGTGTTCTAAAAGAGTGCTTTACTACCACGTCTGAGGCAATCCTTGCAACGTGGCCAGGATTGGGGTGTCCAGTGTCCAAGACGATATATGTGGCCATGTCGACATTTGGAGACGAGTCGGCCAACTTCTCAATTTCTTCATCGTTCAGCTGTAATGTACTTAGTACCAGCTGCGGCTGCATAAGCGTGAGTCGAGTGAATTGGGAGCTAAGGACCAACAAGACACACCTGAGGAACTTTGCATTTACAAAGAAGTATCGGCGAGATGAGATGGTACAAAATACCTTCGAGAATTCCTACTATCCACTGCATGACTTACCGTGGTCAACGAGCCACGGATCCGGGTCGCTCATCGAAGTCGATTGCTTCCACTTTTCAGCACGCGCTTACGTGTATTTTGCGGTCAGATTGATGCTTACATATACATAACTCTGCACCCTTAAAGTCGATCAGTTCATCAAGTCCTCCTAATATTCTTAGAATAAATAAGTAAGCTCACAATTATCTGCTCCTTTGCTCCCATATTGATCATGCTTCCGTACGTACAAGCTAGTTTAGGAGGATGTTCTGCCAAGAAGCCTGAGCTCGTTGCGTTTATATATGTCAGTTGCTGAAATATTAGAGTGTTGGGAATCGATTTCCATAGTCGGAGAAATCAGTATAAGCTGAACGCCTGTATATTTGTATATCTGGTCCTGTGTTCCACCCTTACGCTCACGTCGTCTTTGTCTACTTATTACTACTGACGAATGTCCTCCAGGTCTGCTACAAACGCGACCATCCTCAACGAACGTGATGAGCTTCTCGAAATCCTCTCCTCTATGGGAGTGAAACTACCTGCGTCAACAAACCTACACGTTGATGCACTACAAGAGCGCCTGACAAAGGCACTCGACCGTTCCCAGCGACATGCAGAACTCTTCCAGCACAGAAGACCTAATGTTGGGAGTTTCGAACCTTGGATCATGGGCTCCGGGAAGACGCTGAAAGAGGCAATGATATCATACAACTTGCAAGAAATAGCCGGCGGAGGGGATATCGGCTCGTTCAAAGAGCTACGAATCATGCTTTCAGAGAGCATAGGGATGGCATACGAGCTTGGGATGGCGTCCGTCTTCACTTCAGAGGATAGTAGGAAGGATAGACTAATAAAGCTGAAGGTATGGGAGATAACCCTTATCCTAATATTTTCCGAAATTTGACATCTTGCCTCAAACGTGAAAGGTCACAGGCGTGTACAAGATGGATGATGATACTCCATTTATTGCCGCTGAATATAATCTTGGACGCACCAGAGATGACGATAAGGAAGGTATCAAGATGCTCAACTCTCCTGGAGGACATGCAATGTTTCAGAAACTCCTTGAGGTCAATGCAACCCACTCGAGTGAAGACAGATCGAGGACGGGCATAACTGGAATGACACCGTCCTACTTGCTCCCTCTCCACCCACTTAATCACAGGGACATCGGATCTCTATGTAAGGACGTTGGTTGTATCATCTGTGGAAATCCATCAGCAGCCCATTGTTCTCGTTGCCGGTCGATTCCTTATTGCGGTGCAGGTACGTAAAGCTCTGATAAAGTCACATTATAGAACTGAGTTTTACCCATGAAGCGTGCCAACGATCAGATTGGCAACGCCATAAGACCTCTTGTCTTGCGCTCGATACGGGAACGTGGATACGGACGAAATACTCAACCACGAATCTTCAAGTCATGCTAAATAGGACATCTCAAGGTATGGAAAACATCCCCCAGGAGAACGAGCCAACTGGCTACGGGGACGACTCATTCATCATCAAATTGCAACTATCCTCTGTCGATGGCAATTCCATGCTGGTCTACGATCGGAAACGTTCATTCGTCGGCCAAGTCGTTCGTTCGAATGACCACGAGAATTTTGAGCGCTTGCAGCGTGTCGTGTCCACTGGCCATCTAGGCCTGAAGATTTACCTCTGGTCAAAATACGTCGGTGATCATACTTTGGGTATTTGCCTCGATCGGCTCCCTGACCAGGCAACATGTGTTTGGTGACGATGAAGATATACACGCGAATTGCATATGCCGTATGGGGTCTTTTAATCTTATTTGTTGCAATATACATATATCATCCTATCAGTATTACCCTCGATCATGACATCTCATTAGGTTGATAGCGCTCAGAATCTTCTCGTCTTTATCCATGTTTCTGTACAGTATCGAAGAAAAAACAAAGCCTGTCGATGCTAGCGAACGATTCACGCTACTTCTAGATTGATCTCCTATAGAATATATACACCGACAATTTAACCCAACCAGGTTCTGAGCCTGTGTTCGAAGAGGTCGCACTAAGCACCCAAAATCACAAGTATCCCTGCAATGTATATATGTAATGATATCGTGATATTTGCCTCTTTTCTACTGATACACCCAAAATTGCGCCTTTGCCTACATACTGATTGCCCAATAGATATAACAAAGGTCAGAAGGAATTGAAATTGAGTTACGTGTATAGCTAAAACTTCGAGCGTCAGAAGGAAAGACAACAATTCAGAGTCCGACTGCAGTCAGAAGGTTAGCGAAGTTCGGAGTACCGAGCCCAGTTACCGGGTCCCAGCCTGCACGAGCGGGGAAACCGTTCGTATTACACCCGGGGTTCGACCCTAAGAAGTTATGAGTCTGTAAGCAACCGCATGCATTATATCATAAAGCTTATTAAAAGAAACCGCACCAGTTGTAACATCATTCAAAGCCGCCGCACCCGCGCTGGAATACAAGAACGGGTTGAGGAACCCAAGGGGTGACTTCCCAGCTGCAATAAGCCTATCATTCAACAGCGAGATGACACTAGCAAAGATCGGGCTTGAGCAGCTCGTTCCAGCAACTGTGCCAGCACTTCCGCCAACGACGATTTCGACATTCTCACCCTGTGCGCTGACGTCCGGGAATGCACGTCCATTTCTGTTGAACCTGCCGCTGTTGGTGTTGCCGAGGGCAGAAAGGTAGGAGGAGACTGCTGAGGTTTGGTAGGATGGCTGAGTAAAGATGTTTGAGAATCCGCCGGAGGAGAAGGACGCGGCCGTCTCGGTGATACCGGTTGTAGCACTAGAGAAGGTCGTGATGAGCCGTAGAAGATTTTAAATTATGAAATTCGTACTGACCCGACTGAAGTCATAAATGGGCACCCGCTCGGGAATGTCGGAAGGAAATTCGTGCATCGACCGGACTGGGAGCCTGATACGCCACCATCGCCAGAGGCGAACAGGATTGAGGTCCCACGAGCTCCGAGCTGCATGTAAGCATTGCAAAGTTGGCTGACAAATAAAGATATAAATGAAAATCAAGTCTTTCCGGACAACTAGGAGGACGTACTTGGCAAGGTTACTAGAGATCGTATTCTCATTCTGCCCGTAACTGTGGCGTACATTCTAATAGCGTGTTTCAGTTAATCGATTTTAGTACCCACCTTGTCGTCAGGACGTGAGGCGGATTGCTTTCACCAAGCAGGAAGTTGATGATATCGAGGAATCCCTCAAGGGCACCATCTTGGAATCGTTCGCCGACAGAGATAAAGTTTGTTGGGACGCCACTTGCCACACCGACAGTGTACTGAATATCCAAGTTCGCTTCAACTCCCGCTTCATTGACATTTTGCGGATTCTGGCCTCCGTCAAGAGTTTGGAGCGTGAACGTCGTGCCAACGAGATCCGGTCGCAGATTACGGAGGAAGGTCTGCAGGTCTGCAGAGTTTGCGAATTGTTCAATGAAACCCGAAACACCGAGAATGTTACTCGATTGAGTCGCTCTGGTGGTTGGGATGCCATACATAGCCTGGAGACAAGCCGGAGTGATAATCGAAGCACAGGACGAGGGAACAGCTCTGGAAGTCAGATTTTGTTCCGAGGCGGCAGAGGTCAAAGGAGAAGAGACTACGGGAAGATGCGCGAATGGATTTTCAAACCTGATTAGACCATGAGTGAATACACTAGGGATTTTACATCAATGAGTGATACTCAACGTGATTGTGGGGTGTACCAGGTTCAGATGTCCTTGAAGTTCTGTCGGTATTGAATATGCTAAGGTCCGTACTGATTGTCTCCCTGTGTCCTGGTGTTGGAATACCGTAAAGTCGGCAGAGAACATTTCGTTTGCCTTGCTGACCTATATGCTGCCATTTAGGTTATTCACCTAATTATGAGGATACCTTCGATACTTACCGGAACCTGGAATGACATCCAATCGCCTGCTGGGGAAGCCACGGTCGCTTTAATACCATGCGAGGCAAGGAATTGGTTGACAATAGCGACAGAGTCAGGGCTTGGCTTGACAAATTCTTCGACCTTTGAAATCACGAATTCAAACTATCAAATACGACAATATGAAGAGCCTAACTTACCTCCTCCTTCGAAAGGTGCTGGCCATAGAGAGTACTACCTGGAGTGCTGACAGCGTAGAGCTTCTCTTCAAGGCCCGCCATGTCACTGTTCACAAGTGCCAGGCGGAGGTTGAGGACCTGATCTGCTGGAGCAGCACCGACCTTGACGAAGCCATCCGGAATCTCCGAACGCTGCTCATGCACGACGAAGTTGCGGAACAGCGGGGATGCAGAGACAGCAGTGACGAAAGATGCAAAGACAAGGTATATGAACTTGGAGGCCAGCATTATGAAGCAGCAGTAGTCTCGTCCTTGGCTGAGGATAGTACCACAAAGACTGAGATAGAACAAGCATCGCGGGAGCGGATTTTATAGGCATTATCCGGGTTAGACGGCGCGGAGAAATACTAGTACCAAGTCGAAAATAGACGGAAGATTTGAGACCGCCATGCACTTTTCAGAGCTTCGAGGCCAAGCATATGGATCCGGAGGTCGTGGATTGAAGGAATCGCATGGCTTGAGATCATACCATGAAGTTACTCGCGCGAATTGGGGTCAAATATGCATCAGTCAAAAGTCAGCGAAGTGTCTATGCAAGTCGGCATCTCAGAAAGCCACGCGGGCTGTTCTGCATTTTCTACGCGCCTTTACATGGTAGCATGAGGCAAAGAGAGGGATCGACAATGGAACATACATGACGTGGCAGGTATTTCCCACACCTCTATACTGAACCCATCTGCGCGAACTTTTCATTACCGATTCCTCTTCACGTCCATGTGCTGGCCAACCCTTCTCTTTCCTTATATTTCATCTTCTGTTCACAGAATACGAGTGAACTACGATAAGGTGCTATATTTGCTGCAATGTTCTGAACTTCTCTATTATCCTCTTGGCAAGTATCCTCTACGGGCAAATTTTGTCGGCCTCGTCTTCCACAGCACATGATATTTCATCTCATTGTCATTACTGATGCTTCTACTCATGGACTTATGCGCGACAGTATTGCGAAGTGTCTGTCAGTCTGATTGAATCACGCCGGGTCGTTCTTTTCTGCAGTCTTGTTCTGGTAAGAAAAACTATCTTCGATTAGATCCTTCATCACCTATAAATTAGATGGATGCGAAAAAGCAGCATGCACATAACCTTAGTATGAAAAGTCAGTGAGATCCTATCTCATGCCCACCAATGAGCAGTATTTTCCGAGATTTATCTCCACGTTTCTCCAGGTCCTTGAAGCTGGTCTGCCGAGCACAGACATTTCGAGTCAGATATCTACCTATCAGAACTGCCCTCCATGATACACAGGAAGGTCGTCGGGTATTCTTGCTTCCGGATTCTCTTTCAATCCCGCATAAGATAGGAAACGTCGCTTCCTTCTAGCGCCTCAATTACCCGTCTGTGTGAACAGCGGTACTTCCAGACTTGAGTCGATTAGGGCTTGCTTGTCTCCTTGTCCTCCTAATCGAATGAAATTCTCATTACCGCGGTAAATTGAGGAGCTCGTTTCCCTTCCGTCCATTCTGTCCGGGTCCGGAAATTCTCCGTCAACTGATATCGAGCGAGATATGAGAAGCTCCCTGCTAATGAACTCAAGAAACTGATGCTGCATGTTCCAAGACCTGTTCAAGATAGATCAGCCTTACTCAGAGCGTGATGACTCGGACTTGAACGTAAAAATCGAGAGATCGCCTTCGTGCATGAGACGAACAGAAGCGTCAGAATTTCCCACTGTATCTGTAACCCTTGATCAAGAGGCTTCGTTTTGTGCATTCACAGGAAGTCGCAGTAGACACTCATTGCAGTAGTCAATTCGTTCTCACCGGCATATTCATCCACGATAATATAAAAATACTGGCATTTATTAATCACACCCTTTTCTCATCATTCGAACCTGAGCTAACTTTGATCCCTTTCTCCTGAAATCGTGAAAAAACGAAGAATGAATTCAGTCGTTGTGATGGCACAAGACAAAATTGCCGTGATGCGCAAGTGGCGAGCTTACATGTCCGTCAAATATGGACATGTTGTCCAGACTGAAACTGGCACATGCGACACGGAAATACATACATCGATACAGACTCACACTGCGATAGCGTGGTTTTATTCGATCTAGTATAAGCTGCTCAACAGAAAAGAGGGTTCCACCTCAGGGACAGAGCACGCTTCAACTTTCTCGGCAACCATAATCTATACAGTTGCTATAGGCTAGCTCATATCTTTCGCCAAATTCGCACAAATAAGTACCGGAATCAATCTATCTCAGTCATAGCAATAATGAGCACTAACATCATGACACAACAGTGAACAAAACACAGAGAAAAGAACACGTGAGACCAAATATGCTCAATCAATCAATACTAATCCCATCTCGCTCTTCGATCCCCAACTGCTTGAGTGCCGTACGACCTCGCATAACCCAGGTTCGGAACGTTTCTCCGTCCTCAAACCACATTTTCGCACGAGTTTCTTCGAGGATCGAGTGGCTTGCTTTAGCCTCGACGCCATCTTCACCGTGAGGAATTGAAGGCTCATGCCCGTCGGCAGCTACTCCGACAGTCTCTGCATCATTCCCAGCTTCTATGGCCTGCTCGGGCTCAGAAACATGTCCACTAACATCGAATTTCGTCCGCTTGGAATCTCCAGCGGAAGTTCCCAGCGTCTCAAAACCCAAAGATCGCTGACGCTTCGCCAAGCTCGGGCTCACTGGTCGCTGCTCTATTTCTTCTCCTTTTTCATCGTTCACCTCCAGATCGGTAGGTGACGGCGCTCGCTCTCCGTTCACTGCTGAAATATCTGCTTTTGCCAAGTCCTTAAGATGTGGTGGCGGCATCTTGCCAGCCCACAGCCCTCCTGCACGAATCCAGCCCGCTACGTTGCTTTCTTGTTTAATCGCGTCGAGGATGCCGATAATCGCTAGTAACGCAGAATCGTATTGGCCAGTTACGCTGAGGAAATCCTCCTTTTCCTCCGCAGCATCAATCGTTTCCTGTCGTTTCTTCTTTTTCTCCTCCTTCTTTTTCTTCCGTGCCTTTTCCCTTTCTGTTAACTTTTCTTCGACACATTCGTGACCCTCTTCCAAACCAGACTGTTTTTCATGTTCCGTATCGCCTAAGTGATCTACGCTGGGAGTGACCATGGCTTTCTTTTCGTGTTCCTCGAGTCTACGCTGCCGCTTCTTCAGAGCCTTGTCAGCATCACGTTGTTCGATTGAATATTCGTTGACGCAGACATGATTGAAGGGCTGCAATCGCGCTTTCTTCGGAGAGTCATCAAGCAATACAGTCGTTCGTGCGCTGTGGTTTCCTGGGATCGCAGACCAGGGCTTCTCTAAGTCCTTGGTGGTCTGTGATTTTCGCGCTATTTCAGATATTATAAAAGTCAGTCGCACTCATCGGATTAAGAAGAAATTCAGATGCCGTACAGTAGTCACTCCGTGATAGGCCTAGTGTATCACGAGCCCAGACTGCTGCCAACTTCCCATGCCATTTATCATCCTCATTATCTTCCACCTCAGGTCTTTCGTCAGCTTCTTCTCCATCAGGCACTCCCTGTAACGGTCCTAATCGCGCATCGAAGAAACATCGTCGAACCATTCGGTCAACGTTGTGGGGCTGCGCGCTTGACCAGACCATGACGTCCAACCACTGGCGAGTCGCAGGACATAAAAGATAATCACGAAAGGCAGGCATGTACGGTCGCGGATAAATTGTGCCGAGTGAGCGTATGCGTAGAAGTAATGTGCCATTCAAATCTAAGATTATCAATTTTCGAGGTGGCGTGGATACTTTTTCGGAAGGTTCGGAGGCCAATTTGAGATATTCAGGAGAAGGAGCTGACGGAATGGGCTGCGGTGGAGGGCTTGCGGAAAGTGATCGTCGAGGAATATTGGATAACGATGGTCCTGCAAGATACGTCTTCGTCTCACTGTAAGGAAGTCGATGGCGACGAGGTTCATAGCTGCTTGTATCTGCACCCCGGTCAAAATGTTCTTCTCTGTGACGATATTCATCATGGCGCTGCGTGTTTTCGTACGCTCGATCGAAAGTCCGGTAATACTCTTGGTCTCGTCTATCGTAGTACTCAGAGTACCCGGACCGCGAGGAGTATCCGTATTGATCTTCTGCATCATAATGTTCGTTATCGTCGTACCGTCTGTGATGTCGCCGCCGATGGTCTAAGCGACGCGTCTCGTCCTGAAACGCGTTGGACGTGTCATTTGAAGAGTTCCGGTCCGAAGCAAACCTTCTAGTGCTATACATGATATCTCTAGGACTTCTCGAATGTTGCAGGAGTTTCAACGAGTCATTTAAGCCTTTAATTCTCGATAGATGTGCTTGAGATAGGAGTAGAGAACAAGTGAAGAAGCTCAGCATTGCCTCTCTTGTACAAGACAAGTTAGACGCCGGTCAGTATCAAATAGCACGTGATGACAATAGTGCACACTACAGGCAATTTAGTATTTTTTAGGTGATGATAAATGATCGGAAATTTAATTTGATCTGCATTATATAAGTATGAATATCTCCATTCAGGATATTAAAAATATCCACATGCATCTAAACCTAGTTTATATATTCAATATCATGCCGCATTTCTTTGATGATGATATTTATTATATCATCGTGATCGATATGGATATAGAAATCTAAATTGATATTTTCTTTATCAGCAAAGAATATCATTGAGGTAGATATTTTTTTGATGATATTTTCAATATCAAAGTGTCTGTTATTTGAAATATCATTCTGTATATCAATGTCAATGATAATTTACACGATGAGCAGGCGATGAGCGGGCGCGATGAGGGTGCACAGTGGGCATGTTGTGGGCGCACGGGGGGCAGAGAGAGGGTGAACTGCGGGCGGGATAGGGGCACACTGTGGGCACTGTAAGGGCATGCTGGAGGCACATAGCGGGCGCAGAGAGGGTGCAGAGAGGGCATACAGTGTGTGTGGGTGCGTGAAGAGTGTCCGGAGCGCACAAAAGAAGTCGGAGAACATAGAACTCACAGCAGGAAGGCTGTCATTTAAAACCGGAATAAATTCATAACTAGATGTCAGATCTTCACTTTGAGAACCTGTTTGCTCTCGTTCGTAAACCTTCAGAACAGTGCTGTGGACTATTGCTGGGACAATCTTGTGAGCCCCGTCATTGGTTATATCCAAAGTATGATCTGATGGGCGGTACACGCAAACCTCATCGTGATTTTACATGCAAAACTTCATTGGTAACGAAGCCTGGGATCGATGTGTTGGTGATGAGTCGGACCGTGTTGTTGGTGCAACGTGCGCCCCCGCAAACTAGGGCTCCACGTGTATCGTATACGATATGCACGTATAATTTTAGGCTTATATGCATACGCTCGTATTTTATACGAGCATATACTTGGATCTGAAGTGTGATACGCATACGCACGTATAATATACGGCGTATACGCATATACGCGGCTAAGCCTACTCATATAATATATTGGCCATTAGGCTTGACGTTCGAGCCTCAAAAACGCTTACCGGACACTCCTTGACCCAAAACAGCCCACAGTGTGCCCCCATCCCGCCCGCAGTTCACTCTCTCTCTGCCCCCCATGCACCCACAACATGCCCACTGTGCACCCTCATCGCGCCCGCTCATCGCCTGCTCATCGTGTAAATTATCATTGACATTGATATACAGAATGATATTTCAAATAACAGACACTTTGATATTGAAAATATCATCAAAAAAATATCTACCTCAATGATATTCTTTGCTGATAAAGAAAATATCAATTTAGATTTCTATATCCATATCGATCACGATGATATAATAAATATCATCATCAAAGAAATGCGGCATGATATTGAATATATAAACTAGGTTTAGATGCATGTGGATATTTTTAATATCCTGAATGGAGATATTCATACTTATATAATGCATATCAAATTAAATTTCCGATCATTTATCATCACCTAAAAAATACTAAATTGCCCGTAGTGGCAGTACTTGTGTTACTTAAGGGCCGGTACGAATCGGTCGGTAGATAAGTAAAATATATTTACGATTTTGAAGCTCGAAATCATACAAGCAGAGCACAGAAACGTGATTCAAGTTCCATGGTCAACTCCTCTGGAGGGTATGCTCCTGGCCAAAGATTTTCGCAAAGTCGTGCGAGTATGTTATATAAACGCAGTCCAGGGCTGTCAAAGAACTTCGGCTATCGCTCGCCACACTTGAACAGGATTTCTGACGTTGATTTGATGAAGGGCTGGTGGGATCCCTTTTTTTTAAAAAACTCCAAGTAGGTCCTCGCCTTCAATGAGCGGCTGAGTACATACTGGCGATCAGTCCTCCTAGTAGCATAGTGATTGCGCCCTAAAGCTGCTTCTGATTCGCCACAATCTCCGATTCTAATGACTCCGAGTCGTCGTGGTCCTGAGTTCTTCGAAAAGCCTAGTATTACCGAGCCTAGTACTCGACGTCGACTATCCTGTACCACCTCGAGTTCTTCCTCTTTGGTTCTTTCTGACTCGCCTCATAGATCTTCCGCATGCCTTCCATCGCTTCATTCAAACCTCCTTCCACGTCACGTATTGTTTTCTCCTCCTTCTCCCTTCCTTGAGCCTCCAGTCTGATAGCCTCTTTACGGATCCTCTCCAATTCCTTCTTTGCTTCACCAACTGTGTCTTCCCTGGTGTCTTTCGAGACTCCGTTGAACTTGCTCCCGAACCATTGTTCCTTAAATGCATCTGCGTCTTCTTTAACTTTCTGAATTGCCCTCCAATCATAGATTTCACTCCAATCTTTCAAAGCTGCGCTCGCGTTGTTGGCAAGGCTAAGTACCAACTTGACATCACCCAGATTCTCGCATTTTGTAATAACGTACTCCGTGACAATTTTGCAGAAGCGAAGCAATTCCTCGTTTCGGTCGTCATGCAGCACATCAATGCTCAGGATCTTCATAAACGCGGTCTGGATGCCCACCACGGACCTCCTCCATTCTTCCGTGCATTGATTCACTTTTCTGACTTCGCCAAGGAGATTGTTTTCGCATTGGCGAAGGTCTTGTTCTACTTGTTGTATCCTGTTTATATCTTCTGCGCTTGTACCAACAGTCAATCTCTTTCTTGCCTCCTTTCCCGATTCTTTCAGTCCCTTCGCCTTCAATTTTGACTTCTTCTCATCGGTCTTTTTAAGGGCCTCCCAAGCCTGTTCAAAGCTTCTTTCAGCTTCATACATCAACGTCAGTTTCTCCGAGACGTCTTCCACTGCGAGCCTCATACGTTCTACGGCTTCATATTTCTTAGCAGGCTCAATGGTCTTCTCGTATAAAGAATAGATGGGTCCCGGTCTGTGCGATCTGTAGTGTTTCTCCGCTCTGCATCTTGCAACTCCCAGTGGAATGACTTTAGGCGGGAAAGTGAGTCTCCTTTTATTGCTCTCCTGCCCCGTCGAACCGTTGTTAATATCTCTTTTATCGGTCCTGGAGGTTCTTTCAGTGACGGAAGACCTGACATCCCTGATAGCACTGGGACTGGCATCGTCCCTGTGAGATTCGGAATGACTGCCAGCACCACCCATGTCGATGAGCTTGATTTACAGAGCGATTGCTGAGTTCAACGCTTCTGAGAGTCGATTTTCTGCCTAAGGTGAATGAAGCAGAGAGGTCTGCCGAGGACATAATACTAAACGTCGATAGCCATTTTTTACCCACGATGTACGCCTGTAGGCGTCTCAAGTCGATAGGCCACTATGCAAAGAGAGGCAGATTGCGAGGGAAGGTCGTGCAATGTTGACAGACATGTTTGCCTGAAAAGTGGCAAATGAGCTTCCTGGAACTCAACGCATATGCCTCACTGGTACATTCCACGTTTCATGAGAAGGAAAGATCTCCCTAAATCTCTCAGCAGGGCTTTGCTGGATACTGCGTAATTAATCGGAGCATGCTGACGCAATTATTCATTATTCTAATGAGATGACATCCCTTCGCTCCCCTCCCACCGCATTCTTTAGCGCTCTTCCAGTTGTTGAAGTCTAGTCAAACTTACGAAGTATCCCCCTGAACTACCTAAAGACAAGTTCATCCTTTCTCATTCTCCAATAACTTCGCTTGCCATTGGATCCGGCAAAGAATCGAATATGTCTTAGAGCTTCTATACATTACTTCTAGGACTGGTCCGTCATGAAACCGAGAGAATTCCGAGAAGTGTCTTGCTATATCTTTTTTTTCTTTCACTCTGCTAATGGTGCTTCATATTGAATCGAGGTACGAAGCGGGATGCCGGCCGGCATAAAATACAAGCACGTGGGCTTGACTATGGAGAAAGTTGTCGTAATACTTGGACTCTACTCACGTCGACAGAGCTATTTCAAGGCGATAGTTAGAGAAACGGACCTCATCTTTCTTCTTTTAATCATTGATATTAATCGGTCACGAAGGAGGAAGGCGCTATATTTTGATGCGATAGACAGATTGGGTCCGATACGAACACTGTACGGACATGAACTTCCCAAAACAGGATGCCAAGCCTCTACGAATGTGCCCATGAATTGTCGGTGTTTCGAATCACTGAAGATGACCATTCACTGTATCAATCTCTATGGCAAATTAACTCAAACGCAGCACTTCAATATGAAAGAATCCGGGGTACTTACGTTTAGCGGGAAGTGAGTAACTTAGACATGGTCATGAGAACCGGAGCATGATTAAACATGATCGTCTGCCACCTCATCTGATGAGTCAGCGTTTCCGAAAAGGACAAGATAAGAAGACGGAAGATACGGAAGTTCATTTATAAGCGGAAGTAAACCTTCTCTCAATACTTGATCTGTCCCTGGCCGTGGCCGCGTGCAGATCGTGGAGTGCGTTTGGGCTGCTGACCTGGGTGTGTGTGCAAGCAAGTCCAGTATCTGAGTCACCAGATGACGGGTTCCTGGTGCTGAATGGACACATGCGTGGAAGGCGGATGCATATCGTCCAACAGCAATATTCACGAATTTCTGCACTGCAACGATGTGGATGAAAGAGAATTAGGGTGAGGATCGATAGACTGAGTTTACTGAGTTTGGATGTCACCTGATTCACGTTTACTTCGCTCCTTCAATTTCGTTTCGTTACGCTCCATCTCTGTTTCCGACGGTCACCATGTTCGCGCAATCAACTTTTTTTCCTTACTTATACTCACAGCCGTACCGTGTGGAGTTGTCAAGGTCATCTCTGCCCACCTGCGTCTGATAAGAGAGGTCTCCGTACTGCTTTCCACGCTGACACGAAGCGGAACCAAGTTAAATAATGCGTTATCCGCGTCCAATTCTCAAACGCTTCGGTGCATCCTCTGATGATAGCGATTCGCCTGATTCTCGCGAAGGAGGTCTCTCGCGTTTCAATGCGAGCACCAACAAGGTGCACTTTCCGAATCACCCTGATGCCCTTGCTCGTACCCATCTTGCGTATAGTCCGGACGATTACGACCGGTCTCCCATAAGGATAAAGCCGAACATCTGCGCTCTTCCTGAACGCGGTTGCCCTGGTCGCACATACTCGGAAAATGGGATGCAAATGGACGTGGACGTCGATGATGCAAAACAAAGTACAGGTCTAAGGAGAGGCGATCATCACCATCCCTGTGCTCGAGTAGTGGGATTTCTCGTAGACGAGGATACCAGAGGTAAGCTCGAAGCTGTCTATGACCTGCTACTAGTATTCATTCTTTTATCAGAACTCCCATCGCGGTCTCCATCCCTCATGCAGGATTCATCAGATACATCAGAAGAATCTGACAACAGCTTCTCAACGCCATTCTTCGATGATTCCTTTGCTCCTCCTATGCCCAACAATAGGCATTCTTCATCGCCTACCTCTTCCTTCCCTGCAAGCTACTTTCCGTATCCTTCGCCGCGACTCTCACCAAAAGTAGATGCTGCTCAACTAGCTTTTCTTCCATATCCTCATTCAACTCCGACTACCTCTGGAAGTAACACGAATCCATCCTTTTATTCTCCGGAGTCGCCTGTTCGAAATTCTCGTCCGGTACGTAGGTCGTCCGGTTCACCAACACGGCAGCGGCGCCGAAGTCGCAGCCGAGTCCGAGGGAGCCCTGTTCGCGACCGGCACGGGACAGGCAACAAGCAGAATGCGCATGGCTGCGAAGTGGACGAAGGCTGCCTTGGAGGCTTCTAGTGATGCGCGCATGTCCCCTCATAATCACAATGCGCTTAATTTGGAATGGTATGCCGAGTTTCGGCTCCTTACTTGAGTCCGAAAGGAACACGTTGGAGCACTCAACTTGTGTTCTGTCACGGTGGCGACCTCCGTATCCGTATCGGTCGCAATCAACGTCCTGATCGATGACCCCGCACCCGACACTTCTATCGCAGTGCCGCTGATGGCTTTGATAATGACCTCTCCGCTGAAAATCATTCACCTCTTTCTCTGCTTCTCATTATGCTTCTATCAGCTTATTTCTATTGATGACACTGTCATGACCGGTTACATTCTTCACTTTGACTTCATTTCTTTATTTACATTTTCTCAATTCCGATGGACCCTTCTCACGCACGAGACTGCCACATAATACTAATTTTTCGATTACTTCATCATTAAAATCAAACCATTGAAGAATGAGGTCGAAGTGTGCCTATACCTGACCAGGATTCTTGACGAGCATCCATCCAGGGCTGCTGAAGCATTGTCCGCGAAGCTCCAGCTGGAGTGTTTTCTAATAATATCAATTGATTTAGCCTATCTCTGATGATTACATCAATTTTGTCGATTACTTTTCTCCGGATCTGCTTCTCGTCTGGAAGCTCATGGTTGGTTACCTTTTTCTTTCTCCCCGTTGTTCTCCCTGGCCCCCTTTCGACCTGTATATTGAGACCGAGACTTTTTTGACCAGACGTGCGACATCATGAGCTATTTGAAGCGGCTCATTACAATGATCAAATTCTTCACCTCAACGACGACTTGCGTCTTAAACTCCTATAGTGCCTGTCGCTTGCCTGGTATCATGGTGACAGCGCGTAGTCATTCCTCCGTCTTACATAGGTATTGCTTTCTATCCTCATCACTCAACTTATTTAATTTGTTTTGCATAGGACATGGACACGGAACAAAGGCGAGTAGCCTTGAGTTGAGAAGAGAACTACTTCGAGAAAACTGCAAAGTGGTCTTACGTAATCCGCATTCTTATGAGACTTCGATGTTGCTTTATTTTCACCTCCGTCTGAACATCACGCAAAGTTCTTTCCTTGGGTTGAACTTGAGCCGATACACGCATCTATGAAAGACACAAACTGAGCGGTTAAACAAATCGACCTCCTCTTCTCCGCTTTGCGCCGCCGCATGTCTCTTGATACGGGTGCGGCGTCTCTGTCTCAGCAACTGCAGCAACTTACAAACTAGTTCACGCCGCGATGCTTCAAGAACATCTCTACATACTCAATTATGACCTTAGCAGGAAATCACAGCAGAGGGTATCAATTAACTATGTGACAGGCGTATGTATCAGTGCCAAGCTATTCGGCCCAGTGTAATCGATTGCTTTTACATCCTCTTACCCGTATAAGCAGCACTGGAAACGAGATTGCGCCACATCGATATTGAAATAGACGTTTGCTCTTCGTCCTTTTGCAATCTGCAACACTTCATCTCGGCTTCACCTGGGGCGGGGTATAAATGACTGGCATTCTCGGGCAATAATCACCGCTCGCGAGTCATTCAGTGCTGCAATCTTCGGAATATTGCATTTACACCCCTTGACATCCACCATGCTCAACTCAAAGCTTTATCTTCAAGCAGTTGCCGTCATGGTCATTGCGCTCGCTAGTTCCTCTCGCGTTTATGCTGTCTGTGGTCTAGGAGGCGAGGTCGGCTTTGGGACTACGGGTGATGTGAGTTATACTGCAATTTTTTCCGGTCATACTTATGGTTAACCTTGATCGCATATTCCTTTTTTATCCTCAGGGTAAGTCCGTCATCGTAGCAAACAATTGTGGTGTCATCGACTCCAAGAGTGGTGACATCTGTGGTGATTACGAGCAGAACTCTCATGTTATATGCGACAACTCGTAAGTGCCGAAATCTAATTCTTTGAATCAAGTTATTTAATTCACGTTGAACTCAAAGTAATCTTGTCACCTCTGCGCAATCGTATGATGGTCGCAATTGGGGGAAGTGCGTTTCTTCGTCCGAGACATGCGGTTCAACTCAAATTCAATTCTGCTGCTCCTGGTGACGAGCTTCTCGTCAAAGATTTTTTTATTCGAAGTTCCCTTTTTTACCATTCTTTCGGGTTTTCTGAAGAATGAAATAGTTCTCTCTCCTTTATCTATTTCTATTATATTGTATCTAGTGAGACGGCGCAATAAACATGTTACTATGCTGCAGGGGAAACCAAAGTTTGAATCGATGATTCCATTTGAAGCCTCTCAGGAGCTTTGAATGATTATGTATATGCATGCATGTATGGTGTAATAGGATTTAGTTGGGTACTTTTCCATACCGTCCTTCCCCTTCTCCGGGTGGGTAAAAAAGAAAAAGAAAAGAAAAGAATATGTACTATAATGACAAATTGTAATCTTTGTATAATATATTTGATTTCTGCTATTCCAGATCCTGTACCGTGTGATTACAGAGTCTGCCTAGGCGCGACGCTTGATCATCGAGTTTGTACGATTGGCAATCTTCAAATTTAAAAGCCTCGATATATATTCATCTGCGTGTAACTTTGTCAACGGCTCTTCTGTGTAGCGATACATTAACCGGCTGTTTAAATAAAGGACGAGACAAGCAGCACGCAATAGGCGCGAACTGAAGAGATTATATCAATACTTGAATTGTGCAAGTTACAAAATATCATTCATAAAACACTAAAAGAGACATATCAGGATTCCTCGGAATGGTACAACAGGGTCTTCGCGGCGTTTAATTACTCGCGCATCGTAAATTTGGTACTTCAACATCTATTGGTTAAGCAGAAGGCGTAGGCAAGTCCCATCTCGGAGCATTGATAATAATACCCATCATACCTCCCGAGATCAAACCTGCAACGGGAAGAGTAACAAGCCAGCCAAAGTAGATCCACGCAATCATTCTCCAGTTGATTGCTTTGAGCGTCCCGCTGCACAACCCGACTCCGACAGTAGCACCCGTAATGCATTGTGTAGTCGAGATAGGAAGACCCAGACGAGTGGCGAGGATGACGGTAGTAGCAGCCCCCAACTCCATCGAGAATCCTCGAGAAGGAGAATGCAACGTCAAACGGTTGCCGAGGTTGATCATGAGATTATAACCGTATGTCCAAAGACCTATGGAAATCGCAGCACCACCGTAGGCGAGGACCCAAATAGGTACGGGAGATTCGGATGACGTCTCCCCAGACCTCCAGATCAGGTAAATGGCGGAGAGAGGGCCAACGGCGTTGGAGACGTCATTTGCACCATGAGCGAATGATGCAGTTGACGCAGTCATGACTTGCAAGAATGAGTAAAGATGCTCAGTCTTATTGTCGTAGTGTTTGACTGGTTGGTGGACCTTAGATAGGTCCCTCGCCAAAAAGCTGGCTGCGAAGCCGTGATGCTTGCCATTGGCACCGATTTGCTCTGAGACAACGTCTCGATCGACACCACGTAAGAAGTAGTACTTTGCTCGCAAGTAAAGGCCGCGCCAGGTCAGGAGCGGTTCCGCGGTAGCTTCAAGTTTGCTCTTTGCATGTCGGGTGAGAGTCGGCTCTGGAGTAACAGACGCTGAAGTATCGAGTTAGATTATGATCTTGCGGAAACAATTTAGGATCTACGCGTACCTTTCTTTTCGTTGCTCTCGATGTCCGATCCAGATTCCGGGACCGCAGGAAGGTTGGGAGCAAGGACAGGGTCAAGGTTGGGATTGCCTCCGTGACCACGGTAGTAATCCTGGACTATTTGTCTAGCGTGACCTTCCGGAACTGGTGGAACAGGACCTCGCTTCCAAAGCAGCGGGCCCTTGATAACTTCCCAGTCCTTCAGCATCCAGTCCTCCTTCACAAGCCGTCTATAAAGGAAAGGAAGGAGGAAAATTGCATATAGAGCCACTATACCACCAGCAACGCCGAAAACACATCCTAGGACCTGGCCAGCGGTCCAGTCATCGAGGTCCAATGAGGCAGCTAGAAACGTCTGTTAGACATTGAAGATGAACAGGGTGAAGGCTGATTTCGCGAACCTCCTTTCCAGACGATGACCATGGTCAATATTGCAGACGTCACACCAAAATAGGCCGGAATCATTAGAAGACCGTTGTGAAGAGGCCTGCTGCGCTCGAGAACACCATACTTAGTGATGCCAAAAATGATCATAGCAAAGCCTGCTGAGATTCCAGGCGCAATGAACCAGGCGGCAAAAACCTGGCTAACACCGTCCCAGCCCCAATGTATACCGCCGCCTCCGATCGCAGCAATACCTACACCGATGATGCCACCCACGATGGAGTGACTGGTAAAAATCTTAATGCGAGCAGTCAACACAGAAGAAGCAATTTACGTACGTTGTAGAGACTGGAAGGCCAATCTTTGTAGCGAGCGTAAGCCACAGGGACGACCCGACAAGTGCACACAACATCCCAAGCATCAGCACGGAGGGATTGGACTCAAAACCATCGACATCTATAACCTTATTCCGAATTGTGTCCGCAACACGAGATCCAGCCAAAACGGCGCCTCCAAACTCGCAGACAGTTGCGATTGCCATAGCCTGCATCATAGTCAAGGACCTAGACGAGACGGAAGTGGCGAACGAATTTGCGACGTCGTTTGCACCGATATTCCAAGCATCTAAAAAGGCAAAAATCAAGCCAAAGGCGAAGATGTAGTCGAAATCATGCAGCGCCATCGCGATAGTCTGAGCTGGAAAGTTCCTTGGAAGCGCCTCCCAGAGAATAGTAGAAGGCATTGCATTTTATATAGTATCAAAATTCTCCGGATCCCTGCCCGTACCGATTGGGTTGAGAAAATCGGTTCGGATAGCGAATTCAACCATATGATAGCTGTAGATGCGATATCGAGCATGACAACGAACGTGGGTGATACAAATATGATGTGAGGTGCTGTCGGAGGCTGAGAGGGCTGAGCGGATGCGCCAAGTTTACTTGGGATGTTGTAAACAAGGAGGAAGATTACACGACCATTCTTGGCAGGGCGCACAAATAGATATCAACAACACCTTACGCGAAGTTTTCGTTGACACGTGCATGGACGAGAGTCGAAAACTTGTAGATTTACTGTCCTTGTCCTTCCTTGTCTCGCTCTCTAAGTCTGACTGTACCTTTCTTTCTCAGGCACAACACAGTCTCAAGTTTTCCGAGAAGAGCAAAGTTCGTTGGGCCTCTTGGGTGACTCGGAATGTCTGCCAAATCTCAAACTGGAACCAAGATTAGTCTCTTCGTGTTGAAAGGGATGAGAAGTTAGAAAGAAACTAATCAGCGGTCGTTTCGCTGCAACCATCTCCATGTCATTGACCAAGGCTATAATATTTTCTTCACTCTTGTGAATTCCAAAAACATCCTTTTTTCGGCATTCTGATCTGGCCAAGGCTCCAAAGTGGCCAGCAACTCTAAACAGCTCACATATTTCGAAGCCGAAAGGACCGATGCTTTCTAAGTTTCTTGTCGAGTGGACGACGGCGCGAGCTCATTGCCTGTTCTATACTATGTCGAGTTTCTTGGAAGTGTGGAAGGCCGCAAGTAGCTGCCTGTACAGCCTTAGTCTCGTCGGTGTGAAGAATCAAGAGTAGTGCGTGCATACTATCATTCCAACCCTGAGTTTGCCCGAGCATTAGAGGATGAAAGACGTCTCCACAATCAGAAGCGGCGCAGCACAAGTCTGAGTTCGAATTGTCCGGTGCTTTCCGTATTTGACTACTGCGCTTGGAAAGACACACCAGGGACGTATCTTCGTGCTAACGACATGAAATCTGCGGACTTTTCTGCTTGACAAGTTCACTGTATTTTTTGGCGTTTTGAAATCCTCGTTTTTCGTGAGCAGCTGGTTTCTGATGTTATCTGCTCAGGTTCTTTTATTGACGACTCTTCTCTGGCAATTTGCTCGTATCCTGGAAGCGCTTTATGCATTCAACATGCCTGACGTGGTGACCTTCGCAAAGTAACTAAGTATGGATATTTCAAAAGTTGCATGCATGAAATCACGTCCTAATTTCAGGATTATCGTGTTCGGAATGTCATTGATCGGGCTCCATTACGATGTTTATCTTCCTCAGACATATTTGCGAGCCATAGAATATGTCCTACACGTGCAATCATCGCTGGCCTGTTATATCTCATTGTTGAACACAACTAGACGGAAATAGAAGACAGAGTAAGGATGAAGGTAACGATGCTCGCAAATTTCGCCAAATAGGTTGCTGAGAACGGAACAAACGTTATAATGTACACCAATTCCGCAGAAAAGTATTCGACTTTACAAGAATGATTCCGATATTGAATCGTAATAAATACCTTTTCACCTCGCGTAAACTCTGACTGAATCTGACAGATTAATTTAAAACCTGTATAGTAGAGAAAACAGATTCCGGAAGGATAGCCGTAACGTATGTTTGGTCTCTCATTGGTCCTGTGAAAGAATTCCTGCGCACTTGCATTAGGCTCAGTCAGAGGAGAAAAGGGTACAGCTTGAGTACGTACTACGCAGTGGTCACTAACGAATTGTTCATTCCAAATCCGAGATTTCGAATAAAGACGATAGCATATCTGAACTATATGGCCTTTTGGTTTACGGAATTGTAACTGGAGTATGGACTCGTGCCGGTCCAAAAGAAATTTTCACGTGACTTGAGAAGCTGGCTGATAATTTACGATCGGCGGCGGAATCGGAATCCCAACTTTGCTTTTTTTCCGTACTACAGAAGTAACGGAACACTCACCTGCTACTTCTGTAGTACTGTCTGTTCCCAGACCAAATCAGACCTGGCATGCAATGTCTGAAGGACGCATATTCGGTATAACTCTCTGGCCAGCTTCCGACTCACACTGCACATGCTTCTTATCTTTATTTTTTCCTTTTCAACTTGACTTTTTCTAGATTTGATACAATACGTACCCCATGACCTGCTTTGAACAGGTCGTCCTTTCCTTCTCCGACTTATCGTTTTGTACGTGCATATATTAACATGTTTACACGCGCTATCTTTATCCCCTTGGATTTCTGGGATAGCCCGTTACAGCCCATGCTCCGGCACGGAGATCGCAGGTAAACGAGAGACGCATCGCATGAAGATGGCCTCGGTGGCTTCGCAAATCAGTCTTGTGACAGAGTTAGGCACCCCACTTCCAATTCACAAGAATTCTTTGATCTTTGTTCGATCGTCTTGAAGAACTATTAGGAAATCTCCCAAAGATGAAACATCGTTTTTTTTCGGGTTGGATGTTTTGCCACATTCTCTCATCCTCCGGGGAGAAGTACGGCAACTAACCCAAAGGAAACCATATACCCTGTCATATGAGAAAGTTACCGTCTTATTAGCTTCCGACGTTGTCCCGCTCTTCTCGTACCTCTGATGAGCATTCTACTCCGGAACAAAGCAAAGCTACCTTCTTCGGGTTAGCATTTTCAAGCAAATTCCGTCGGATACGTAGCATTACTACACAGCTCTTTGGGCTCTCAGCTGTCCATGAGGTATAAAAGAGGATGTTTTGCTCGGGGTCGACATCCAACTCTCAACTTTCAAGATCTCATAATATATGTACATTGAATAACGATGTTCAACTCAAAACTCTTCTCTCAGACGGTCGCCATTGCGCTTGTTGCTCTTGCCAGTGCGACTAGCGTCTCCGCTGTCTGTGGCCTCGGAGGCGAAATTGGTATTGGATTCACCACTTATGTTCGTTCTCCGTGCTTTAAGCTCATGTTCTTAGCTTACTTACCTCTCTAATGGCGACTCTTGCAGCCCGGATCTGGCGAGGACTACGTTATCGTCGACAATAACTGCAACGGTATCGACTCCAAGACCGAGAACGCCGGTGTCAATATTTGCGGTGGATATGACGGAGGCTCGTATGTCGTTTGTGACCATGGGTGAGCATTCTTCGCTTTACTTGGTTCTTGATCTTGCTCTGAAATGCGATTACATACCACATAGAAATGTCCCTGTCTCAGTTCAGACGCCTGGTGGTCTTGATTGGGGAAAATGCATCCCTTCCTCGGAAACATGTCAATATGCACAAATGCAGTGGTGCTGCTCTACCGCATAAGCTCGTCTCATCAACCTCTCCTACGTCATGACTTCGGAGAATCGAAGCTACTTGAGAATATAATAAATGTAATTTCCTACCTCATTTTCGCAAGTTGAGAACCCAGTGTTGAACCCATGATATTTTAATACCTTTTTTTTCGAGAAATTCAGCGAAAAGGTAACTTATACATTAAGAAAGCAAGTTCTGAAGTTCTCGCCTTTTTAACAATAGATCCTGCTCGACTTATCGCTTCATGATTATGATTTAGTCGAGAGATTCCAATGTCATTATTTCGGCTCTTTTTGCCAGAATCGAACCTGACATTCACGTTTCAGACATCCAATTCATATATTCCCTTCCACTCCCTTGACTCAAGGTCACTTCGAGAAAAAAAGAAACAGGAGAACATATAAATTTTAGAAAAATTGGGGATACACTGTTATTCGTTCTAAAACCGAGCTTCTACATAAGGACGATAGCATATCTGAATCCAAACCTCTATGTCAATGAAAACGCCTCTAGATGGCATCCCCGAAGCACAATTCAAACCCCACATTCTAAGTCGTTAGTATCGTGAAATAAGGAGCCAAAACTCTTTGATCTTCGCTCGTTCAGTCTGTTACAACGACCAAGCAAGACAGACGGATTGCGAAAACGGGTAAGAATTGTTGCAAAAGAGAGGACCGGCATTGAAGACAGGTCATGGAAAAATGTGAAGCAGAAGTTGGTTTGAAACGACGAACACGAACAGTTATTTTGAGGTGATGAATGATGTTAGTGCGTGGGAAATTTAAATGCAAATCATAACAATATGACAAGATGAAATTGAAAAGACGATACCGGGGACGATCGCAGGCACGAGCATGATAGCAAGCAGATGGATTAAATGGAGAGCGAAAAGGGGGAATGGTCAGCAAAGCAGTCTTTAAGGATGCGGCAAGAGATCAATCGAGCCGCTTACGCTTGTTCGCGTTCGCGCCGCCCTCGCCGGCGGTCGCGAAGTACTCGAGCGAGCCCTTCGGGTCAGCTTTCATTGTTGCTCCACCCTCCTGCCAGTTTGCGGGGCACACTTCACCGTACTTATCCTATAAAAAAATCACTCGCGATAAGTTTCATCATGTATGATGACAAACATTCTAGAACATGAAAACGTACAGTGAACTGGAATGCCTTGACAAGACGAAGAGTCTCCTCGACGGAGCGTCCGACTGGGAGGTCATTCACTGTAATCTGGCGGAGATTGCCCTGAGGGTCGATGATGAAAAGTCCGCGCAGCGCAACGCCCTCATCTTCAAGGAGAACGTTGTAGTCACGCGAAATCTTCATTGACTTGTCGGAAAGGAGCGGCAGCTTGAGATCAGGGCCGAGACCTCCTTCCTTGCGCGACTTCTGCGTCCAGGCGAGGTGAGAGAAGTGAGAGTCGGTGGACACACCTTATCGACAGACCCAATATTGAGAATGTTTGTGAAAGCAGAGCATGAAAATGACTCACCGATTACTGTGGTGTTGATCTCCTTGAAGGCTGCAAGTTTGTCATTGAAAGCGAGGATCTCAGTCGGGCAGACGAAAGTGAAATCCCTTTGATAAAAATGCCACGTGTCAATATGTTTGCTCACTACTACGAAGCTGTGGGCTGAAAAAGCCGCGAACGAAACTCACATTGGATAGAACAGCAACACAACCCTATGAATGCGTTCAGTTATCTCTATCAGATAAAGGACTGATAGACATGTTGCATACCATTGGCCAAGGAAATCCTTTGACGAGATGTCAGTGATGAGACCGTCCACAATTGCTGGGCCAGCGAATTCGGGAGCAGGCTTCTGTACTTGGGCAACCATCGTGTCTGTCGTGTTTTCTTGCTCGATTGACTAGTTTGAGAGATAGAGTGAAAGAGAAGAGATACGATTAATTACGACGCAAGGACGAGGAGTGGTTGTGAGTTATATAGCCTATCGGTGGCGCGACTTCTTGGTTGTTGTCGGACGATCGGGAGAAATTTCGATTCGGACTGAACTGAATAGGAGTAAAAATTGGTAAGCAAGCGTGCGTGACTGCATGTGATCTGCGGGGGGATATACGTGATCAAAGAACTGTCGTCGCGACTGGTTCTTGTCTTCATTTTCTATGTGGTTTTTTGGCTTTTACTACGTGAAACGGAATCAAACATAGGGAGGCCTGACTGAAGATCGGCTTAGAAGATGAGAAGCTCCTGTCGATTCAATTCAGCCCAATAAGGAGTGAGAACCTCACTGACTAAATTAAACGGACGAATCATGTGAGCTCCTGGCTGTGTCGTAAATCGCTCGTAAATCTCCCTTCTTCAAAATGATCAAAATCATTCGTCGGTTGCATCATATTACCATCAGTCTAAGATAGATTATTCATCGAACTTCCGTTGCTAAGCTCAGTGTACTCTTATTAAGGACTAAAGCAGTACTAAGGCCTTGTAGCCTTCGTCGGCCTTTCTGGTTGAATTGAGTATTACCTATGACAGTTTGGAAAGTTCGCTGCTGAACATTTTTCATTCTTGCCAAGACCTTAGAACATCTGGCCAATCATACTTGCTCCTGGTCAAGCGATAAATGTGGTTTCGTACTTACAAGTCTGTGACTTGGAATTGGAAGCTCTAAATTTCACGGGACAACGTTTCTATACTCTTCCTCCATCGCACGTATCGCCCTTACGGATCAGATGTGGAGCTGAACAGTATAATACAGTAAACGTCTCCGCTTCTTTGATGCAGCTCTTTTGCGAAATCAGTTCTTTTGTTGATCTTGTCCCCGTGTATTGCCCGAAGTGAGGTCCACAATTACATAATAAACGCGAGACGCTTTCAAAGTGAGTCATTATGATGTCCGCAATGCGCACAATGTTCGACATTTGTTCGGCCTATCAACACCATGCCACCACTTTCTTCTCGCCAAAGTGCTCATCGAGCAGCAGCAGTAAATAGAAAAAGCCTCGAGAAAGACACCATTGAGCTAAAACGGGCCAACGGGGAGATCTCATGCACAGGATGTCGAAGGTGCGTCGGTATTCGAAAAATTCTCTTCACTCGTACCCTAGACTGAAACTCAGATGTGATAAGAAGGTGCTTATCCAATACAAAATATACGACACCTACGAGACCTTCAATAACTACTAGCTACCGTGCAGCTCTTGCGTCCATCGTGGCCGTCCAATGATATGTCCAAATGGTCTGTCTTTTTATGAGATTTTATCAAACATTCCTGAATTACCCGTAATTCTAGATGTTTTGACGTCTGGTGTGAGCCCGAGATATACAGGTCTATGCGGCATTCTTCAAGCTTCAAGTCTGAAAGGCTCGAGGAGCTAGGTTTATTCTCGCTGACACGGATAAGCTGTATCGCAGGTTAGCAGAGATGAGCAACCGTATCCGACAACTTGAAGACGCGATGGTTCATCGCTCAAAGTTACGATTCGGCCTGTTGATCTCGAACTTATTGATACGGAATGCTATATCTATGGCATAGTCAATGGCGACAAATCATGCAGAGCGACTACTTCAAAATGGAGAACACGGTCGACGTGCACCGCAAAGCAGCGATAGGCCGTTCTCGTGGAATGCCAGTGTCCAATGGGCGATGGAACTTAGAGATGGAGACGTCGGCGACGTAAACCTGCGCTCCATCCCACGGCATGTCGGGATGATTCCACTGGATCCAGGCAAGGCGGGTCCCATCTGAATTAAACGCAGGCGCAGCATAGAAGTCCGCACCGGAAGGTTGGATTGACACAGTCTCTGTATTAATTGTTACGAACGTGTTTACCACGTCAGATGGTGCCGTAGCGTTCGTATGGTCTTCAAGTATCGATACCAGAAGTTGCGGTGCAGCTAGATGAACTGCAAAATTGGCGTAGCGGTAGTTCTCGTTCTCCATAAAGATATAAGTTTCATTAGTTAAGCTCCTTGGCGTCGGAAAAATAAGAAAGCATTGAAGAGATATTCATTGTCTATAAGCGGAACGGCAGAAGTCGTGTACTGAATACATGTGTCATAACGTCTCGAAAGTTTAAGTCTTCCGAGCAGTGGAGCAGAGGACTCAAAAGGTGTAACGGGGCCCAGTTCTGCATCGCCCGCGTTGGTATTGATTACTTAGACACGCATGCCGGTGAAATTCGAGAAATACAAATACAATTGCCTGCGCGCATGATGCTGGTATGTAGAACCGCCATATACATTCCCAGCCGTGCATGCATTCCAGCCCTAGCTAAATAAGTATTTCTTCGACGAAGTGCCCACAACGACATAACATCCTCCCTCAGAAGTACGCTTCTCAACGTAATAGGTTGCATTGCCATCGGGATGGACTTGAGAAGGGAATGGATCAACGAGGACACCATTGAATGAGATAGAGGTTCCTGCAACGTATCCAGAAGTGATGGGCAAGCCCCGGACACCGTACGGAGTGGCTATTCGTATTTTGTGGATCTGGAAGACGGTGGGAATCGAATGAGTACGGTGAATATACCGTTCAGAAGCGAGTGTCTCGAGGTCACAAGATCCACCACGAGGAGATTAAAACACGTCATCCATTACTTGGAACAATGGAGTCTGTCAGTTTTAGTTTCAGCACGTGAGTCTCTTCTCTTCTCTTCGATACGTCTTCGTCACTTCAAGTTTCACTTCGACTAGAGAAAGATACTATCCCACCACAACGTATTGCCGACCGTAAAACCGACGATGGGCGGCACAAATAAGACAATCTCCAAAGGAACTGCTCTTTCAGCCGTAACTCCGCTGTATATCTGCTCCCCATGTGGGGCATTTCAATAAAATATCCGTTACATAGCAGACGGGAAGATGTTGCCTCTTGTCCTGATCTTGAAAGAGATCCCTATGATCAGTCTTTCAGAATAGATACTTGGACTCCTTCAGAGCACGAAAACGATCATTACAGAGAGCCGCTTCATAAGGCCTTTGACGCAATTACTCACAAGCAACACGCAGTATTTGGAGCCCAGTACAAGACGAGCCGGACCTTTTTCCTATTCTTCTGAGTCAGAAGACTCGAGGAAAAGGATCAAAACATGCACGCACGGTCCCTGAAATGATACATGTGTTTTTCTATTTCATCGAAGATATTCGCAGAACATTCAACATGTCTTCTAGCGGTATCTTTGGCGTGACAAAAGGGCAATGTAATTAGGTGAGTATACAGATAGGAACGGCATTATACTTGTCCGTTTGCTATGAAACATTGAGTTTATCATAGTGCTCCACAGAGAAAGCAGATTTTTTACAAATTATATATCCCGAGAAGATCGGATGTCTACCACAGGACTCACTAGATTGGCGGGTCCACGACTCGACCCCATTGCCATGTTCTCCGTATTTTCCGAAGGAGCAGATCTGATCTTTTCACTTTTTTTGTCACGAAGTGAGCGATAGGATGAAAGTATGCTTCTCCCTCGTATCTGCCTACAGAATCTTCTGATTATTCAATGGTATCTTCCAGCGGGCGCTCTGAGGACTATCCTCCTTGCGCAGCTTAGGATTCAGTGAGTATTACATTCATCCTTATTCCTCACCACTCTCTTACTTGTACATTTGCATAGACGCCTCAGGTTGGTTGTGTCATAGCCATTTACATGGATAAACTGGTGAAATGCGGAAAATCAATATATCTTCCATGGCATGGGTCTGTGTTCCAGTCTACTCGTCTTCCGAGCAGGCAAATGTCTTCTCGAAGGCACTGTGATGGAACATGAAGAACCTGAGACTGTCTCAGCTGACCTGTGAATATGTAATCAAACGGCGGTAAATTTTGTTCAGTTCGTCATTTATAAACGCCATTGGTGAACGAACGCCATTCCTTCAAGGTAGCGTACTGCATACGCACTTCGGTTCTGCATAGTTTCATCGACTGAGGCGCGGATTACTACTCTCACGAACCACTTTGCTATTATCCAACTTTATTTTCTGTCTCCACAAATTTGTGTATAGTCACCTTACTGCGACACAGTTCCAGTTGAACAACCACCAAGGTAAAAGAATACCGTCTACATGATTTCGTGGTCTGATACACGTCGTTCTCCGTAGATGGACGACTCCGTCTACATTAGAATCATCAACGATACCAATAGCAAGCTGACTCTCGATGCGTCTGATGCTGTGCATGGGTATTGGCTGACCTTGCCATCTTCTATCGAACCTCGGACTTCGGTAGCAGCCCAGCTGAAGGACAATACTGGGTTTTACGGCTCAGAGGGAACCTTCACCTACTATGTCGCACCCGATCATACCAACGTGGACAACCATCTATTCAAGACATACCAAACCTGTCCTTATGGCTCGGCTAACAGTAATGAGGTCAAAGTCACGAATGTGCCGGACCCTAAGGCAGTATTCCTCGTCTCGTGGCGCGCCCGTTCGGCAGATAATGATTGGATCGATGAAGGCGTTCAAGAGAGTGGCCATCCTGTTTACGTCGAGTACACGATAAAATTCAACCCGAAGAGATTCAGGTTCAGGGTTATGCATATAGACGCTATTTCTGGCCATCCCGTCCGTAACTCCAAGGATCAACTTATTGTTGGCAATCACCGGCTTTGGGATCGCAATAATCCATCTGGCTATATTGATGATGACAAAGGCTCGCTTCAACCGAATGTATTTCCCTACACGTTCTCATCTTCCGTTCCGTCGACTTCATCGCTCAAAGTCACGATTCAACCTGTCGATCTCGAGCTTCTTGGTGCGGAATGCTATATCTACGGCATAGTCAATGGCGACAAAATCATGCAGAGCGATTACTTCTTCATCAAAACAGAGAACACAGGCGACGTGCATATCGTGACCCCACAAAGCAGCGACATGCCATTCTCGTGGAATGCCAGTGTCCAATGGGCGATGGAACTTAGAGTGCCTCAGAACGGCGTTGACTGTATCGAGCCAAACGAATCCCGCTTGGAGCTTTACTGGATATCTAAGCTACTCCATCGGGCGCTGAGATCAGGAATTCCGATTAGCATGCTTCGTCACATAGTGCCGTCTGAAGCATCTCGGTCGTCACGTAAGCAATTCTTTTTGTCTGATTTTACATCAGGTACTGATCACATCAACACGAGTCTAGTGTCTGCAGCGCAATTGATCACGCGAAACTCACAATGGAATATACTCGTGACGAGGGATGTTTTTAGCAATTGTAGCAAAGAATACGACGTAAACGCAGGTACAGGCCTCTCAGACTTCGTACTTAAACTACTTGTCTCACTGACACATTTTCAGGTGCTCCGCATTTCGGCCTCTTCATGGAAGGCGGGAACTTCGATTATACTCTTTATTCATGGCATGATGATACGGGTGCATTTGGAAGTCTGTTTCGTACTGTGAATTGTTACGACCAGGCGGCGATGCTCGAATTGTTCTTAAGCTTTGGACCATCATCATCTTCCTGGCTCATGCAACAGCCGTTCGGGTTCATCAAACAGACATATCTCGTCGGCATTCCGTATCTCTGTAACAATCCATTTTACGGAACCGATACCAGTCGGCGGATGGTTGACCCCAACGACCCGGGTAGGTCATGGTTCGGCAACCATGTTTACAACGGCTATTCAAAACCGTTCGATCGAAACGATGATGGCACATATGATGCTTGTGGAGGACCACACGAGGGTCAGGAGAATGCCCAACAGTTTCTGAACAGCTCGATCGACACGGATACCACCCTCTACCATGATCACGGGTTTAACCCCGGCACAGTTGCGAACATTCAAGATGGGTATGGAGTCCTTACGATAGATGGCCAGCCGCCCAGCCCTTCGAACACCGATCTACCTTTGCTTTCCGAACGAATCCGGGACCTCATTCAGAAGTCATCTGCCGCAAGTCAAAGCTCTGTCTCACAAAAAGACTGGGCTCAACTTCCGGAATGGGTTGGGACAGCGCTAGGAGAAAATGCCAAGGTCTTATTCGGGCAAATTCGTGCTAGCGGTACTTCCGCTCAGGCTTCATGGTTGGTGGCAGGCGTTCAAGACTTGCAACTGAAGCTGGATATTCACGTTGAGACGCGTGTTGATGCCAATGGCGACCTGGACGTGGAGCGTTCATCCGATGCAGCTCGTAACTATCTTTCTTCCGTTCTTCAAAGTCTGCAACGCGATCCGGATGAAGTGTGGACGCAAAGCAGCCTCGACGGCTACGGGGAAAGCTCTCTTCAGTATGCTGACAACATCGCCGCTGGTCGTGTTTTGCTCGTGTCTGGTAATGCCGTCGTCGACATACGCGGCGCATCATCGAGCGCCGCTTTACTGCCCTCGGCCCGTACTCTCCTCGATCACACAACCGTCGAAGGTCCTATCCCGCGTGTAATACCCCTTGTCTCGAACCACTTTTTCGAAGTTCCAGAAGCGAGTCGGGGAGATTCCGATCATACAGTGAAGGGCACGGAGATTGAATTTGTCATTCACTGCGAATTGAATGCCCGTATTGCCTCTGCGGGTGCGTACATTGCTGATGACGGTGTCTTGCTTAGCAAGTACGAAGTCACAGATGTGGAGGGAGGGAGCAACTCCGCCGTAGCTCTCACCTTCATCACTCGCGAGGTGGGATCGCATGAAGTGGCACTTTATTTTGCAGAACGGGCAACGATGGCGTGCGGGACCAAGAACATTACGGTTGATGTGGTTCCCGGTGATAATTAAGGCGATAACTAATCAAGGTTACCGGCAAAGCATGGCAATATGGGCGTAAATGAATGAATTAGATATCTTGGAATGCAACCAGCCAAAGCCTCGATTCAGCAACGTTTCGGGCATGTTTCTTGGACTTGTATGTACGTTTTCTTGCTGATCTGATTTGATTTATATGTCATCCACAGCCATCTCAAGACTACATCTAACCTTTTCTTTTTCTTCAACGTTTCTGTTGACCTTTGCTATGTACAATATTCCGATTCATTGTCTTGTGTCTTCATGGTCTGAAACATTGAAACTATCAGAAATACGTTGTACGTTCTGTATGTATCTCGATTAGCATCCGAATCTATTAGCTGTGTGCTCGGATACTTCGTTTGTTTCATATATTCCAGAAATACGAATGGATTTCAGCACATATGAAAGAGCTCGAGAGTCGAGATACTCGCCATATCAATTGGTGATATTGACGTTCCACGGGATCGGACATGTGTTGGATACGATGAATCCCGGACAATGATTGTATCAATGCCTTAACGTACACTCACGAAGTGCATGTTCATCCGATGTCTGTATCTTGTACGTTGCTCCTGTTTCTATTCCACACCCGTGGGACGAGAACAGTAACTATGGTTAACGAGGCCGATTCGTTGGCTTGGGACTCGCCTCTAAGACCTTGTATTTTATTTATTTATTTATTTTTCGTGGCAAATGGTGCTTGGGAGGTACATGGGACCCGGGGGACAAACGCAGATCCGATATTGCTCTCAAGTTCCCCGAGACTCTAATCTTTGTGCCAGTTGAAAGTCATCTGTTTCCCCGGTATCCTTTGTAAGTACTTACCGTTGATACTGTTTTTGTCGAGTACACCATAGTATGTAGTCGACCTGTCTGGGCGAGGACGACGTTCATTGAAACCCGGGAGACTGTACTCTTCTCATACTAGATGGATGTAATGCTTGCATGCGAAGATTGACAACATAGATTTCTACAAAATTTCATCCAAGCCATCTACTCAACTTTTGACCTGATGTAACCCAGGTCAAACTCGAGGCGTAGATCGCACGTATTCTTGTGCTCAATAACTTCATGTTATACTGGGAGACACAAGCTGAAGGCGGCAAATGCAAATTCTAAGTGATTGACAGTATTACTTCTTGTGTTGTGGTACAATACACGAGCAGTAGCCTGTTTTCTCTTATAAGAAAAGAACTCGATGCTAACTATAACAGCGAGGGGTATTGCAAGTGGCAACCTCAACCTGATGTTGCATTCTACAAGCTCGCAACCATCTTGTTTCCATTCTTCTTAATGACCAACCAGCCAGCCGGACTGAGTTCATACAATTTACCACTTAGTCCCTCGAGGCATCCGTTTCCGAAAGTTCTGTTATCCCGATTCGCATATCATTCTTTAAATCCCTGAGGACATTCGGTTCTGATTCTGACTACTTTTGAGGATACATGACGTTAAGGTAAAATCCCAATTCCGTCTCAAGAGCCTCGATAATCGTCTCGGCCTTTCTCCATCCATGGCCCTCGCCTTCAAAAAGTTTGTACTCCACTACACCTCCGTGCGCTTCTATAGCATCCCTTATCGCCTCCGACTGCTCCTTCGGAACAACTTGATCATCAGCTCCTTGCAGGAGCTATCCATTGTCCGTTAGTTGCCTGTACATCACCTCCTGTAATGAACTAAGCTTACCAGTAGCGGCACATTAATCTGATCTGCATGGTATACTGGTGAACGAGCCTTGTAGACATCGGGGATATCTTCAGGCCGACCACCGAGCAATTTGTCCATATAGTGAGACTCGAACTTGTGCGTAAACTTAGCGAGATTGAAGAGGTCTGATATTCCGTAGCTTGAAGTACCGGCTGCGTACGTCTTGGATCGCTCGGAGCATAGGGACTGAAGAACGGCGTAGCCTCCCGCAGAACCACCAGTAATCATCACTTGAGCCGGGTTAATCTCATTGAACGGAGACGAAGCGAGCGTTTGAACTGCGTCAGCGCAATCGGAGATATCGACGATTCCCCATTGCTCATCCAATCGTTCTCTTTCATTCGGTTCAACTTCAGACTAATTTCATTTCCCAGCATCCATTAAAAGAAAAACGCACATGTATTTCCGTCCATACCCAGACGAGCCACCATAATTAACATCAACCAGAGCAAAGCCGCGGCTCGTGAAATACTGTTTGCGAAGATCGAAACCTTGCGTAGCCATACCTGTCGGTCCACCGTGGACAAACGTGATGCACGGCGGTTTCTCTCCCTCAGGTCCCGTAAAGTTCGGGTTCGTCGGTGGGTAGAATATGGCGTATAAAGGCTGTCCGTCTGGATTCGTCAAGCTGAGTGGGTTCGGGACGGAGAAGAATGCCTTGTCGATTTTGACAGGGTCTGTATCGGATTGTCCGCCAGCGAGCACTGTAAACGTGGTCTCGCCTGACTCGTCCAAGACAATCTCAACAACTGCGGAAGGCTCGTCGGATTTGGTGCCTATGAAGACCGCAGAGCGTGAACCAGTACGTCGGATGTTACCCATGACAACATACTCGGTCTGTATCTCTTTCAATGTTCCAGCGATCAGATCGAGGAGGAAGAGCACATAGCGACCATCGCGTATCGGAACGACATACGCTGTCGAGCTCGTCAGTACGGCAGAGGATGACATGCCCAAGTTCCAGTCCGGTTCTGAAAAGTCCATCTCAACAGGAGAAGAGAATACCGCACGTGACTCGGACAAATCGTCAGAGAGATCGATGATCCATGGGTTCTGGAATCCCGATTCGTCAGAGAAAAAGAAGAGTGTGTTTGAATCCACCCATTGAGGTCGGACAGCACTCTCTTTCGTATATATTCCTTTTATCTTCTTCGAATTTTGCAGCTCCAGGGTCTTGTCTTCGGTGATGGAGACGTCGGCGACATAAACCTGCGCTCCATCCCATGGCATGTCGGGATGATTCCACTGGATCCAGGCAAGGCGGGTCCCATCTGAATTAAACGCAGGCGCAGCATAGAAGTCCGCACCGGAGACAAGCGGTTGGATTGACACAATCTCTGTATTAATCGTTACGAGCGTGTTTACCACGTCAGATGGTGCCGTAGCGTTCGTGTGGTCTTCCAGTATCGATACCAGAAGTTGCGGTGCAGCTGGATGGACTGCGAAATTGGCGTAGCGGTAGTTCTCGTTCTCTATTAACAGAGAAGTTTCATTAGCTAAGCTCCTTCGCGTTGGAGAAGTACGAAGGGAATTGAAGAGATTCATTGTCTATAGGCGGAACGGCAGAAGTCGTGTATTCTACACGTGTCATAACGTTTTCGAAAGTTCAAGTCTTCCGAGCTGTGGAGCAAGAACTCACCGGGTGTAACGGGACTCGGTTCTGCGCCAGCCGCATTGGTATCGACTTTGTAGACACGCATGTCGGTGAAATTCGAGAAAAATACCACGCCTGCGCGGACAATGCTGCTCGCGCCGCCATATTCGTGCACAGCCGAGCGTGCATTCCAGCCTTCACCGAATATGTCTTTCTTTGATGAAGCGTCTACAATAACATCGCGTCCTCCTTCAGAAGGACGTTTCTCGATGTAATAGATCGCATTGCCATCGGGATGGGCTTGGGAAGGGAGCGGGTCCACAAGGACATCGTCGAACGAGACAGCGGCTTTTGCAACGTATTCAGCGGAGATGGGCGAGTCCCAAGTACCAAATGGAGCCATTGCAGTCCAGTCCAATACAGCTGAAAGACGTCGAAGGAGTGCGAGTAATTTATACCCTTCGAAAGCGAATATTTTGGTATCCAGAAGACATGGAGTACTTCCTCTGAGACAAGCTCGTTGGCACGAAATCCTCCGATCTCTTGGAAGCCTGTCAGATTCGTTTCAACATGAAAGTTACTCCTCTTCTGGTACTACGTCACTCCAGTTCTCGCTTGACCCGGGAGGTAATACACCTTCCTACGTGACGTGAATCTGGTGTCTGAACGTAACATTGGCAATGAACCCGTGCATAATAGATGGCTTCTGGTGGAGGCGCTCTTCCGCGAACGGATAGATGAAGTATTCTTCCAGTCTTCAGGTATGAACTAACTATGTGATAATTACATATTAGAGTGCCTTCCATCCCTTCTGCATCAGCAAGGTGGGAAATGCTAACTATTATCAGCACCCACCAATGTCACCATGCAAAAGTAACTTCCAGTGCATGGGGATCGGGTTAGGAATCGCCAAGTGCTACGGAATTTGATTCGACGCCATGAGCATCTTTAATGAACTTCCATTCTCAACTAAAAGGGAACTGAAGGTGGCCAAGTCGGCGAAGAGAATGACTTCAGTCCCCAACGGCACATCATGGTCGTCTGGAAACTTGCGTGACGTGATAGTTTCTGTTCAGCGTGACGCGGTTCTACTACAGGTGCTCGTCACGTGCACTTTGACCCCGACACGTCTCTTGCTCTACTCGCCTCTCCGAGACGACGACGACGACGACGCGATGTATAGTATATATCAGCGCTTTAGCAACATCTTTGCACTGCTATCAACATGCATGCTCGTACTGTTCGGTGCAATATCGCTGTCTTCGTTCCTATTTACCGCAGATCCGAGGGGCACTCTTGCGATCACTAGCACAAATGTCCATCCTGGCAGAAACAATCACTTCCACCAGAGGAATCACGAATTCAGTTTCATCAGATTCAATGCATTCGCTGGTACGTATCCATATGCCGCGATCTTGAACTTGCCATGAGCTGATCAGTGGATCTGGTGTTGACGTACAGATCTAACGTCACTCTTCAACTGGAACACGAAACAGCTATTCTTGTATGTTGGTGCAGAATTCACAAGCGCCGACGGAACTCGAAATGAAGTCGTTATATGGGACCGTATCGTACGCCGTAAAGAGGACGCGGTCGTCAATGTTGCTGGAAAATCGAAATACGTACTCCGTGATATGGCCAGAACGTTTGAGTCAGTCCAGTTCCATCTTTCTTTTGTATCGTCGGATATACTGACCATGCTCCGATATTCTTAAGGGGTGTCTCTCCCGCGAACTACACGCTCAAATATAACGTGATGCCTCACATTGGGCTGTTGACTTACGGAGAGGCAGCTCGAACGGTCGAATCGATACCCTTTCCTGTTGCCCAAAAAAGGGTCACATAATGTATGCCTCTCGTATGAGTAATTATTGAAGTATTGGATGGATGATCATCTTAGACTTTCAATTCTTGTCCACCGTCCCCAAGATAGATTATTGGTATAAAGATTACTGAAACAATGCATGAAGGGCGGTTTATCTTCGGCCTCTCAACACAGGCCTGAGAACATCCGGTTCTTTCTTTACCTTGAAGGTGCCTATCACTAGCGGTGTTTCTTTCTTCCAAGCCAGGTTCCGTTCTCTCCGGAAAGCGCGCCTCGGCGGTGTGCTGAGACCGCTGTGTACTGTCCTTCCTATAGTCGTATTTGCTATTACTTCAGGTCGAACACTGCCGGATCACCGTCTCTGTCCCTATCTGTGCCTACTCGTGTCTTCCATTAACACTCACGCGTAGATGCAACGATCCGTTTGTTGTCCGGGATGCGTAGGCTCATGCTTTGTCTTCTTTTTCCGTTGTTCATCTCAGGCTATTCATAAATTCCGCGTCTGATATCGGTATAGTTCTCGTAAATCCCGGTACAACTGGACATGCTTGCGATGGCCGCGTTGAGATTCAATGATATGGTACCACGCAGTAGAAACAGGGAAAGAGATTCTGAGATTCTGGGTGACCTCGAGAACAAATAAACAAGTCACAGGTTGAAGATGAAAGTGTATAAAAGGAGACGCAGAAGCGTATCTTTTCTCCATCGCACTGCGAACTCAGCTCCAATTGCAACTCGAACTTGAACCTGACCTACTGCGCTTTTCATATAGCCATGAAGTCTGTCGCCGCTACTCTTACTCTTCTCCTTGCATCCCTCGCTATCGTTGGAGCAGCACCTACCCCAGAGGTGGATTGTAACGACCATCCCCAGCATTGCCTCCGCAAGCGCGAGCCCGTCCCAGTCCCAGCTCCTTTCCCTGAGGTGGACTGCGACGACCATCCTCAACACTGCCTGCTTAAGCGCGCCCCGGTCCCTGCTCCAAAGGATGGTGACGACATCAGTGCTGTAAGCTCTTCTTGTTTCTGTAACCTTTATAACGTCAATTTATCCTGGTCTTCAAACTCCGCAGGCATACGGTGGGTCTCAGGTTTGGTGGAAATAGAGTCAGATTCGGGGCTTGGCACGAGTAATGTTGTTACGGCGTGTGTTTGTGCATCATACAGAGTAATGCTTTATCTCGTATCGGAAGGAATTACGCTTTCAAACTATCTGTATTTCGTTTGAAGTTCGAAAGCAACAATTCTGGCCTAGTGTATGCAACGATACTTCCATTTATTAGTATTCTACTTCCAAAAAAAAAGGGAGAGTTGAGCTAGTACGATACACCAACTCAGAGCAGTATCCTGAAGACATGATCATGCACTATGCATACATTTAGCATTTTTTTTCATAGGCTTTTTCCGTTTTATTCTGCTTCATTTTTTCATTGCTACTGCCTATTGTGGCTCAGCGGGCTGGGACCCCTCATCATTTCCAAATCGGGCTTGGGAGGCGTGGGAGAGTACCACCTTCTCTTTTTCACGAGAGTGCATTATCGATCCTCGTCTCTAGTCGTTCTTTGCGCAGACATCGCCAGCAGTAAGTCTCATCGTCTTTGCATCTTCTACCTTATTCTTCATGGTCCATGGATGCACCGATCTAATGTTCAACTTCGTTTCGACGCTTACGTTCCTCTGTTTCACAGCTCATTACTGAAAGACCTGAAAGTTATGCAAACTACGAGGGACCAGTCCTTGTCGATTGCTCTGATCATCAGGCGAGTTGCCTCTTCACAATGCCAAATTTCCTCGCCTTTCAAGGTTATGAGGTGGCGCAGCGATCTCAAGGGATCACCAAGCCAATGGACGACTGAAGTCAGCCGCTCGTATATTACATCGTAATCGCACGGGAGCAAATAAACAAAGGAAACAGAAATACAGGCTAAACAACGAAATCAAAGCAGAGTTCCGGAGTAGGTTATTATCGAAGTATATCGACAGTGGACCCAAGCATTGAGAGCTGCGGACGCGACGCGCCTACTCTTCACGCATCGATTGCTCGGGCGAAGCAAGCCCTGATATCCTCCCCGATCGAATTGCATCGACGAGACCCTGATCCGGCTCAGGAGCCAGACTCCGATATCTGCTGGTGGCCATCTCGGCCTCGACGTCAGCTTCGTCATCGGGTCTGTGTCCTGCTGCTGGCGCAGATACGCCCGATTCATGGCGTCTCGCTCGTCTTCGTCGGGGATGGCATCGAGGGGAATCATCGCGTCGAAGTCATGGTGAAGAAGAACTTGATCGTCTTCTTCTACGCATGGCGGAGGGGGAGTCAGAAGTGATTCGACCGATGAACTCCGTGGCTCGATACTTTCCCGTTGTTCTGGTGTCACACGGTCGACGGACGTGTGACGCTCGTTGATGATAACCAATAACCAGTCCTGATCGACATCCTCGTTCTTAACCAAAGGTACATTCGAGGAACCCTCATCATCGCGTTCTGGCCTGTCTGCATTGGACGGACCCGATCTACTCCCAACCAGCGTCCCTTCTGAGGACTCCGTCTTGGTATCGGAACCGGACGTTCGTCCCGCACTTTCACTGTTGGACAGAGCAGCGGCTTCCTGGGTACGTCTCCGAATGCGCCGAGAATTCGACGCCTCGGGTGCATCTTCACATTGCTCCTGGGTGCGAGTACGCTTTCTCCGGGACTGATCACGCCATTCTACAATGCGACTGGCGTCATCTGTTGATGAGCATTGGCCTCGAGGAATTGCGTTTCGCATTTTAGACGCTAGACGCGCTGAACGCCTAAGTATCTGGCAAGAGGGGCTAGCATTGTGTTCATCCGCCAGAGAAGTTTTCGATATGATGGCGTTACAGTACTTCGCGCCGTCAGCTGGGCCATCAAATTTGCGTCGGACGCGACGTGCGTTCGCTCTGGGAGCAGCTTCAGACTCGGGTGCGTCCTCGTCGGTTTCCCTATTTCTTTTTGCTCCTGCCTTGCTTGAACGGAGGGTACGACTTTGTCCTTGGACTCCTCTGACGATGGGCTCTGCGATGAACAGAATGATCGCAACGGTGTGGATGCAATTGTGCCAAAGCGCATAAGGCAGCAATCGTTAATAAGCGTACGAACTGGTAAAAAGTGAAAGATAGTTACCTGACGGTCCGGTGAGGCTTGTACTAAATTTCAGGCCACGGTTCTGCTTGGTGGCCTGGTCACCTTGCCGTGGCTTCGTTCCGCCTGCGATGGAACCGATGAACATTAGATCACGACATGCAGAAGTAATGGATGCTCACGAGATGACTTTCGACCAATGGGTCGTTCACCTTTGTCTGATTTTGGGACAGCGGCACGAGATCGAGTACGCGCGAGCTTGTCCTCTGTAGAGATTTCCGGTTGAAGAGCACTGCTGCTCTTCGTGCGTCTGCTGCGAGCAGAGGCCTGTTTATCAGCAGCGACTCTCGCCACGTCTCTATGGACGACGGTGTTCGCGCCGTGCCTGCTATTGCCGGCCTTTGGCATTGCGTCGGAGCCACCATCGACGGACACGCATGACTTACACATGGAACGAGTTAAAACCATTGTGATGAGGATGCGAAGTGAATTGAGTAAATGCAACGAGGAGCAAGGCGCTAGAAAAGCTGGAAACAGGATGTTTGAGAAGGGGATCGTGGAAGTTCTTTGCAAGGAGTTGGAGGAGGATAAGGGCGTGACTTTGAAGGCGGTCACGTTCTTTGGCCAACAACAAGCCACGGTCTAAGCTTTTTTAAAATTTAAACTCCGCTTCTTTGGTTGAACGCGTTTAGAAAACACGTGACCGTTCCCGGTTGCTTCGAGGCTCGCTCAATGTGGAAATGAAATTCCATTGATTATTGGAGTGATTGAAGGACTCCTCGACCGAGGCTGCACTTTCAGAGTCTGTGATGCGATATGGCCTGATCTTAACGCCAAGCCCGGTGCTGGCCGTCAAGCTTTGGGGTGAAAGCGTGACATTCTTCAAGCGTGTTTGGCCCAAATGCTTTCTCTTAAAGAAACCTCATTATTTCCTCCTTGGAGGTAATATTCGTGCACCGAGTTCTAGTAATGGAAACTTATGGGATACTAGTACACTAGAAATATCCATGTTTTACCCATTATTCGTTTCTTTGCAGAGGCGCTGGAGACTCCAAACGGGATGACGGCGTTCCAACCTTTCGGCAGATATATTGCGATATGTCCGGAGGTTGGAACAAAAGCCATAAAGCCCTCCGCTGCATTGGCTAAAGCCAGAAAAAAAGGATGGAATCTAGAAGTGCGGCGCTTAATATAAAGAGGTACAGGCTTGAGGTTATGGATAGATCCCATACAAATAATCTGGTCTATCCATTCTGAACTGTACACTTTCTAAACCGTAATTCTTATGTCCTTCTTGACTCATGATCAAAGTTTCGATTGGCCAGCAGGGCTACGCCAGAGGGCAGCAGAAATGTACCTCCGTCGAGCCGCATTGTTTCATGGTGCGGACTCGGTGTTCCCAGTGATGGCCAACTGCGGTCTGCGCAGAAACCACAGCTTCCCCGTTCACAGAGTCGCTTGAGTTGACATTTCGAGTGAGTATAGCAAAAAGATACGGGCTTGTGGTCGCAATTGGTGGACGAGCCATGCTTGTAAGCGTCGCAGATTCCACCGCGCTTAAACTCAACGATACCGCAGTCGCTCTTCACGATGACCGAGCCGCCCTACGGTAAACAGTCAGTGAAGGCGGGATACTGCTGATCGTGTGGAGTGTGTGCTGATGGAAATGGTACGTATGCTACGTGTAGTGCCGAAGTCGATCTCACTGCCTCGATCATCGAAGGGTGAGACACGGGTCGCACTTACAAGAGCGACGTGCGCAATAGCAATGGTTTGAGATAGGGATGTTGCGTCGAACAAACATTCCGAGTTATGGGTTTCTGTTTACGGTATATTAACCGGAAATAGAATCAAGTTTTGTGGCTTGTCACGAGAATGCTGTTATCTATATGTGTTTGTGTGAAATGCAGAGTATTGTTTTAGTAAATATTGAGGGGAATAAGGGTTCGACCTATCATTAAAAAGTCGGAAATAATGACTCTGACCCGGTACGGTACCTAACATTCGACTCCCTAAAGGCACTCTGAAAAAGAAAAAGAAGAGAGAATGTCGGGGTATTACAATACACCCACTTGAAGCAGTATAAGCACATACAGTACTATGTCTGAGTTTGGCATTTACCTAGGATTGTGTGCTGTTATGCTTCAATGCTAAGCCGTTGTCACGAACTCGTCATCGTTTCCAAATCGGGCGTCGAAGGCGTGGGAGAGTAGCTTCAGGACCTTTCATCACTCACAAGAAAAAAGATTGCATTTCCCGTATCTACTGTCATCTGAAGTTGTTATTTGCTCAAATGCCAACGGGTGTAAGTCAGGCCATCTTTTCAGTTGTACTTTGGCTTCTTTATTACCAGGATGTTCCATCGATCTGATTACTTCATCCCAGACGTTTACGTTGCATGTTTCGCATCTCATCACTGAAAGACCTGAAAGGTATGTGGTCTACGACAGACTTCAAGATAGATCAAAGACGGACCTCTTCCTGTCTTTTGTTCTCGACTTCGAGTCAATCATCTCACCTCGGCGCTAAGGTGTTCTCGTTATCCAAGTTCATGAGGTGCCACAGCGATCTCGAGGGATCACTTGGCCGAGGAGCGACTGAAACCAGCCGCTCGTATATAATATCTTTATAGTACAGGTACAGGGAGAAACAAACAAAGGAAACAAAAAAATACAGAGGAGAAACGAGGTATCGAATCAAGGCAGCATTCTGAAGTAGGCAATCGTCGAATTACACCCAGGCATTGCGAGCTACGGAGCCGTCGCGCGCCTATTCCTCACGCATCGATCGCTCGGGCGAAGCGAGGCCTGATATCCTCCCTGACCGAATTGCGTCAGCGAGACCCTGATCCGGCTCAGGAGCCAGACTCCGATATCTACTGGCAGCCATCCCGGCCTCGACGTCAGCTTCGTCATCGGGTCTGTGTTGCTGCTGGCGCAGATACGCCCGATTCATCGCGTCTCGCTCGTCTTCGTCGGGGATGGAATCAAGGGGAATCATCGCGTCGAAGTCATGGTGAAGAAGAACTTGATCGTCTTCCTCTACGCATGGCGGAGGGGGAGTCAGAAGTGATTCGACCGATGAACTCCGTGGCTCGATACTTTCCCGTTGTTCTGGTGTCACACGGTCGACGGACGTGTGACGCTCGTTGATGATAATCAATAACCAGTCCTGATCGATATCCTCGTTCTTAACCAAAGGTACATTCGAGGAACCCTCATCATCGCGTTCTGGCTTGTCTGCATTGGACGGACCTGATCTACACCCGACCAGTGTCCCTTCTGAGGACTCCGTCTTGGTATCGGAACCGGACGTTCGTCCTTCACCCGCAATGTTGGACGGACCAGCGGCTTCCTGGGTACGTCTCCGAATGCGCCGAGAATTCGACGCCTCGGAAGCATCCTCACGATGTTCCTTGGTGCGAGCGCGCTTTCTCCGGGACTGATTACGCCGGTCTACGATGCTCTCAGCACCTTCTGTTGATGAACAGCGATACTGAGGGACGGGGTTTGACGATTTAGATGCCAGACGTGCTGAACGCCTAGGTAGCTGGAAAGAGGAGCCAGCATCGTTTTCGTTTTCCGGAGAAGTTTCCGGTATGATAGCGTTACGTTGCGCCGCCTGGTCAGAAGGACCATCAACTCTGCGTCGAACACGTCGTGTGTTCGTTCTGAGAGTAGCTTCGGACTCGGGTGTGTCCTCGTCGGTTTCCCTATTTCTTTTTGCCCCTGCCCTGCCTGAATGACGGGCACGATTTTGTCCTTGGACGACGACGGGCTCTGTGATGAACAGAAGGATAGAAACGGTGTAGATGTGATTGTATCGAAGCGCATAAGGTAACAATCGCTAATAAGCGTATGAACCGGGAGAAAGTGAAAGATAGTTACCTGACGGTCCGGCCAAGCTTGCATCGGATTTCAAGCCACGGCTCTGCTTAGTGGTCTGGTGGCCTTGCCGTGGCTTCGTTCCACCTGCGATGGAACCGATCAACATAAGATCACGACAGGCAGAAGTAATGGATGCTCACGAGATGACTTTCGACCAATGGGTCGTTCAGCTTTGTCTGATTTTGGGACAGCAGGCACGAGATCGAGTACGCGCGAGCTTGTCCTCTGTGTAGATTTGCGGTGTTAGAGCACTGTTGCTCTTCGTGCGTCTGCCGCGAGCAGATGCGTGGTTATCAACAGCGACTCTTGCCGCGTCTCCATGGACGACTGGTGTTCATGCTGTGTTTGCTGTTGCTAGGACTTTGGCGTTGCGCCGGAGCCACCGTCGATGGACGCACATTCCTTGCACATCGAGCGCGTCAGAACCATTATGATGACGATGTAGACGAAAGAGTAATTGCGAAGGGGGGAAAGACGCTTGGAGGCGCTGGAACGAGGTGTTCGGTAAGGGGATCGTGAAGGTATTTTGCAAGGAGTTGGAGTTGGACTAAAACCGTGACTGTAAAGGCGGTCACGTTCTTTAGCCAACAACAAGCCACGGTCTAAGCTTCCCTAAAATTTGAACTCCGCCACTTTGATTGAACGCGTTTTGGGGATCACGTGACCGTTCTGACTTCTCTTCTGCGCTGAGGTTAGGTTCGAAGCTCGAAATTTAATCGTACGGCAGAATGAAATGTCATTGATTATTGGAGTGTTTGAGGGACTCTTAGACCGAGGCTGCATTTAGAGAGCCTTTGATGCGGCATGCCCTGATCTAAACGCCAAGCGCGGTGCACCAGTCATCAATGCACCAGTCATCAAACTTTGGGGGTGAAAGCATGACATTGTTAAAGCATGTTCAGCCCAAATGAATTTTTTAAAAAGGCCCTTATTATTTCAAGTGCACCTTCATTCGAGAAATTTTCATCATTTGAATTGGTACATGGACTTGACCTCCAAAGAAATGTCCGCGTTCTATCCATCGTTATTTACTTTAGAAAAGCACTGGACACTCCAGATGGGGTCAAGTCACTTTCGTCATCCTTCTATTCAAACTTCTTCCAGATCTACCGCGATATGTTCAGAAGTTGGAACAAAAGCCATAAAAGATCTCCATCGCATTGGCCAAAGTCAAAAACGGTTGGGATCTATAAGTGCAGCGCTAAGAGGAAGAGGTCTAGGCTTGAGGTTAGGAATAGCTACAAAAATACAATTTGGTCTATCCATTTCTCTCATGTTCATGTTTTGGATATCTGAGCAGTTCCTTATTCAACTTAGTGTTGATTTCGCAATCAAGTATATTTCTTTCTCGAAACATGCATACTAAATACTACACTTTCTTGACCTTTTAATCGTTATTCTTATATTCTTGACTTATGATCGAGGCATCGACTGGCCAGCTGGACTACGCCAGAGAGCAGCAGAAGTGAACCTCCGTTGAGGCGCATTGTTCCGCGGTGCGGATGCAGTGATCCCAGTGACAACCAAACCATCTGGGGTCTGCGCAGAGACTACAGCTTCCCTATTCACAGAGTCGGTTGGATTAAGACTTAGAAAAGGGGATAGCAAAGGGATACCGACTTGTAGCCGCAATGGCGTGCGAGCCACGCTCATAAGCGCCACAGATTCCACCGCGCTTAGAGTCAATGACACCGCAGTCGTTCTTCACGATGACCGAGTCGCCCTATGGTAAAGCATTCAGTGAAGGCGGAACGCTGCTGGCCGTGTACAGCGCGTGCTGATGGAAACGGTACATACGTTACGGTACCGAAATCGATCCCATTGCCTCGACCGCAGACGGCTGAGACGTGAGTCGTACTCGCGAGAGCGATGAGAGCAATAACGATGGTTTGACAGAAGAATTTTGCGTTAAAATTTGTGAGTTGTGGATCTATGTTTATTATAGGATTGCTGTCGTCTCGCCAGCAGATCGCCTTTCTTTTATACCTTCTCTGAAAACTGCTGAATAAAAAGCACGACCAGGATGGTGTACGCTTGCTCTATGGTCGATGATCAGCTGTACATGTTGGGCGGGAACGAGCAAAGTCCTTTCACAATTCGGAACTTGATGGTACCTCGAGAAACCAGACAAACGTTTTACAGCTGATTCATTCGGGTTTTATGTGAGCAAAGATGCGTGCGAAGTGAATATAGAAGACAGCAGACTGCCGCTCTAGTATATAGGAAGGTAGACATTGAATTCATACTTTTCAGTCCCCTTTCGGATTGTAGTCCAATCCCAGTTCGATTAAAACTATGTCTTCGGCTTTTCATCCGACTCAGGAACAACAGCATTATTCCTGTGCAGAACGAGTTCTATGAACATAGGAACTAGGATCGGGTCAAGCGCATAGTTAGGAGCCTCGCGTACCTTCAAGAAGAAAATGGCATTGAAACAGGTTGCTTCGAGACCCTGTCAGGAAGGCAGATCTTACCAGGAGTAATAAGCAGATCAGGAGTGCGTGCATTCAAACGTCAATAGAAAAGGTGTCAGAATTTAGCTTTTATCTTAAGTATGACATACACTGTATACATACCTTTCGGTCCCAATTCGACCTGTGTTCCAACTCTAAATTGACTAAAATTAGTACTTCGACTTTTCCTCCGACTCGACTGAAGAGCCAGAGGTCTATATAGTGTTCCCGTCCAGAAGAAATTTCATGAAACATAGGAGGAAGCAGTCGTAGGTCATGCGAGTGGCCAGGAGTCTTTTACACGTTCAAAGCGAAGAAATAGCATCGGAATAATCTATGTCGCGACTCTGCCAGTGCTACGGCGAAAGACCCTGCTTGTAGTGCAAGACAGATCAGAAGAGTTGTTGTTGCGTAGAGTGAGAGCTAATTTGTTGGGATTATTTGCCACGGTAGAGTCGTCAGAGTTAATTTGGAAAAGAGCTTTATAGGAGCAATTATGGAACCATTGCGGTCCATTAGGACGGAAGACGAACAGGGTGTGGTGCACGTTCAAGACGGTGTATAAGTTCGGGATCAAATCAAGAAGACTTCGAACAGGCAAAATGTATATAAGTGGATTCGTTCTGTTTATAGGTCGTGCCCCGTCACTGGCAGAAGAGGGCAGCTTCAAGTCGATGCCTGGCTGGAATGCGACACGACACCGCGTGATCGACACGCTGATCAGCGGTGATTGAACTCTACCAAATATAGCTAGAACGTGCCTCGTGACTTGCCTTCCATACTTTTTCCCCCTGATGCGACGCTTTTACCGCTCTCCGTCCGACCACCACCAAATTAGAGTCTGCTGACCATGTTTTTGCCTTCTGCCGTTCGCTTGCACATAGATGCATCATGTTATTCGTCTTCTTTTCTCATCTTGCTGACAGTAGTTATGGAAAATAAATAAATAACACGGTCCGCTCCATGTTCTTTTCCTACCAGTCAAACGAACGTCATTTCGAGCGGCTAGCAGCGGGGCTATAAATACTGATGACTGTCGACTTTTCTCCTTCTCTCGTCGTCGACTTGGTACGACCTGACGTGCCATCGCCATGTTGCTCAGCCTGTTGCTCGTTGCCAGCATCGCAAGAGCTCAGACAGTCTCCGTCTCTGTGCCATCCACGGCTCCGTCCTCAGCGGCAGTGCTTGACGCTGGTTTAGTTTCGTTTTCCATCGAGCAAGACAGGTGGACAGACTGGGCAGGCACCGGCGCGCCCAACACATTCTTCGTAAACACTCTTGAAAATCTCGCCGAGCGCACAGGAGCGCCGCCTTGGATCCGCATCGGTGCTAACTCAGAGGACCACACGGACTTCAGTTTCGGCGCGAAGGTGAGCAGTGCTCTGCGCTAGCCCAGTGCCTTACGAACTTATGATCTTCATCTCCTCCCAGTTTTCAGAAACTATTTTCCCTGACCCCACTGCTACGATGCCCTATCCAGAAGCGACGAATATAACCGTTGGAGCGGCATATTACACCCTTGCCTCACATCTTCCGCATGGATCGCGTGTTATTTGGGGCGTCAATCTCGGCACCAACAACATCACCGCCGCTTTCCTTGAAGCACGTGCGGTCCGCGCTGCATTTGCTTCTCCCGAAGTGAGAGCGAACGGTGTGAGTCTCGAAGCTGTCGAGATTGGGAATGAGCCTGATCTGTATGGGAACAACGGACATCGAGATCCGAGTACGTGGGATGTGCAGGAATACGTGAAGGAGTACGTATTCACTCAGTTTCATTCAGCTCTTCGTTCTCTGGACTTAGATCTGCGTATATCGGAATGGATCGCCTGACTGAAAACGTAGGTGGACGGAGTTCGCACGAAATGTGTCCGTTGCCGCGGGCGTGAGCGATTCTGGACCGAAGTTCTTCGGACTTGCGTTCAGCCATAATGCTCATTCTGGATCGTCTTCTGGATTTTCCTTTGACAATGCTGTCGCGAGCGGACTTCTAGATTCTCCTGAAGGGCAACTAATCAGCGAGTGTGTTTCTACCCGTTTGATGCGAATTTATTCTTTTACTAACACTCAAGTGACTGCAGGATCTCCCAGCACATGTACTTTGGTGTGTTTGCAATCTATCGTACTCAAGCTCTATAGTCAATATCATTTTCTTGCAGGAAGTGGCGTAGTAGGTGTAGCAAATCTTCCTTCACTCATGTCCAAGAGTGCGATTCGTGGGAATGTGACGGTGTTGGGCGAGGATATCGGATCTGTGCAAGCCCGTGGGCTTGATTTTGTTATGGGGTGCGTATCTCGGATCTTTTACTTTAGTGATTGGGTTCTTCCTTTTTTTGGTGATTATGTGACTTTTCCCTTGTCGATCCCACGAGTTTTGAGCCACAATTCAATGTGTTTCTTGGACATACCATTGTTTACCATTTAGTTACTACCTCAGTTGACGGTGCAGCACACCTCTAATCACTCGAATTTATGCCTTTATAGTGAGACAAACAGCTACTTCAGCCACGGAGCACCGGGCGTTAGCAATGCGGCGGGAGCGGCAATCTGGTTGGTAGATTACACGTTATTGGCCGCGTCAATGGGCGTGAAGCGGATGCATTTCCACGAGGGGATTGGGTTTCGGTACAATTTGGCGAGTCCTATTCTCGGTTTCACTTCGATCTTCTGAACTAATTCGAGATTTCTTCGAAATCTAGATCCAGCCCATAACCTTAACTCGCTCAATTATTGACGCATCGCCACTCTCGTCTCCGTTACCTCCGCACATCCAACCAGCATATTACGGTGCGCTGATCGCAGCCGAAGCGGTCGGGACATCCGGCTCTTCGAGTATCGTTCAGCTTGATATCTCAGATGATGCGTTGAGCGGATACGCGGTGTTCGAGGGCAATAAACTCAAGAGAGCCGTGTTGATTGATTCTGTGGCATTCTTGAGCGGGGATGATGAAAGAGGTGGAAGGAACGTCACATTGAGCTTTGAAGGAGGAAACATAGGTGGGAATGTGAATGTGAAACGATTGGCTATAGGGTACGTACTCAAGTCTGTCCTGTTACAAGCTTTTTCCGAGTCATCAACATCAACCCTTCCGTCTGGTATCTATAGTCACGCAGACGACACGACCGGAATAACTTGGGCAGGCCAGTCTTTCGATACAAGCGATGCTCGGCCGAGTGGCCAGATCAAAACGGAGACACTGTCTGTCGAGAATGGAAACGTTGAGGTAGGGATCCAGGATACAGAGATTGTTTTAGTGAGTTTTTAAGTCGGTAGTGGGCACGATTGATGCGGATGATGTCGCTATGTTTGATGTTGCTAATACCAGAATATGATGAAGACGACGACGACGACGAGTTGGAGATAGTCCATGCGTGTCTTGTAATCGATGATGATGCTGTAACGATAGGGTGCAATACAATCCCTGCCCGTAGGTGAGAACAATGCCACTCACAGTTTTGATGGAAGAAGCTTTGTTGAGAATCTGAGGGTGAAACGATCAAGTTTCAGGTGAGCATCTAGTCTTCTCCTTCTCATTTCTTCTCATCATGTTATGGTTTGTCCGGACGTTTCCTTTGTTATTCGACAACTTAGACAGTTCAACAGCATAAACTCGGTAGGCTAATCTTTCGGGACTAATGACGCTCAGTATAAGCGGTGGAATCGACTTCGCGACTTATCAAGAAAGAAGTAAGGTCTTGTCACCGTAAAATTTGATTCAGGGGATGCTGTGATTACTGGTGAATTTAGCTCCATAGTCGTTGTGCCGTGCACTTGGGATCGCTAAGATCCGCCCCTCAACTCAACATTGTTACACTTTCTTCCCATCTAACGGCAAAACTGTATGGACGCGATGGTACGGCGCGATGCAACGTACTTCAAATTACTCGTTCCGTGCTCTCATCGCTACTTCTTTGGAGATTCTTCAAAGCGAGTCGATCCTGCTGGATGGTAAAACTGAGCCTGCTAGCAGCGAGCTCATCAACTGGATCGTCAGGTGCTTGTTCTAGGTCAGTATGGCTTGCCGTTGTTGACAGGAACTAGTTTTGAACTTACAGGTCACCAGACGTTAGGATTTCTTTGAGCCCTGATCATGACTTCACCGACGTGTTAACTTTGCTGCACATCCCGTCTGTTGTCTTGATAGTCCTGTCGTCTCAAATGGCATTTGGTACTGATGGCTCTGGGAACTCGGTGATGCATCACGATGTTTTGTCCATGATGCACTCCATTCGCGAACTGCCACCAGTGCAACATGCGGCACTTTATACTTTTAGCCGTCTAGCAACCTCATGATCCGATATGGACATGCATATTTGTCGCACGACGGTGAGATACCAATCGCATGTGGTGCGTAGGTTGATGCTGCCTATATGTTCTATGTATAGTGTCTCATAGGATCCAGGGTTCTTTAGTATATATCAAAAGAAGCTTCGTTCTAGAAACCAAGTGTTGTCGTCCTACACTCCATGAAAAGTGTTGGCAACTCGCCTATCTATGTCATTATCTCCTCATTCCGAAAATGATCCTGTTTATTCCAGCCAGGTCACGTCCATCGTCTTAGACCTCTATGTTGATCAGAACATTCAGGTTGCAACTTTCACACTTCTGGTGTATGACGCTAGTAAGCATAACGTTTCTCGTCTCGTACAAGCATTGTCATGTATTATAGTTATTACGATAGATTCTGAGGGGAGTTTCCGCATCGATGGCTCTGATATGTACATATTTACTCATTTTGTGTGTATAGGCGAAGTATTTTTGGGTACTTGCGAGATTTCTAATCTCGGTCAAACACAACCCTCATTTTTTGTAACATTTCAGAGAAAACCGAAGAAACTGGTCGACTTCGTTTATTTTGTAGTGTGTATCGAACTTCTGGGAGATGCATGCCCTCTAATGATAACATACTAGAATCGATATGCAGGAATTCTTGGTGTTGCCGCTTCGGCTTGTAGTGAGTAGTAAAAGGCTCGATATCCCTCAGGGCGAGGCTCACTTCCTTTGTATAGTGAGAGTGATAAACCCGACTCTCCGAGAGTGAGTTTTCAACATATCCTATTATGAATGGCGACTAATCTTGGAACGAGCAGTTGTAAGAGGCCAAAACTAGAATGTAACCTTGTCGTGAACAATACATTATAGGCAATTTTGACAAATGGAGTTACGCTATAAGCAGTGAGTGATTCTGGAGCTTTTCTTGCATGTGTCGCTAATCTGCCTGATAGAATGGCTCTATCTCATTCTGATAGATTGCAAGTGACGAACCAGTTGCTCTCAGCCTTGTCCACTAATGAACATCTCAGATATTCTCATGATTCGAGTTCTCGCTCTATATTCTCAAAGTATGTACCAGCACTTGTTAGAGATCATTCTTTTCATCAGTTTACAGATGTAACACTATCGACATGTCTCAAAATCTTACTTGGTCTGGAGGCTGCATTCAAGCTGGTACTGATGATCTATCTGACATCCTTCGACCACCGTAAGTTGTTTGCGTCCCACTATCCACGACCTGACTTTCGCTGCTAGTGGAATTGCAGGAACTTGTGGGAGACGCGAAATTTTGTGCCACCCATATCATGCCACCGTGGCATTGGATAGTTATTGACTGGTACGTGATGCGTGATAATGCTGGGTACGAAGCTCACCTGAAGTAGGACGATCACATTGGTATATGGAATTATACTCATGATATTCGCCCTATACAAAGCCGCCGAGTATTGGAGAATATCGGCCGGTTTCAAAGGTTTCACCCTTCTGAACGTTCTTATACAGGATCAAGTCCTGTACTTCATGCTGTAAGTTACCTCCTCTTAATAGAACAGTTGATTCATGAGCTTGCATAGTGTTTCTTCATGCTCGATCTTCAGCCTCATTACTCTAAAGGTAGAGACTTCGAACTCTTACCTAGCGTCTGGTTTAAGTGCCCTTGGGGACCCCTCATACCTTTCACTACTCGGAAGTCGGATGCTGCTCAATCTGAAGGAAGCCGGAGAGCGGGGCCAGAACCAGGGAACGAGCTATACCATTTCGTGCAAGACGGTGAGCGAGATGGACTTTGCAGACCGAGATAATCATCAAAGGTCAGCTTTTGATATTTTCGTCACCAGTTCAATATTGACTTCGACTCTGAAGCAGAGAGAGTGAGGCGGAAACTGTCGCATCCGCGGATGAGCGCGCAGCAGAGACTCATCTATGAGCATACTTTGTCCTCTTGTCGTTTCTCTGGCTCCGTCAGTATTCTCTGCTGCTTTCAAGCTTCGTCGGTATAATCAACCGAACTTCGTTCGCACCATACATAGACACAAGTAACCAAGCATGCATAAATGTGTATCTGTGACGAGAGAGAAGGGGTGTATGCATAGGTGTAGGAACCACAGATCGTCTCCGGATAACACAAACAAGTACTATCATGAAGCTTCCAGAAACTCCGTACGGAACAAAATACACGCGATACGAAGCCAAGCCTGGGAAGGCGACGAGGCAACGCAAAGGATGAATAAGAAATAAAAGATGATATATGAACCGATGAATGCATAGGAAAGAATGTATCACTGTATACATATATGTATGCATTTATGTATGAAAGTGAAATGGGGAAAATGCAACGTGATCCGCAATTTACATTGAGGAAGAATGTGAGGGAAAAAAGGTGAGAGAAGAACAGATAGCAGTAACAGTAACGGTAACAGGAAGAAAAATAGCAACAGGAGAGGAACGATGGAGAGAAGACATATCATACGAAGAGTTAAAATGTCCTTCGGGAAAAGGGAAGGAATGAGAGAAGGTATTCATTGATTGCCAGTTGCGAAGATGACTTAAGTAACGACTCGGACATTCTGCCACCCACATCCCTAATTAGTACGGCTGCCCTCAATGCGCCCCGTTGACCTTGACTTGCTCGTTCACATGACTCAGGGCAGCATCCGCCTTCTGCAAATCGCGCTCGCTTAGACTCTTGTACGCCCCACCTCCGGGTGTACTCGCGCCTGAACGAATAGAACTTGCACGAGAACGGACCTTCATCACTAGCGGGCTACAGTAGCGACAGAAATGAGGTTAGATAAGCTTATAGGAACCGAAGAAAATAGAAATAGAATGGGCGCATGAAGAGACTCTACGGGCGAAGAACAAAGTAGACACGAGACGAAGTACAAAACGACCGCAGCGGAAATCGGGAAGGAAGAGGAGAACATTACAGAACAAAGAAAGGACATTAAAACGTACAATGGATAGCCTTCCTCCTCTTCCTCTTTCCCTGGCCACATCGTTCCGCGATAGTCACTCGTATTCAATGACTGCATCTGTAACGGCCATTCCCATCAGTAATGGCCACCGTATAGATCCTAAAAGACATCCTTACCTCCTCTGTCAACGTTCCCATATCACCTGGTGTCGCCATCCCGGTCCTAAACTTCGGTGATCCAGGCATCGAAAACGGCATCCTCTCGAGCCCACCAGTGTACTCATACTCTTCCTCATCGTCGGTGAACGAATCAGGATACGCCCTCCTCAACGCCAACTGCCTCGCCTTTGAGTACTCGATTCCCAAATTCTTCCAATCCAGTAACGGACTGAGCCTCTCAACGCGATTGCGCTGGTTGATCCGCTGCCGACGCGTCTTGTTGCAGAACGTCTGCATGAAGTCCGTCAATTGATTCACGGAATCCTCGATCGATTGCATTCTCCTATCGACGATATAGATCCCCTCGTCTGCAGGCTCCTCGATAAGGTCTTGCATGAATGACCCAAACCCGGACAAGTTCGTCGTAATTGATGGTACGCCCATCTATTTATGGAAACAAGATCAAAGATCAAAGTTAGCGTTCAGGTCCAAAGAAGTTTGACGGAAGTAGTAACTGAACAAGATAGGTAATGACGCAAGCGGAACGGGAAACACGTACCACTGTACATTCCGCCGGCGTATAGCCCCACGGTTCGTAATAACTCGGGAACACACCCAAATGACAACCTCTTACGAACTCCTCATAGTCCAATCCCAAAATCGGGTTGTTCGCGTTCAGGAAGTCTGGATGGAAGATAATTTTCACCCGATCATGACGTGAATTGAACAGCTGAACGCGGCGGATCTGATTGAGGATCGGATCATGCGCGTCGTCCGCCATGTTGTGCGTCGTGATTGGCGGAAGAGAGTTACGCTTAAGCGCGAAGATGCGTCGTTTTAGAAGGACCTTGTCTTGGTCTGATAGGAGCGTGTCAATCGATGGGAACTCTGTTCCGGATTCACTAAGGAGAAAGTTGAAGATGGCTCGTGATACGGAATATGAAACAACTCACCCCGAATAACGAGCTGCGTGCTCGAATATGCGTTCGCCTATACGGCTGGTGATATCTGAGACGGTGTCCCGAAGCTGCTTGATAACGGCCTGTCCCTTGAGCGCTTCGACAGTGTAGCTTTGTGTCGCAGCAGGCATGATAATGAATGCAACAACCGTCACTGTTGAGCCAGACTTCTGAAGACGATAGTTCAGTCGTGCCAGCGATTCGATGAACATATCGACGCCCTTATTGCGATATTCATACCGTCCCGCAGTGAACATGTATAATGTATTGTCGATATCGAAGTCATAATGCCCGTAGAAATGACCTCGGATGAATTCGTTAATCTTGGCCTTCGCTCGAGCGTGCAAGTTCTGGAACTCGTGCATGGCTTGGAACTTGACGACGTTAAGGCCATTCGGGACAACACCGTCGGGTTTGCGCTTGAGAAGATGCTCAGCTTCGTACGCGGTGATGTGAGAAACGGTTGTGAAAACATCCGCACAATGCGCCGCGGACCGCTCGATACAGTACCGATGATAGATGCCGCGCTTTCCGGCCTCGTGATCAACGTCGAAGTATTGCAAATTATTGTAGAAATCGACACTTCCCGCACATAGATAACGTCCGAGCAGTGTTGCGTGTGTCGTGAAGACAGTGGTCACGTCGATATGCCTCTTACGACATAAGGGAATTGCCAAGCCGGCTTGCCACTCGTGAAAATGCGCGATAACAGGTTTGTTCAATTGGTGCGACACAAACTGCAAGATGGCAAAGATTCATCGTCAGCCTGACGCAAAAGGCAACTTCAAGGGAAAAAAGGAAAAATCGATCTCACCTCGCCTAAGAACCACGCAACGAGATACCCAAAGACAATAGTCTCATTCGTCTCATGATCATTTGGCGGAGTTGGAATACCAGCCAAATTCCACAGATCGCCCTTCCACTCGTCGAGATGATGGTATGCACTCCCTGTATCAAACAGTAATACTCGGGGTGCACCCTCGATGAGCCAACGCCCGTATAGGATCTTGATCCCACGCGAACGCATCGACTCAATCGCCGCTTTCATATGCTCGTCCTCTGGTTCCTGCGCATCAACCTCCATCGGCGCAGTTTTGTAGCTGAGAGGCCCGATGAGGCAGTATCGGTCCCCATATTCTGAGACTGTTACTGGGACCTTTGTCTTAATGACGGTGTATATACCACCAACTACGCACAGTTGAAGTATGAATTAGCTTCTAGATGATGAAAGGGAGAGGCGCCACTGACCTTTGTTTGCAACCTCCCATGCCGCCTCGAAAAGGAGGGGCTGTTTTATGTCTCGTTTTTCTGGGACAGACATCAGCTACACGAACGACTACGAGCTCACTGCGGCACCGAGCACGGCAGACGAGATGGTGGTAAGAGGAAGAGAAGGACGGGGCGACGCTGGGACGCTTGTGTGTGGCGGAGACCGAGGCTGGCTCAGAGACTCTCGCGCTGGTTCGAATATAAACTTGCTCTCAACTAAGTGACGCAACGGAGTTTAGATCACGTGCACTACGGCACTCCAAGCCGGGCATCCCGACGCAAACCGATCATAAATAAATACGGCTTCCCGCGTTCTCCACTCGACTCGACTCTGGGGAATTAGACTTGCGAAAGCGATAAAATTATATTCCTATCCATGTCCTCGGCCTGACTTTGCAAACTCAACTTGCTGCAATTTCTCGTTTATCCTCTCGATATCGCTCCTGACGAGATATATATTACGCATAACATCCCTGGACTGCCACTTCATATGATTCGACGAGAAGAGTGGATAAAAAAATTGATCACAAGCTCAGCACAGCGGAGATCTAGTCCAAGATCAGCAATTTGCATTCCAAATTTAGCATATTTCTGATCATTCTCTATTATGTATGACATCACACTATCACAACCGACGACTAAGAGAAGTTTGCGATAACAGCACGTTCGCTCCTTCGCAATGCCTCGATTCAGCTACTCGGGAAAATTCCACAGTATGTAATATTTGGAAAACGATGATCGACTTGCCTCCTTATGCAACGAGAATTCGAATACTTACTTCGCCAATTCCAAATCCACCCAGTTATGTAACTTACAATGACCAGACTTCCAACACGAAGGAGTGGAGATCATCCTCTGACTCCAAGACCCGCCATCTTGTTGAGTGGGACCTCAGTATCCACTCTCGATGATAGACGCCAAGCATCAATTGGTAGAAAACTTTAGGAAAATCAACTACACGCGAGATCGGATCTTTCTAACTAAGTATCTCGGAATTATACTTATCTGTTGCACAAAGCATGCGTCATTCCTCAAAATTGTCATGTCGGTCAGACATGGATATCATATGCGGTCTTCGATCTCCTGTTGTAGGATCAACTTCGAGTACGGATTGACATAGAGCGCCAAACCAGCTCTCAACTGCACACGAGATAGAATACCGACAAACGCGGACTTGCATAAGAACAGATGTCGGTACCAGCATAATAAACAAAGATAAGAAAACAAGTACAACGCAGCACAGGCCAGAAAACGAACACATAAAGCTTGGAACATAACAATCTGACGACCTATAAACAAGAAGCCAAGAATATAATAGTGATAAACACCTTTATACGCACCGCCGGAGGAACTGGAATCATGGTTCTGCAACATCATCAGTTGTGCTTGTGAGACCTTCATTTATACTCTCCCTGCATCGCAAGTCGAAATTAGATCTCTAGAATTATTAGAAAAAGAACGAGTATACATTTAATGATTGCTTAGTTCTGCAAAATTCATCGTGCTGAGCGTGCTGCATGAGATGTTTGTAGCTCGTTCCTTAATTCTGACCTCGCTTTCCAGCTTCTTTCAAAATAAACAGCATGCAGTTTCCGTGTAATGAGTGGAGTGAAGGGGTTCCGAGCGGCGCCAAAACAGGGTTCGAGAAGAATAGTTGAACGATGCTGAGAACGGAGCAGGAAACAACAGGAGGCGACTCACAGTATGAAGTACAAAACTTCGTCAGGCTCCTGGCTTGGGAAACAGATGCTCTTAGTTACAAAATAAAAGTGAACTTCATGCGTTTGCTTGTGCCGTTTATGAGGATCCAAATGCTCTTCAACGATATCAAGCGCGTCAGCTGTGGATATAAACGAACAAAGTCTGGAGTTTGAGTACAGCACAATTACTCCGAGAAACAAATCCATCATAAATAGGAGGTGATCCTTCGACCAATAAACAATTCTTGGGAAACATGATACATTATGAACTCAAAACTCAAATCATGCCTCTGTTGCACCTTCGTCCGCGTTTGTGATTTCTTCCATGCCGCTTCCACTGCATCGAAATTGAGTTCAGAACTATCGTATAGGAAAGAAACAAGTGTACCTTTGGTGATTTACTGGATCGGCAAAGTCCATCTCGCTCACCGTCCTAGATGAAACACGGTAGCTCGTTCCCTCGTTCTGGCCTCGTTCTCCGGCTTCCTTTAAATTGAATAGCATTCGGTTTCCAAGCAAGGAAAGGAATGAGGGGTTTCCGAGAGAAGCTAAAATATCCCCAAGGAACGCATTCGAGAAGAATACCCTGAAATAAATTATGTTGAAGACGGAACATAAGATAACGCTGCATAATATCGTCAAAAAATTGCCCCTATTGACAAAAACACAACTTACAACATGAAATACAAAACCTGGTCTCGTACAAGAACTTTGACAAGAGTTAAGCCCTTGAAGCCTTCCGATTCCCTCCAGTATTGCGTAGCCTTGTAAAGAGCGAGGATCATAAGGATGGCTCCATATACCATCGGAGTTATCCTAGTTACGGTTAAGCAATGAGCAAATACGACGTAAATTACCCACCAGTTAATCAAAGTCCATTGCCACGGCGAGAGGGAGTCTGCTCCGCAAACTGTTAAGCCTTCTGCAAGTTTTAGAATCACAACTAGACGATAAGTAAGTCTTTGCAGCGACCAAATCTCAAACAACTTACTACGGTCGAGTCGTACAAGATAGATATCTAAACCCAATTTGAGCGCTGCTTCCAGCGCAAGTATCGTTTTCAGAATGACTGATAGAGTCGCGTCTGCAGAGAAATGAGCATAGTCCTAGAAATGTGACAGTCTCTTACCCTCAGAGTAAAGAGCAAGGATGCGAATCATGAGAATGTCTGTCTCTATTGTGAACTTAAAAAAGCCAGAATTATTTCGGTCACTCACAGTCAATCAGAATAACAGTGGCCCAATCTAAACAACAATCAATATTATAGATGAGAAATACACCGTAAACACTCACTAGCTATATTCACGGTCCATTGCATGACAACACCTATAACAGACGGTTCATGGAAAGACAACATTCGATATTCGGCCACTTACATCTAATCACAGTCGGATCAGCCTCTATCCATATATCGACACAGATACACTCACAGTTGAAGATTAGGATTGAATGTGTTTACTTTATGATAGGAAAATCAGTTTCGTTGAGAGAAGCGCTTAGTCAACGGCTCACGATAAAGAAAGCACACAGCCGCTAAGATCCCTGTATATCTATTCTGATACACCACTCGTCAGGAACGTATACTTCCTGAAGAGTCATTGCTTACCACGAAATAGGCATAATTGACTGTTTTCTTTGGGATTTTCTGCAAATTTGAGCAATGAGAACGGCAGTCACAGCGAAGATCGGAGACCTGGAAAACATACCCAAAAATGCTTCGCCTGTAAATTCCCGGAGGTCACTCTGATCATTGGGCACTGATCAACGCAGAAAACTTACCTCCTTCTGCATTGTAATGACTATTATACATGTTAGTGCACGATAAGATGCGATAGCTACTATACCTACTAGCATCTAATACTAGGATAGTAACAGTTGCAATCTGAAAGTACTGGTCGAGATATAACTGTGACATGTAGAATGGAACCAACTCAGGAGCAGCAGGCTCAGTATCAGTTCGAGTGGACAAAATCATAGCGTTATAGATTTTGGTGATTTGGCGAGTAGAGTGCGTTGCCGGTCATATAGAACATTGACAATTTTTAGGTCCTTATATATTTGCGCAGGCCCATATCAAATGAGTTGACAGAGCAATTTCATATTGGTCAATACAGATGCTTAAGCTCTTGAGATCTTACCTTATTTGATGGCAGAACTGAAGCAACCTTGTAAGCCGCACCGAGACGCGACTGTCAAACAGATGAGCACAGATCGATAGTTCTTCTGAAAGAGATCGGCATAGCATCAGGCGTGTACTAGTATGTTCCGAGTTACCTACTAGCACTGGGTAATACAATGCCGATAAAGAATGTACACATACAAGAGTCACTTTGCGAGCAGGCATATGAGTTTCTTGAGATGTGGACGCAGCCAGCCGACGTCCTCATAAACAGTATTAAAGCAGTACTGCTTACATCGCTGAACTTACCCAAAGGCGTCAGGTAAAGGTCAAGGCGGAAATGCCCAATAATATTTATTTTTTCCAAACTGATCGTCAATATGTATATGCGAGGAACGCCAACTATCTTCCAAGATGAGCTGCTATAGTTGCCGATTACACGGAATCATGACCCCATGGAACACAAGGCCTAGTGAATGCAATCGTGATGCCGACATTGTGCAGAAGATAAAGAGGGTCGGTTTTTGATGTGGATGTGACCCACGTTGCCGCCAGAACCGAGGGAAAATACCACGTGCGTGTGACTCGGACTCGTGAGTCACACATGCGTCTGCTGGCTAGGAACAAGTGGTTCCGCCTCTCCTGAGACAGGAACGCAAACAAAATGACTGAAAGGAAAAGGGAAAACCCAGAAAAGGAACCCTGGAAAAGTCATCAGGAAGGTCAATAAGAAGACACCTTAGTTTACGGACGCTGAAAAGTGCCACCTCGCTTGAGATGAGGTGCGAAACAGAGATCGTGCGATCATCAGTTGACGCAGCTGTCGGACTTTGCAGCGGTAGAGAAAGAGATCTCGACTTTCTATCCCCACTACAATGGCATACACTGGAATGTGAACCCTAACTCATACGTACCCTCGCAGCGTACTAGACCAAGCACATAGGTTCCCACTAGTATTGCTCATTCCCTTCAGTTGCGGAGAACTGATACGACCTATCTTTACTGCAGTCCGACTTTGTTTCGTTTTTTTTTTTTTTTCATACCCGTTGAGTCAATGTCATTACATAGGCACTTCCTGAACCGTCTTTGCGAAGTTCATGGGTCTGAAGCCTCTCACATCAACCTCTTCGCAACAAATTCTTTCATTTAGGAGCAATCCAAGCTTTAGCAAATGAGGCAATATATTTACTACAAATCGTCTGTCTCATGATGAATATTCCCTTCAGCATTTGTACTCTAAACCCGTAAAACGTCGGCCATACGTTGATTGAAACGGAGTGAGAGAGCAAGCTCAATTCCCCCGCACCTGCAGCTGTTTCTAGTTTGCCTTATCTACATCAAGTTTAGTTGGGAGTTATAACGGGAGGGTGAACCGAAGATACCTTTGGTGAGTTCCTGGATCGACAAAATCAATCTCGCTGATCGTCCTTGATGTCATATTATAGCTCGTTCCCTCGTTCTGACCTCTCCTTCCTACATCCTTCAGGTTGAGAAGCATTCGGCTGCCAAGCAGTGAGAGAAACGAAGGATTCCCAAGAGCACTTAAAGTGCCTGCGAGGAAAGGGTTCGAAACCTCCAGCCTAAAATTTATGATGCTGAAAATGGAGCAGGAAATTACACTGCAGTGTCGGCTTCCATGAACAACATTATTCCGAGAATAGGGTATAGAGCGCCTTACAGGATAAAGTATATGACTTGGTCTTGGATAAGGACCTTAACAAGGGTGAAGCCCCTGAAACCGGCCGACATCCTCCAATATTCCGAAGCTTTTCGTAGAGCGAGGATCATAAGCACAGAACCATATACTAACGGGATTGCCCTGCTTCAAGTTGAGCGACCTATCAACTGACTTTGCAGGTCACTTACCAGTCGACCATTACCCAATGCCACGATGGAATGACATCGGCGCCACAGAGCGTGGTCTCCTTTGTAAGTTCTACAATCACGACTCGGATGTAAAGTCAGGCTTAGTCGTATTCGATTTCATCCAGCTTACAGTGCTCTAATGATATGAGATAAATCACCAATCCTAATTTGAAAGCCGCCTCCATCGCAAGTAACGTCTTGAGGCATATTGATAGTGAAAGACCTATAGTGGATACTAAGATGGTGTTGAGCTTTACCCAGGTCAAGGTTGCCACTGACTTTGATAATATAGAGCGAGAACTCGTATCATGAGGGTATCTTGATTGATCGTAAGTCAGTACATTGATAAAGACCGACGCATTCTCACAATCCATAAGAATGACGATGACCCAAGCTATACAACAATTAGCATCTTCTCAAAGAGCACCAATTCAAATGCGCTCACTAGAGATATTCAGACTCCATATGGAAAAGGTGCCTGTGATATATCATTCGCCTTAAATACTGAGCTCTGGGGACCGCGACGTACATCTAATCTCTCTGTAAGAACACTTCTTGAATAGACATAAGATTACAGGACTCACTCTCGAAGAGAAAGATTAAAGCTCCCCACTACGTAACAGAAAACTAAGCAGCGTCAACAGTGAGTGAAACGTGTACAACTCACTATATAGTTTGACGATTGTTCCGAAAATCCCAAAGTATCGATTCTACACAAGCGTCTATCACTGACCGAAGTCGTGTTTCTCAGGAACTTTTTGCCTACTATAAAATAGACGAAGTTGACCGTCTTCCTCGGGACCTTCTGGAAACATCTAGTGATGAGGACCGCATTTGCAGGAAAGCTACTAGTATCGAACTTGCCCAAAAGTACGTCACCTACGCGCTCAAAATGGTTGATATCAATTTGAAAGGAGCAGTAGACGATGCGTAAACGTCACCTCTTTATCCATTGTAATGACTGCCCTGAATGTGAATGCTTGATCCGACACAGCAGGTACTGTACTTACTGGCGTCGTATACCAAAACAGTGACAGTGGCAAACTGGAAGTATTGAGATAGATATAGCTCTGATGTGATAGCTGAGATCTCATTGGTGACGATATTATCAGTCACGGCTCGAGTAACCAATAGCATCGGGTCGGAATACGTTTCTGTTTGAGTCGATGTATTTGGAGTCGGTACTTCACTTTGCGTTATAGGGATGAGGTTACTTTCTCTCTATATCATTATATATTGAGCTAGAAGAAATGCGGTACAGCGCATTCCAACCAATTCCTGACTGCGATGCCTCGTAGTTCGGCGAAGCTCGTTGCATCGATGAGATCATAGACAGACGCGCAGAAAGGAAGCAAGGGCAAGTGTCGGACCCGGACAGTCGTTCTTGTAAATCGGCATGAATTTAGCTGGGGAAAAAGCTATGGTCATTGATACGAAACCTACTCCGAGTTATCTCGCGGGAGACGAATGGCTGCGCGTATTGCAACACAGTGATTGGAAAATGTCGTCAAGCACTTCTTTGCGAACTAAAACTGGCACCATGGGCGATGTTCACAGAATCTAAGATAATAAAATCTCGTAAATTTCAGGAAAGCAATGATCACGATGTCGTTGAGAGAGATACTATAGTCGAGTTACCGATACCTCCTCGGATTGCCTTCAGGGATTGGAAACCTAGCGCCATTTGCGATCGGAAGTGCGACCACCGAACCAGCTATGAAGCAGGAATGGTCGAACCAGGCCTATTCATAGGAATCATCGAGGTGACGAATAGGAATTACGTTTATGGTAGGTCGACATTCCAGTGCCTGGCGAACCGAGAAGTAAATTCGCGCTCGTACGCAGAAACTAGTACATCTCAAGTCCGCTTGTGACTCGCATAACTTTGACGACCGGCTGAGACCATAGTCCGCTTGGAGAACTTGAATTGAACCAGCGAAAGTGAATGGAGTTCAATTGAGGCGGACTTCAAAATCCGAAAAACTCGTGAAGCCCATTCCCGCCCCGACCGATTTGTTCGCACCATCGTTTCCCTGAGGCTCCTCGGTTCATTACCATACAATGGGCCCGCCTGTCGCGCCATTCGGTACATGGGACTCACCGATCAGCGCATCGTACGTCGCAAAGGCAGGTGTCTCATACGACGACGTGTTGGTCGACTCAGTTCCTTCTCGTGCACATCCGAATGGAAACGGTATCTATCACATCGAGAAGCGTCCAGCTGAAGCGGGCCGAAACGTTATCGTGGATTCTTCCTCGGAGAAAGATGTGTTCGGAAAGGGATGGAATGCCCGATCAGCTGTGCAGGAGTACGGTGGCGCGAGCACGATCGTACATGCTGGTATCGTGTATTTTACGAACTTTGGAGATTTCGGAGTGTATAAGGTCGATCGTAACGTTGAAGAAGCTGAACCGATGCCTGTGACGCCTGGTGAGTCTCCTTCATACGGATTCGTTCAAGAAACTTCGTTTGAAGTATTGTACTTCGGAACTACGTCTTATTGATCTTTCCTTCAACGCTTCTATTTGATCAGAGACGAATATCTGATTTGAATTCTTGAAACTATCTTAGATAATAAGAATCACCGTTTTGCCAATTTCGCCGTCCATCCAACATCTCCGCACCTTCTCGTCTCGATTCTTGAAGATCATACAAATCCAGCTCCGTCAGATGTTGTCACCACGCTTGTCACGATCAACACCCAGACTGCTTCAATCCATCCGTTAGTCTCTGGAGCGGATTTCTACTCCTCGTCGGCATTCAATCCAGAGGGGACACGTCTCGCGTGGGTTCAGTGGAATCATCCCGATATGCCTTGGGACGGAGCACAAGTCTACGTCACAGATGTATCCATCGCCAAAGATGCCGATTCAGAGAAGTTGGAGTTGAAAAATGAAAGGAAGATCAAGGGGACCTGGAAGAAGGAGAGTGCCGTTCGACCGCAATGGATCGATGCGAACACGGTGTTATTCTTCTCTGACGAATCGGGATTCCAAAACCCCTGGATTATCGACCTCTCAAGCTCTTCTTCTGAGCCTCGCCCGGTACTCCCTTCCCCTGTAGACCAAGATTTCTCGGATCCAGACTGGCTTCTCGGAGGAGCATCTGCAGCTGTACTAAGCAGTTCTTCTGCACTCGTTACGTCGATCCGCGATGGCCGATCTGTATTGTGCCTCCTCGACTTGAAGACTGGAACTTTGAAGGTGCTTGCTTCCCCGTACGTCGTCGTGAAGAACATTCGCCGCACAGGATCAAGCTCTTCTGTCTTCTTGGGAGTCAAGAATGACGAACCACTATCTGTAGTCCATGTCTCCTTAAACGAATCCGAAGAAGTCAGGTTCACACCTCTCGCAGGCGCCGATGCAAATTCCTCTGAAGATGCAGAGAAAATCGATAAATCGTTCTTCTCTTCCCCTGTTCCGCTCAGTCTCAAAACAAGAGACGGGTTCCCTCTGTATGCTATCTTCTACGAGCCAACGAATCCGAACTACACTGGACCAGAAGGGGAGAAGCCTCCGTGCATTGTGAATGTGCATGGAGGACCGACGGGCATGGCTGATCAAGGGTTTAAACTTCGCAATCAATACTTCACGAGCCGCGGATTCGCATGGATGGATGTTAACTATGGTGGTTCTTCTGGGTACGGACGGAAGTACATGTACGTATTCTATCTACCTTCTTTCGGTGGTGCCTCTGATGAAAAATTCTAATAGAGAGCGACTAGACGGAGACTGGGGAATCACAGATGTCTGCGACTGCTTCGACGCGGTCCAAGCCCTCTCCTCTCCTCCCAGCAACTCCATCAACCCCTCACGCGTATTTATCACAGGCGGCTCCGCTGGCGGGTACACCGTCCTCCAATCTCTGTGTACTGGTCGTTCTTCAGCATATGCTGCAGGCACCTCGAGCTACGGCGTCTCCAACCTATTCACCCTTGTCGAAGACACGCATAAATTCGAGTCGAAGTACATGGACAAGTTATTAGGCGGAACGGCGAAGGATATTTCGTATGTGTACCGAGCAAGGTCGCCTGTGTTTCATGCGGAGCAGATTAAAGTACCTTTACTCGTACGTTGCTTCTCATTTTCGTCATCTAATATTTTTCCTCCCTTCATTGGAATGACTGATCTGATATGCATACGGGGTTAGCTATTACAAGGCGCAGATGACAAGTAGTCCCGCCATCCCAAGCAGAGGATATGCTCAAAGTCATTCGCGAGCGTGGTGGACAAGTCGAGTACAAGCTCTTCGAGGGAGAGGGACACGGATGGAGGAGGGCTGAGACAATCATAGCCGCTCTTGAGGAGGAGTTGGACTTTTATGTAAATGTAATGTATAAAGAATGAAGACAACATAAGGCTCGAAGCCAGAGGGAAGGGTATAGTGTATAAAAGGAAGTCGTGGAAAGTCAATTTTGTATTAGTAGATGCTGCACGATAGACGACAAAGCTTCTTGAGGACCAAATTTCTCGGAGCTTTGAGCGAAACACAATTCCTCTTGAGCGGAGCAACAAGAACTCTTCGATATGCAGGTCTATTAAGATCAGCCCCAGTACCAATACAGAGCGAAGTCTATAATGTATCCGACTAATCATAGGGTCCAAAACGGTCAGCGAGAAGGCGTTCGTTAAGCAAAATACGCAGTAGCGAGCGCGGTAATAATCGAGGACAATAGGTTGACCTGGAATAAACCTTAAGTACACCAATGCAAGCCAGAAATAGGAGATACGAGCTTACCTGGTTGTTCGTAAGCAAGTCGAGTCCACTAACGACTTTAATCTCGTTGGGCGAAAACGCAGATATTGGTGTTTCGTCCAACAAAATGCGCTTCGTTTTACTCGAGAATCTCGTCCGCTGTATAGTAGCACCCATGAACGAGTCCACCTGAAAGAATAATTCCCGATTCAGCCTAGCTCGAAGCTCCTGATTAAACACACTCTCATCAGAACTCACCATAGACCCAAACAACCCAGCCACTCCCCCAATGAAAATAAGCTCAGTCAGCATCGGTGCCAATACGGTTCTACACGCAGAGCTCTCCAGAGCAAGTGATATCCCCATAGTCAACCCCATTATGATCCCGCCTGTGACAGAAGCAAAAGTGCCCAGAGCGGATACACCTCCGTTCGTGCCCGGAGGTACGTGCCTGAGCGTTGTGATGAGGATGGGCGGTGATTTGGAGAGGATACCGAGTTCCGATGCAAGTGTATCTCCCAAACAGCACGCGAAATGACTGATGTGCCCCGTGAGCTAGATGAGATTCGAATTCAAGGGTGAAGATTGGAACTCACCCGAGTGTGATCAATAGGAGGAACCGACTCCATCCATGTCCATGAGATGCTGAGAGAGAGCACCAATCATCAGCAGAGTAAGGCTCTCCGTTCTCTTCTATCCAACTGGGAAGATACTGAGCAAGGTACGTCCCAGGAACGAAGAGTGCCGTCCAAAGAACCGTCGCAAGGAATGCAGAAAAAGAATTACACAAAACCTGTTGAGCAGTTCGATACCCAGCTTCCTGATGGCCTTCCTCCAGATTCGCCTTGGTCGACTTCCCTGCTTTCGTAGCTCTTGATCCTACGAGGTAGAACACGATGAGCGAGACGCCAAAAGCGCGTACTTTGGCAGACAGCATGAGGAACCCGACGATGAACGCGGCGAGTGCACCGGACGGCGAGAGTGATTTCTTGCGCAGACCATGAAATGCGAACACAACGGCAAGGAGGAAGGGGACGATAGGGAAGTCCATGATGATGGTCCGTGTCAACCCACCGCAGCCATCAGTGACAAATTTAAAGTTTGTTCAGTCCGAAATTGGGGGTCCGTCCGTGGCATCCAGTGGCGCGACCCACGCGTTTCAGTCACGTTTACGTTAGGGATTTTGGAGGATCACGTGGACCGAAGAGAATTCCAATTTCCATACATTTTTTTCGAACATCTCTTCAATTCACCCTCATCGTCAAAATGTCGTCGACGACGGCATCGACATCGACATTGGCCTCAGCAGAGAGTTCAGCAAATAAGCCGATAGTAATCATTACTATTGGTATGGCAGGTTCAGGAAAGACGACGTTCGTCCAACGCATGAACTCTTACCTGAACTCGCTCGAACCACCTCAAGCCCCTTACGTCCTCAACCTCGATCCGGCCGTCACAAGCACACCTTTCGATGCAAACATCGACATTCGTGACACGGTCAACTATAAGGAGGTCATGAAGCAGTATGCAGTCTGTTGCTGCTCTTGCTGCGACGACTGACGTCTGTGTTCATTCTACTTTGAAAACTTCTTGAAGGTATAACCTTGGACCAAACGGAGGTATCCTAACTGCGCTGAACCTGTTCACTACGAAGTTTGACCAAGTATTGGGACTAATTGAAAAGAGGGCCGAAACCCTGCGGTGCGCGAATCCATCCTTGCATATGCTGTCCAGTAGACTTACAAGTGAGATGAAATTAGCCATGTCATTCTAGACACTCCCGGACAAATCGAGATATTCACTTGGTCAGCGTCGGGAGCCATCATCACTGATGCTGTAGCATCTTCCTTCCCAACGGTTGTAGCCTACATCATCGACACGCCTCGAACAACCGCACCCGCAACATTCATGTCAAACATGCTCTATGCATGCAGTATTCTCTATAAAACCAAACTTCCATTCATCCTAGTATTCAACAAGACGGATGTCGAGCGGCACGATTTTGCACTGGAATGGATGACAGATTTCGAAGCGTTCCAGGCTGCGCTTGCGAACCATGCAAATTCGAGAGACTCGGAAGGAGAACCGACGTACATGAATAGTTTGATGAACAGCATGTCGCTTGTCCTTGATGAATTTTACAAGCATCTCAAAGCTGTTGGTGTGTCTTCATTAACGGGTGATGGGATGAAAGAATTCTTTGAGGCGGTGGAGGTTTCACGAGAGGAGTACGAAAAGTATGTAAAGTCATTCTTTCGATTACTGATGCGACTAACAATTTACATTCAGGGAATACCTTCCCGAGCTCGAGCGAGTCAAAAAGGAGAAGGCAGATCGCTTGAACGCAGTGAAAGAAGACTCAATGCGACGCATGATGGCTGATCTTGCTGTCGATCGAAAACGGGACCCAGCAGCATTTGACAACGATCGATGGGAGCGAGATGATGATGACGAAGATGACGAGGATGTAGACGTAGATGCAGACGACCCTGACCTCGTTGATCGAAGTAAGTTTGCATTCACTTTCAACCAGCTAATGAATTTGACGTTGCTGTTGCAGGCGAGGAACATGGACCGGGAGAAGGTGAGTATATCGACCTAACGCAGATGCGGACGAATCGTGATGTAGAAGATCTGAACGTCCGATGGAAGCGACCTGGCTAGGGCGAGTATACAAGTGGCTCCGAAGTTTTCTTATCGATTGTAGACTAAAGCAAAATCAGTGTATCTCGAATATAGAAGTCTCTGCGTCACCACATTCATTTCTGTACTTGTTCATCAGAGGCCACGCCATCTACCGGGTAGCGTTGCGATCAGTTTAAGATCCCGCTTGACTTCCCGAAGCTACCTAGCAACAAGATGACTCCGACGCTGGACTCGACGACTCTGTCGGGCCGACAATATCAACGACTTTTAGGACTTCATGCGATAACATTTCAACTGGAAGGATCAGCCTCGGAGTATGGTAAATGATGATCATCTACGGCACCTAGCGACCTAAGCGTGATGGAATCCGCTGTGTTCGCGACATGCTTCCTCGGCTATTTGTCAATGTCGTGATATCATGTATCTCCACATCACTGGATACCTACATAGGATTGCTGTGTTCGACACCCTCTACCTATCAAGGTCTTCATTTCCAGGGTAATATCAAGGTCCTTCGCGTCCTGTTGCTGATGCGGGACCTGATATCTCGTCGTTGAATGTCCCCTATGCCGCCGAATCAATCCATCAATACTTATCTATGAACCCCGTTATAAATGCCTGACCTGCTGGTGTCGTAGTAGATGCCCTGGAGGTATCTCCACCATGGACAACTCAGTGAATCTATCCTTTATCCCGCGTCTCTTATCTCATACCCGCTCCGATGATACTGGTATTAGCGAGTTGCCCTTGGTCGAACGATTCATATTCAACACTATAACTGAGCAATACATCAATTTAGCTCTCCTCACGGTCCTAGCATACCATTCCAGTAAGTATATCCCGTTTGATGAAGTCAGACCCCCTCCCCCCTTTTAAATTGATTTTTTATTACCTCTGACAGCCATCAGTTTCGATCAGGAGGTAGGGAATTAGCTGGTTTCTCAAGAATGCTGCTGATCAAGAATCTATCAGGTCACATACTTCTGGGTAACTTCTTGCTTAGATTAGCGTTATACTCGATTCATTGTATTTTAGGCTAACCTGCGTAGCTCCGTCAGCTTGATCTACTTCGCAGTATGTCCTATTCGGAAAGTCTATGGATCCAGGAATAATTCTTGACATCTAATCGACAGAACCGCTACTTGGGACTTCTAGGAGCCATCTGCAATGTGACGTGTAAGCACTTATCTTCTACACCTTTCCATAGGAGTCCATGTAAGATATACAGTGAAAGTCTTCAACGGGAGCTTTGCAAAGTAAGAGGATTGTTCGAACGTTAAAAGACCTAGTCTCCGTGTCTGACACGATTTATGCAGCTGTGTGTATATCGTTCGTCGAAGTGGTGCACACCACTGATGATGAATTTGAGAATAGGTGTATTTTCGTTTTGGACAGCCTCCGTATGCAGTGAGTCGTTAGGTTCTATGATCTAGCGGAAGCTACACTTATCATCTTCTAGGCAGCCTTACGATCATTCTAATTGACTGTAAGTTGAGCCTTTTAGCGGTCTGGTTTGCTTAACGTCATTACATATTTTCTTCGACCATAGATATTCTGCTGATGAGGGTTCTGGCATTCTTCCAAGGAGGTGTGGCGCACCAAGAAAATTTAGGAGTTTGAACTGATTTTCTTCTAGGACGGAAAATTGCTTTATGCCTCAAGATGCTCCTTGCCTTTGAAGGATGTATTGGTATAACTATTCTAATCTTTGGGAACGTAGCTATCGGTCGTAAGTGTTTCACTGGATAATCGAACCCCCAACTTATCTTTTAAGCAAATAACCAGTCGTCATTGTGGACGTCACTGAAAGTATCTCAATTTGTGGTGCCCGAGGGTTACCCAATCCGTTTCTTGGCCCTATATCATGGTAAGCTCGTTTCCAGTCGTTCGTTCGATAGCTGTATCTCTGAACAATACGTGCAGGTCTATTCCTATGATTTACGGACTTATTTTGTTGAGTTTAGCGCTCTACAAGTCCGCAGAATACTGGAGATCGTCATCCGGATTCAAAGGGATATATCTCGTGAAGGTCTGCATTCGAGACCAATCTCTCTATTATTTTATGTGTGTATCTATTAAGATATAATGCTAAAAGCGCGAAGACTGACCGATATGTTACTTCAGTGTGGTTTTGTGCTGCGTCTTCAAGATTATCTCAAGCCAAACTACAATCAAGTCTGTCTTACTTCGGGAAATATTCGATTGCGCTGGGAGTCCGACACTTATGTGTGTCCTCGGAAGTCAACTTCTGATCAATTTGAAAGAAGCGGGCGAGAGGGAAGAGAATGGAGGTACTGTCAAGACGAGAACAGTGAGCGAAATAGAGTTTGCATGAAGTCATCTTCGCTAGGCATGGTTCGAACTTTTTCCCTTACCATTCTCGTGTTTATGCCTCCCCGGTGGAAGTATACATATATGCGTGTCTTCATTATACAATCACTCTCTGACCAGAGAGTCACTTATTCAGTTCACAAGGCCTCACTCAACTTGAAAGATATTCTTACCAACATCTATTCATCCCCTCCATATCCCCCATAGCTGCTTTGCGGCATACTTGGCCCATTTCTGGATATCGCTCCTTTCTGACAATCGCTCAACGGTATAATATTCCTTCGCAAGTTCCTGGTTCGATACAACAGTCTGAACAGTACTATGACATAACCACACAACGCTATTGAGCATCTCGGGCGGGTGCCACCCGCGTTTGATGACACGTTCGCGGGTTGAACGCGGCATGAGGTGGTGATAAGTCAATGGTACCTCCCGGGAGCATATCTCGCATTCGTTTGTACGTGTGCTGGACCATTCAGGGGGAGGTTTGATTGCGAGAGAGATATGAGATGAGAACGTATCTCAGGAAAGTGTGAGACTCATCCGAGTCACCGGATGATATGAGTCCGTATGTTGCGAGTGTGTCGGTAAATGAAGGGTGAACATCAAGTATCATTTCATTCGCTTCAGGAATCTGGGATGTAGTGGATATGAGTTCTCTGATTTTAGACGGTAATGCAAGCCAAGCTTCCAGGCCAAGGAAAAGACTGAATCCATCCAGATCTTCCGAGTCTCCTTCCGGATCTGAAACCGAGAGAAGCACAAAGACTTTTGCTAGCTAGATAGTCTTTAAAGAGAAAAAAGGTTGATTCTGAATTTTGAGTATCACGGTCAGACATTTTCATATTTCCAGTGAGTTGTTGGTATATAATAGCTAATGAAGTGATCGAACGATCAATGATAACGCCATGAAGTTATAGTAATCGACTCACGCTCCACGTGACCGCTCACTAGATTTTTTTTCTCGACTCGAGCTTGCATTTCTTTCTGGACTTGTTTGATCGCTTCTCCCCTCTGCTCGAAGAGAAAATCGCAGTTAATATGTCGCTACCAAACCAGCTTATGACTCTGGCGGACCTCTCGCCGAGCCAAATAAGACAAGTCATTGGGGTCGCACGACGCCTGAAAACAGCATGCAGGCGCGTCCTTCCACCAACAGCACCGACTCTGCGCGAGGCAGCATGGAAAGAATCTGAAACAAATCCGACGAAACTGAGTGCTCCTCCCCAGACGCTTCGTAATATGAGCATCGCGCTGCTATTTTCGAAACGCAGCACGCGAACACGTGTTTCTGCAGAGACCGCTGCTCAGCTCCTCGGCGGACAGGCAATATTCTTGGGGAAAGATGATATTCAGCTTGGTGTGAACGAGAGTGCGCGAGATACGGCCAGGATCTTGAGTGGAATGTGCCAGGGTATTTTTGCACGTGTTGGTGATCATAGCGAAATCGAGGTATGCTATCTCAACGCTAGGATGTTTTCTGTCGCTAAACATATGAATACATAGGAGCTTGCAAAGTATGCTGGGGTACCGGTAATCAATGCACTATCTTCACTATGGCATCCTACGCAGGTGCTAGCCGATCTCCAGACCCTGATGGAAGAAAGGTCACTCCAAGAAGAGGTTGCACCTGCACCCAACCCGCACTCCATCCCATATTCTTCTCCATCTTCCACTGAAAATGCTTCTCAAACACCTGCTCCTGAGACTCCCGAAGCATCCAGCGAGCAGCAGCAAACTGAGGCCGGCGCTTCAGAGAAACCGTCCAACGCAGCTGCTGCTCAACATCGTATTGCCCAGGCGCGTCGCAGGCTCCGTCCTCTAACGATCGCCTACGTCGGTGATAGTGCCAATGTTCTGCACGACATGCTTGTCACATATCCTCGTCTCGGACACAAACTCCAGGTTGCCTCTCCCCCAGATCCTCGGTACCGTGCTCCAGCAGCCGTCTGGGACAAAGTCGTAGAACTCGGATGCGACAAGGACATTGAGTGGACTGCGGACCCGCGCGAAGCAGTCAAGGGAGCAGACGTGGTTTTTACCGATACATGGATCAGCATGGGTCAAGAGGCTGAGTACGAACAGCGCGTAAAGGATTTCCAGGGATATCAGGTCACCGAGGGGTTGTGCGAAGCTGCGAAGGAGAATTGGAAGTTCATGCACTGTTTGCCGAGGAAAAGCCATGAGGTCGACGATGAGGTCTGTTTCATAATTTATATGGACGAGATGGAGGAGCTGACGCGTAATTTATTTCGAAGGTGTTCTACGGACCACGCTCGCTTGTCTTCCGAGAGGCAGACAATCGCAAGTGGACGATCATGGCACTCTTCCAGTAAATCTCCATCCATCTATCTACAATATTCTTGACGCTGATATCCTGTTCCAGCTTAATGTTCGGCGGCAGCTCCTTCAAGGCCCTCCCGCACGGCAAACCTCGGGGCGTCTACCAGCCTTCGTCATCCCAACAAGGCGCAAGGCAGAGCCTCCCACAAAATCTCTCCGTTCCCGTCCTCCGAATCCCCTCAAAACTCGACGCTGAGACGCGCTTCAAACTCGGGCTGAGTGATCAGCAAGCATCGGACGTAGCTAGGGCTCTGAATACCATACGCAAACAGGGAAAGATCACCCTACAAGTCCTTCCGTACAGTCCCAAGACTAATGACAAGAAGCCTCAGGACGGAGGCAGCGCAAGTGAAGCTCAGAAGGATGGTGAAGAAGGGAATGGAGTAACTGGTGAAGAACTCCTTTCTTCTGTTGAGAGGGAGGTCGAAGCCTCGAAGCAGCTCCGGGAGAATATGAATAGGACGGCGAAGGCGCAGAAGGTGCAATACAAGCCCTCAAGTGAACTCGGAGCGTCAGAGGACAAAGAGTCGGCGTGATCTGATCTGTCTTCTTTCTGAAGTGATGACTCATATTTACGTCACGGATATAAAATCAAAAAATAGGTAGTACTTTAGATTCAGGTAACCAAATAAAATGATCATGTCGAAAACCATAGTTTGTCTCGCAGGAAGGTCAATTTAATAAGTTATCGAGCTTTAGGATATAAAGACTTAAAGTCGAACACTGACAAAGCTCATCTAATAATATCAGAAATAAAAATACGATAAATTATTAAATACGAGAAGGGTCTCGGACGAACATTTTTTCCTGCTTATGACATTTTAGGAGATATCGCACAGCTCCGCCAATTCCACCCTATCCTGCACTGGTCCATAACGTACGGGTCCAGATCATCCCCAAAGAAGCAACAATCATAATCAAAACGTAGTAGGTAGATCTGTGATGTTCCCTTGGAACACGGCTCTTTCTCTACTCCTGTCCCTATGGTTCGCACTCTCCATCTCTGGCAGGTCCTCCCACTCCCGATATTTCGCACTATCATCTGAAACAGGTGGGGTACAGTCATACCCCTGACCAAGACCCCATCCTTTAATCACGGGAGCTTCATCGCCACAGTCAGTGGGACTAGTTGGACTCTGCACGTCGACGCTCGTAAGCTCGAAGGTATCGGTATCCCTCTCTAGACCTCTCCTGCCGATTCCCCTGTAGCCGTAACCGTAACTCCTCCCGGTCAAAGAATCAATCGTCGAAATGGTTTGTCGCCGGAACGCAAAGTGTCCCCCACTTTGAATGTGATGCTGCGAGGAGCTTGTTGTTGTCGACGAGAATGCGGTGTTCGTGTATGCCCCTCGGATATGTAATAATACACGGGAGCAGAATATGCTGTGCAGGATTCTCTGGGTTCTAATGGGGATGTCAACGAACTCGAAACGTCAATTAATGCAAGAGACGAATAACGCACACAATCAGGAAGTTATGCAGCTCGATCTGTAAAGGCAGAAGCCGGATTATTTAGCGAATTGACACGAACTTCGCAAATTCAGCACGTACTGGAGCCGTGATAATCACAATGACGTTTGCGACGGATGTAACTATTTGACGCGTTGTCAGCATGCTTGCTCCTACGCTTGCAATGCAAAGGAAAAACCAGCATTGCAACGTCGGAAGAATGTCGACTCACTCAAAATAAATATGAAATAAATAACTCCATCTTTGAACATCTGTACCATAAGCGTGCTGCGCGACTGCTTGACTATCAGCAGTAGAATACATCAGCAAGAAGCCCTGGATGCAAACAGTATGAACAGTATGATCTAACTCACAGTGCTCGAGCGCCTTCGCGACAAGCAGCACAAGCATGGTCGACTCGATGATCATTATGAGCACAAAGTCGATAAATACAAAGCGATTGTCAAAATGTAACAGGCAGCCCTGGAATACAGACTCGAAAGGCCCTAACGGAGAGTCTGCGTTCCGTAAATAACCCCAAAGAGCAATTCCGAGTCAGTGAAAAGACAAGAGAAACGTTGTGATACCACCTACAGGAGACACCTCCGAGATATCGATGGAGAACGAAAACATCTACACCAAGCGCGCTCTAAAGGATCGATCTGTGTACTCAGGTTCGTATAGCAATGAACAGAAGTAGCGCACTAGAAGCAAAATGACCAGGAGGATGGTCATCCACTTTGTTCGAGCCCAGATTGCCCACGTTCGCATGGAAAGGACGACTAGAGATATCTTAGAGAGTTATTGGAATTGAGGATCAGAAAAAAACTTGCGTTGTGCAATCACAAATCCAAATGCCATCGTTCCTAATTTATTCGCATACCAGTTAGAACGATACAATGACCCTCCAATGTCTACTTACCTCCTAGCGTTTGGAATAATATGACACATAACTGAAAGGCGCAAAAGGTGAGAAAAAAGCCAAGATCTTCCTAAGCCCCTTGGGGACGGGGGCCACGACACTTACCGAAGGATCGGATCCGGCCATTTGTACTAGATGTAAAGTGAGCCCTAATTCCAGTACGTGAACAACCAGCTTACCGTAAGTAAGAAACGCAAGGTCGATAAAAGGGAAGTAGCGATTAATGAAAAAGAGGACTTTTGGCAGGCCGAAACGCGAAGGCCACACGAGGAAGACTTCTTCATCTAATGTGAGAAACCAGTCGTACACCTAAAATTTCATTTACGAACGAGGCAATTATCAAAAAACATTGCATGGATCTTGTCAGTGCTGGGTACATACAAATAGTATAAATGTCGCAACTGAAATCGTGCGTTGAATATGATGAGCCTTGAGCATGAAGCAACCAAGAGACGTACCTAGGGTATACTGCGGATTTACGACGCTGTGAGAAGACTTCGCAACTCTGAGAAAAGAAATCTCACCTTCGCAATGTCAATGTTGCGTAATATGGTAATAAGTTCCTGAAGAGCGGCCGCATCGTCGCTCTCGGCTGCAGCTACGATGTGCACCACATCTAAGTTGCTTGTGCTCATGGCCCGTTTGATGCCCAGTTCCTCCCTTGCTTGAGTTCACGCAGATACCAAGTCCTACTAAACACAGCCCTCGGGCTTGTCTTCAACAGCGCTCAGCGTGAGCGCTCGTCCAGACTGATCTAATGGCTATTTACAACGTTGATCAGTTCAATGAAGGTGATAAGCTCGTCGCGGGGGCAATAGATGATGAAAGAAAGAGATGAAAGAAGAGAAAACTGAATTCAGAGTGCATATAATATGACACGTTAAGTGGGAGGACTCGGACAAATTGGTAACCACTTGCTCCGCGAAGATGTACTGAATATGAAGTAGGAGCCGCCCCGTGTAACCGGCTCTTGGAGATCGACGACTCGTCGATTCGGTCGAAGAGCAAGGGCACCAGTACAGTACCGCTCACTGCCTCTACAGGCAGGTGTCCATAATGAAATTTATCTAGCCGATCTAGACTTTGGATACCATTACCCGAGACATTGTCTCCGTGTCTCCGTGATCGGCCATTCCCCATCTTTCCCATACAGAGACCCATGAATTCCATGACCAGGAAACTATAAATACTCTCAGCTCGGCGAGGGTTAGAAACTCTGGTCCTCTGTTACGAGAAAATTTTTGATACTCTTATGAACGTAGAAGTTTTTCAAGAGGGAAGGAGAAGGAATAGAGACGAAAGCCGGTGGCCGAAGCATGCATGCACGTCCGTCTGAGTCATCAATAGATTTCGGCGGATCCCGAAACGTCCTTTAATGCAATATGTTGCAATAAAATCTGGATCTAGTCGTCTGTCCTTAGCTTCAGGAATAATCGAACATCCTAGAGCCATCGATGGTGACTATAGTCCAATGAAAATGCGTAAACCTCTCTCGATCCCTTAAAAATTTGAGACCGCAATTTTGTAACTAACAAATTGTGGTGAGTCCTGACTTATTCTTACATGAGTCTCTGATCTCGACCAACGTGGCGCATTGTAAAACTCTTCCATCTCCAATATATGTCTGTCACCTAGCAGAAGTCATGTTTAACACATGGATCGCATACGATCAATGATGGTCGCACATGATGATGACTGCGATTAGCAATGAAGATTCGAGAGGCTGGTAACAGGACCTAGCGCTCATCTATCGTTATTTTCCATCCTCGAGTAGACTCCAAGAGATACACCTGTGTACCGTAACCTTTTCTCAACCTCTAGAAGTTACAGACGGAAATGTCTACATATCTATATTATCGAAATCTAATTTTATCTAGCCGGGATCGACATGCGCTAGAACAAAGAAGGTCGTGGTCGCAATGTCGGGATGGTCCGAACTAAACTAGCTTCTACGGAGGCTGTACGATCAGTTATGTAAATGGTTGGTTGGCTTACAGATCTCTTACGGCATCGTTTGCCATTTTGCCCTGGAGCAAACAGCACGAAGCGAAGAAGCAGCGCATGTGAGTTATGTACAAGGAATCTACAAAAATCTATCCCGGTCTGAGTATTGATACCGCTGTCGACTTTATGCCTGTCTCGTTGATATTCAATGACCAATAACCATCCCGGCTCAGTGAGACCTTGATTCCTCTCGTCCCCAGCGTCCATTCTTCTCGATGGCCACCAGGACCGTCTAACGAGGGACGTCTTGAGTACTTATACCCTTGCATGGGATTCTAGCGTTCACCAGGAAAAATGGAGGGCTTCGATAACCACATTTTATGCCTCCAGTGATGTTGCGTGTCCCAATTGCATCTGTACATACTGAAGCGAAAGAAAGTGTGATGGTCTCTCGCCAAAATATAATCCATCTGACAGGGGTCTGTATAGCAAGAACGAAATATTTCTACAACCCTCACATCACGGGAATTACCACCCGCACGATTGTAACATCATCTCTAGCTGCTTTTCAGAAGGCATCTGTCCTGCATAAGCATCAGGTGCGTCCGCCGTTGAATCAGCGTATCCCAACATCGCCAGATCGACGAGCTCGGGATTGGAAGCTGTTGCAGTTACGCTATCTCCACTTGCCACGGGGCTAGCCAACCCTCGCGCATCCTGTTGGACATTTGGAGTATTGTTAGAGGAACCACTGATGTCTATTGACATGGACATGAGTGTTGTAAAGTCCGGTTCCTGCATAGTCGTTGAGAATCCCGGAATGCCTCTCCGTTCTACGTGTCCACCTTCATATGCGTTCTCATCGAAACAAGTCTGAGACGCGTCATCAGGGACAACATGTCCAAGACCCATGATATCGGAAATGGGAAGTGAATAATTAGCACCAGAGGATAAGAAGTCATCCAGGGACTGCAAAACTCGATTATCCCACTAAGTATCGAATTCCTGCGTATTGCTGCCGAAGTCAAATGCGAAGCTAGGCGGTTGGGGGCCGATCTCTAGCGAGCTATCCTCGTGAAGAAGAGGTTGACCGGCTGAAATCGTCGTATCGCTGCTACTAACAAATAAATATAAAGCAAAAGTTGAAGAGATCGGCCCATCAGAAAAACCTCACCCTTGGTCGCCTGTGATACTTGTCGACGGTAGGCCTGGAATAGAAGTTGCTGCGCGATCTCCAGAGCCATTAGACGCGATTCCGGGAGCAGGTACTGAGGGGTAAGTATTAAATCTTGGCCTGCCAGAATCTCACTACAATTATCCTACGCACCGTCAAATTCTTCTCGCCCGACAGCTTCCTGCTCATTCGCATCTCGACCTATTGGTGCGGTAACGGTCCCCAGTTCCTTCATAAGCTTATCCGGGTCCTTGCTGACTTCAAGTAAAGAAAGACGCGCTCTCTCACGAAGGCGCAACATCCCTGGCCGTCAGTGTCAAGATTAATCAATGAGAATTCGAAGAAGACACGCCAGTGGTTCCGAGACGTGGATTGTAACTTACTAGAACTGCTTGTATGAACGGATGTGCCCGCGCCTTCATGAAAATGTTTATTGACAGTGCCAGATCGACATAGGCACGTGGTGCAAGCTCCAAAGTTGGCGCACGGGAGACTACAGATCCAAGTATGACCTTCAATGACAATGATCGTTCATTTACAATCAGAATCAGAGCGATTGAGAGTAAGCAATTGCATACCGCGGAAATCAACGAATGCGCCCACGTAGGCCAATACCGAACCATCACGTGTGAAAGGGCATTAAAGTGTTCGCGCACGACGCGCAGAATAGAAATCGCACTGTTGTAACATGATAAGAACGAAGCAGAGAACGAGCACTGTAACGGATCCTTCGGATTCTCCAGTAATGCCCGTGCGAAGAAGTTACGGTGCAGAAGTTGAAGAGCTGAGACAAAAGGTTAGCGAAAGTACAGTTCATGTTGATGAGAACAAGCATACACATGTCCTTTATCAAGCCGAGTATATATTTCTGGAAATAGGCACGTACGCCATCAATGCCAATATGGGTATCAGTTCCAATTGCTTTGACAATCTGGCGAGCCATGCTACGCGTATCAAATTCGCGGACTTTCGCATCTAGTTCGAGGATTTCTGAGTACTTTGATGGTTTTGCCGAACTGAGCTTGTGAACGATATCGAGCATTACATCCCGAAGGTACAAGCGCTTCCAGCACCAGACTAGCAGCGGTCAGATCAGCTCAAAAGTATTTCAAATGCCTCGTGACTTTCTCCTTACCGCTGGGCACCTCCACACCATTTTCACCCAGCGTAATGTCCGTGTCGATTGGCAGTTCACAGTCAACGTCATCAGGATGGACAGCCGCAGGTCTCCCAGATCCTAAACTCTGAGAAAATGTGTCCAAGTTAGTCTGCCTGTCTTGATATAAGGAGCCACGAAATCCCACACCTTCCACGCGTCCATCTGCCTTAACTCCCCAAATACCGTTCTTCGGCGTTGAATCATCTTCGGCTCAAAGTTCCAATGAGTAGGATCCTTGTCTTTTCTAGAATAAGCATTCCTCGGGAATATTTGTATGTTATTCCGACCAACTCACGCAATCCAATCTAGGAGTATAGATCAGCATACGTCACGGAAGGTATAGGATTATATCAACGGACACTGATAGCAAGAGACATCCCAAATGTAACAGTCCGGAATGCTGTATGTAGCGTCGGTTTCCTCCAAGAAATCAGATCGTACACGGCCATGAGACAGACTGCCTGGACGGCAGAAACAGTTGGAGCGTCCAGGACGGGCTTTAACGCCAGAGCCGCGTTGGCAAGGTGGAAGATTAACTCCGCTTCTTCGCTGCTCGGACTGAGCGCGAAGTCCCCCGCAGCGCCGACGGCGAATATCAACATAGCTGCAAGGTCGTGAGGGTCCATCTTTTCGCGGTTTAACACCATTTCTCTCTCGTCTCTTCTCAATGTTCGATCGCGACGCTCCATTACGCGCTCGGTAATAGTTCTTCCCAGATCTGGCCTCGTTGAATGGGTCGGACCCACCATGCAGCGTGTTATGAATAACACTCGCATAACGCCGATGCGCGCTCATATGAAGGGAGCCGTGATTCAATTAACCCTTGCAGTTACTCTTTTGGGAAGTTTAGTGTGGACAAGGGTGAGCTGGTCGCGAAGTGCTCGACATCCTCGGACTGCACCTTTTGGTACTGTAAGATTGGGAAGGGAGCACATTGATGCAACAACACTTACAGCGATGAAGTTCTACACAATCATACGTGAGTAAATGAGCACCACCAGTCGATAGAAACAAAGCGTATGAACCTGTCTTTTAGATCGGTTTCTTCCAAAGTCAAATCTTCAAACGAGCGCAGCACTCCCTTGTCCGGCTCGTCAGGATTTTTGCCCGAAGTCTCCTCATTCCGCTCTCTCCTGAGACAATTCAGACTGTGCTTGATAGCAAGAAGGTCAGGCTCCAATAAAGGATGCCGATCCCGAGAGACGGTTGCCTGCAAATTCGCCAGAAGATCTTCAAGTTGTCGAATTCGTTTGCTCATTTCTGTTATTTTAGCATGCAATTCGTCGGTATCGGACAGGATGAATTTGATTGGTCCCCTGAATATCCCTTCAGAGAATAAATTCATATGCTTCCATACCTGGACCCTTGGCCGGAGGAAAGAACACCTAGAGTCCATAATTTTCTTAAGCGATCATCACGAATACATCCACGAAGTGACGTACCATTTGGACAGATGGACTCGACATCCACGACGAGTGCACGAGCCACACGGAACCTAACAACATCAAATCAAGTTAACAATCCAGCTACTTAGGAACGATCAAACTGAATCAACTCGGTCATAGCCATGCACCTACATTCTTGTCGCATCTAAGCTTCAACCTAAAATACACACAAAGAAAGAAGGAAAAAAAGGCTTCATCAACACTCCCTCGCTCGGAGGACTTTTTCAACCGCCGGACGAGAAAAACGCACGCACCTTCGGCACTCCGCACATGCGATCTGGCCCTTCGAGCGTTTCACGTCAACGCTCTCTTTCTCGTCCGCTCTGTTCTTTCTCCTTCTCGATCTGCCACCTTCAGGCGTGCCTCCTTCGAGACAATAAGTGCGACATGGTCATGGACGACTGCGAAGAGGGCAAGCATGATATATTTGGCACTCCGTAAGTTCATAAACTGCGGACTCGGTTAAAAGAAGTCCTGCCCTGCGTGACTCATTCGCGCGTTACTTCCTGCCAGTCACACAAACCATCTATCACGTCTCATTTTACGTAATGCAGCACAGTCAATTAAACTCATTTCTTTTTCAAATTTTCATTCATAGCCCAAAGTAAGCCACATATCGATAATCTCAGACACAAATACAGCAGAGCAAGCAAGCTAAGTAAAAGTAAAACAGAACGAAAAGAAAAGAAAAAACAAGAAAACTGATGAGCGGTAAGAAATGAAAAGTAAAGGAAAAGGTAAAGCATTGGAGATACTCATGGTTGGGACCTTCCCATCAGCTAGCCCGTACCAAGGTCTACCCTTGACATACAAGCAAGCAGGTGAGGGACACAAAGAACAAAAAAGGGTAAGCTAAAACTAAGATACCAGTCGGAATATGCGCACGCGATGTGGGATGGGTCGGGGACGGGGGAGAGGGGAACATCGCATGGCGCAGTGTATATAAATGCAGAACACGAATATAAGCGAGGCACTGTAAGTCGTGCAAAGAGAGCATAAGGAAGAAAAACATAGCATAGGAAAGGAAATAGCGAGGAAACGTAAGCATCGGAGGTGATGCTGGAAATGCGTGAGTTGGACCATGAGGCCAAGCGATTTCGTTAAAAGGCGTTGCGTTGAAAGGTGTGAGAGTGTGAAGCAGTGGCAGGAGGGGTAGGTGGGAATACACGAGCTCAAGCGAAAGAAAGAAAGAACGGGAATCAAACATAAAAACACAAGAAAGGACAAGAAAGAAGGATCAAACTGTTGTACAAGTAGTAACTTCCGAGCGAAAGTGAGGGACGTGAAAAAATACAGCGATGCGTGGGTAAAGCGATATGGCGAACGATCAGAAGAAAACGAAGGATGGCTGGTCGTGTGCACCGGATAAAGAGGGGGGGCAGGAAGAAATAGGTTTAAACACCGGCAAGCTGACCAAAGCCACCCCCTAATCAACAAGAAAACGGACGAGAACTGAACTGGTGTCAAAGATATCCCCTTTCCCCGGGTAACTGCCGCATTAAGTGCGGTCATCGGGACCCACGGATCCCAAATAGGCAGTTGTTAAATGACCACAAAGGAAAGGAAGACAGATCGCGGGAAAATCGAAGCAGGGTAGGATAAAAAAACAAAGGTAAAATGAAACACATAAGGCGTTACGGGCCGAAGCTGCGCAAGCAATGAAACAAATGGAAGGAATGAGGATCGAGAGGAAGAGAGGAGGGGAAAAGGGTGCTCAAAATTGGACGGATAGACGATGAGGGTTGACGACAGCGCTTCAGTTGCTTGGGGGGGAAGCGAAATCCTGCGAGAACAAAAAGGTATGATCAGCAGTTTAATTCAGTGGTCCTCACCACCAACGGTCTGTGGAGCTTGCGCGCTCGCTCTCATAGAGACGTGCGACTCGTCATCCTCGATCTTCCCGACGCCGTTTGACGGTACACCGGACAAGCCTTGAGGGGCATAGGGATACGTTGTAGGCCATCCCATGCCGCCATATGGTGCATAATGACTAGACTGCGTGGGATAATACGAATAGCTCCCTCCGGCCTGAGCGTTGTCTCCTGCATAGGCTGGGTAAGGCATCTGTGCTTGGCCATGGCCATGGCTTGGCGCGGTAACACCGCTAGGCGCTTGCGGCGCAGGCGCAGGCGAAGTCGGCGTTACTACAGGGGCGCTGTTGGCACTGTTTGCCGAGTCAGGCGACGTGGGTGACGCTATGGGAAGGGCAGGAGGATACACTTGACCCGATGTCGCATTGTTATACATATGCCCCGCCGGAGGCATTGGATACATTCCCTGTGAGTAGTAAGACATGCCGTATTGATGGTACTGTGGGTGTTGAGGGTCGCTGACCGGATAAGTACCCGCAGCACCTGCACCCTGTACGCCCATAGTCGAGGTAGGCGATTGCGATGGGTTGCTCTGCGAATCACCGCCGGACGTCTGTATTGTGGTCTTTTTCCGAGGGCGTTTGGTCCCGCTGCCATAGGGTTCGTACCGCTTGGCTCGTTTACCAGAGAATTCATTCTCCGCGTCGCCTCGGGAGTCTGCTAAGAGAGGCTGGCCATTTGACACGGCAGCCGTGGCTGTTGCTCTTGGGGACGGTTCAGCTTCATCGGCCTCTCCACGGTACCTCGGGATGCCATCACGGTCAATCTCGACTTTTGGCGGGTTTCTGAAATGCGTTTTGTCTAGATACTCAGGGGATATATCCAGAGACGCAAGCTCTGGGAGAGATGAAGGTGTTCGCAAGCGTCCCTGTTCCACATCTTCAATCTTGTAATACGAGATTAAATGCTGGGAAACCCCTCCGATAGTCAGAGAAAACGTCTGGTAAATGTGATTTGTACAATCAGCTACATTCATTTTACAGAGGAGAGAATTAGCCAGGCACCTTCTTCATCATTCCGTCTGGTTTGAACTTGTAGCTATTGGTGAGACTGCCGACCAGACTCCGTTCACGATGCTTATCAAGACCGAGACCGCTAGTCTCGCCTTTGGGTCTGCTAAGACTCTGATGGTCCTTGCTATCAGAATATTGACCGTGTTCGCTGACGAGGAGTGAACCAGAGCTTCCCTCATTGGTGTCTCTGTCGGACCGGCCTCTGTGTCCGGCACCACGCTTGTCTGTTTCACGATAGAGCAGGAAGTTGCCCAAGATGCGCGAAGGGCTCCAGAAGAAGCCGTCTGTCCATCGTTTAATGCCGCTCTCATCTTCATCGAACACGAACACGGAGCCGGATGTGATCATCTTGCGTTCAGCATCGACGAGTCGGCGTGTGACGCGCGGGATCAAGCCACGTCGGGCGGCCTCGAGGATGATGAGCGCATCACCTGTTGTCTCTATCCAGCCGCACCATGGTGGTTCTGTCCAGCTGGTAGCTCCAACAGTAGTTGTGGATCCGCCGGAGTTCACAGATGTGGATGTCGGCGCTGGCTGTGCTTGTGATGGGGAAGTGTTCCCCGCGTGGGAGGACGACATGATGTCGGTGCTAATAAGCGGCGCATGACGGAAACGGGCGAGGGCGGGGGCGGGGGCGACAAGGGCGGTGAGGAGGATGCGATCGAAGGGCGGGGAAGAGTATGCGGGAAAGAAAGAGTTAAGGTAAGAAACCAGGTAAGGTTTTTGCAGACCAACTTACCTTAGATTTGAGGAGCGCGATGGCAGAGGGTGTAACTAACCCACAGCAGCCCGATTCGGTAAGCTTACGCCTTCTTCCTTGTCACGCGTACTCGTGGGACTCATTCGCCATTTAAACAACGCCATCCAGCCCATCTCTCTCTCCCGCTCTTCCTGGCAGACCATCCAAGCGGCCCTGTCGACGGACTGGCTCTCTCTTGCGGGGGTCGTGTTGGTCGATGGCAAAGGAGGGGAGGAGGAACCGTGACGCTAAGGAAGGTTCACCAGGGCACCCGTATTACTTAATATTCAGTGGCTGTATTTTTCATCTCCATCGACATCGTGTGAGCCTGTTCTGGGTTAAATCTTAAATTTAAATATTTACTCCGACGTCCGAATTCATCTCAAACCGATATGTATCACTATCACCAGGTATCATACACACTCCTTGAACTCTCCTTTCCTTAGTCTCACACTTACCCTCTTCATGAATTGCATTTTCCCCATCTCGATATTTTCGGAAGGTACGAACCCCGCTCTCTTCTTGAAACGTCCAGTCGGCCTGGCTTCCAATTTGCATTTGTTTCATTTACGGCTCCATGGACACACATCTCGTAACGGAAACTTTCTTTTCTTTAAAAAAAATCGACTGTGCATACACCCGCGCCGTGCTGCTCGCAAGCACAGTTTGCCTTCTTCGCGGCATCCTCAGTCGGCTGCAAGGTCCATAAAGTAGACCTGCAAAGTCGAGTCTGATTGAGTTTTGACACCGCATCCAACGCTGTGCAGAATTAGAATTGCGCCGACCCGGTGATATAATCGCCTCCAATTCGCTTATACTAAGGCACGCCTCCCGCACTGAGCAACGCAATTCCAGTCATCGGCTCTTGCCAACGGCTGTCTTTCCGGGGACCTTCAATCCACTCCCAAGCGAGTTTCATTACAACTCCTTGAGGGGTAATTAGGTTCCAGGCCAGGATTCACAAATGATATAACACGAAATGGGGCATGAATAAATTATAGGAGCCCGTCACCAAACCCGGGTGTTCACGAGCTATTCGGGCGCCAGAGCTCGTGCGATCAATCAGACAAAGTCAGAAGTATTGCGGGCCTACACACGTCGCAAACCGCCGTGGGGGAGCCTTCTCTCGGCCCAAGCGTGGTATGATCACATAAAATCCCATGCGTCTTCTTTCCATATGCAGTCGTTCATCCCAGCAAACCCATTTCTCTTCAAAAACCGATCATATGAGTCGAGCTGAGAACCCAATCCAATATAATCTCTGCGTCACGCAGGGATTATGTATGTGTGTGTATATGTATGGCGAAAATAGTTCAAAAAGCGAGCGGTATCCAGGTAATTGGCCCGCCCCGCCGAGTCACCAGCAAGAAGAAAACCCAATCCGCCCCAGACAAGAAAAGAACTCGAAAGCCCGATCAGATTGATGATAGTTTACACGTATCCCCGGCGAAAGGGAAAATGCGAAATTTGCGAATGTCAATCCATTTCGTAAAGAATGAAAAGACCGGCTCGCGTGGAGCAGAAGAACCTTGTTTTCCTTATTCTCCGCTGCTCCGGAATTTTAGCACAGGAAAACAATGATGTCGAATACGTTTGGAGAAGTTTCGCCATAATGCTTGACTGACGCAAAGACCACCGAATATGCGCACTAGGCCCCTAGCAGCACCAGGTCACGACTCGTCCAAAACGGGACTGTGGGCAAATCAAGGGGAAGAACTTTAGACAACACGAAGCACAGAGAGATCCAGAAACAAGCCATACTATTTGGGCAGAGTTGGCAATCGCCTGGTCCACTGCAAGCGTTTATGCGGCGACAGAAAAGAAAACAAGAAGCGCGCGTCCCCCAAACGGTCAGTTTCCGCAGCACATATATGAAGCACATCACGTGATATGATCAACCTTCTTTTCGCCGCTGATCTCGCCCGATTGAAGATTAGAATCATCGCCATCAACGATCAGCCGTCAATTATCCTTCCATTCTCGTCGACGTTGTAGCCTCTGCTGAGCTTATGGCACAATAAGATCTCCGTGCCGGACTCCCTATCAACAGTCCTCGATTATATATCTACGATCGCGGAAACCTTCTCTCTCTCCGTGTCGGAAGGATACCCGTGGTTGTCGATTCGGACGTTATCAACTATCGTCGACGAGGGAAACCGAGCTTTCCTTCGGCTTTTCTCCGCGCGATGAGACAAGCCAAGCCCATGCGCCTCAAGGGCGGGATACAAAGTGAAACTTGAAGAACCACAATTTGCCGAAAGAAGAACCTCTATGCGTACCAGTATAGCGGGTAGCTCTTGCTGTTCCAAAGTCTAAAGTTAACTTCCTTGTTTACCTGGCGAAGCGAAATTACCTGCTCCCCTCGCTACGCTGTGTATTTCCGAGGAGTTTGCTTTCATTGTTACGTCCACACACGCAATGTTAATGTGACGACCTTTTCTTTCCTGATCATGATGACGACTATATGTCGTTTTTGAAATATGTACGTATGTACGCAAACCTAAACCTGGGTATATATGGGCCGCGAGAAGTCCGTCGCCGCGGCGCGAATGATGCTTCTTTGATTACTAGAGTTCGAGGGGTCGCCGCATCCGTTGTTCTGCCAATGTGATAATGGCAAAGACCGATAGAATAGAGTTCTCTCGTCATATATTGCGATGTGATTATGATTCAGATCCGCGTGCACCGTGCATATGGGTGATAAAGAAAAAGGAGTATCCTGGGTCAACGATATAATTGGATTTAAAGTACAATGTCGCTAAGTACCGTTCAAGTCCTCCTTGATTTCACTAGATAAATACAGCGCAGAATACATGTGGTGGTGTCTGATGATGTGAGCTCTCTCTTCTCTGGGCCCTTGTTTTAAGCTTTTCTCTCATAGTTTTGGGTGGCTCAGCGGATCATGAGTGCTAAGTCCCTCATGGCTCGCCGATGTAATCTCCGCATCTATAGGTGGCTGGTCCGAAGAGCCCGCTATCAGATACAAGTCAGTAGGTCGTCCGGAAGGATCAGCATAAGTCGATGAAGGATGCCTGTGTGTGCATCAGATCAAACTTAACGGAGTG